>CM059222.1:5000000-5532500 GCA_030347435.1 Clarias fuscus | reverse complement strand
CGTTCATTAAGTTCTCCTATTTGAAATAATTTTACTCTTGATACTAATTTAAAATGATGGCATGGACCAGCTAAAAACAAACCAGACGACAAGAATCAACAGGGCAGAGTGAGACTATAGTGTATATAATTCTCAAAACTTTTGGCCACAAAAAGAATTACATAAATATTGGAAATTGGAAAAGTTGCTGCTTAAGTTTTTATAATAGCAATTTGCATATACTCCAGAATGTTATGAAGACTGATCAGATGAATTGCACAGTCCTTCTTTGTCATGAAAATTAACTTATTTCCGAAAAAAACTTTCCACTGCATTTCATTGCTGTCATTAAAGGACCTGCTGAGATAATTTCAGTAATCGTCTTGTTAACTCAGGTGAGAATGTTGACGAGCACAAGGCTGGAGATCATTATGTGAAAGTGTCTTACAGCTGCTGATTGGGTTAGAATGGCAGACTTGACATGTTAAAAGAAGGGTGCCGCTTAAAATCATTATTCTTTCATTGCTAACCATGGTGACCTGCAAAGAAACGTGTGCAGCCATCATTGCGTTGCATAAAAATGGCTTCACAGTCAAGGATATTGTGGCTACTAAGATTGCACCTAAATCAACAATTTATAGGATCATCAAGAACTTCAAAGAAAGAGGTTCAATTCTTGTTAAGAAGGCTTCAGGGCGTCCAAGAAAGTCCAGAAAGCGCCAGGATCGTCTCCTAAAGAGGATTCAGCTGCGGGATCGGAGTGCCACCAGTGCACAGCTTGCTCAGGAATGGCAGCAGGCAGGTGTGAGCGCATCTGCACGCACAGTGAGGCCAAGACTTTTGGAATATGGCCTGGTGTCAAGAAGGGCAGTAAAGAAGCCACTTCTCTCCAAAAAAAACATCAGGGACAGATTGATCTTCTGCAAAAAGTATGGCGAATGGACTGCTGAGGACTGGGGCAAAGTCATATTCTCGGATGAAGCCTCTTTCCGATTGTTTGGGGCATCTGGAAAAAGGCTTGTCCGGAGAAGAAAAGGTGAGCGCTACCATCAGTCCTGTGACATTCCAACAGTAAAGCATCCTGAGACCATTCATGTGTGGGGTTGCTTCTCATCCAAGGGAGTGGGCTCACTCACAATTTTGCCCAAAAACACAGCCATGAATAAAGAATGGTATCAAAATACCCTCCAACAGCAACTTCTTCCAACAACAGTTTGGTGAAGAACAATGCATTTTCCAGCACAATGGAGCACCGTGCCATAAGGCAAAAGTGATAACTAAGTGGCTCAGGGACCAAAACGTTGAAATTTTGGGTCCATGGCTGTCACGTTTCTGGGTGCGAGGCATAAGTGCAGAAGGATCCAGGTTTTTAAAAGGAAATGATATTTATTTTATAAAGAAAAACAGGGAAAAACTACAAACAAAACACTTTACTGTAAAATAAACCAAAACATGATTAAATAGACAAGACATATACTTTTCAACTTATTGTAACAAATGCAAGACCCTAAACTGAACTAAAACAAACCATTTATAATAAAACTAATGACCAAGTCGGTTCAGGTGAGCGCCCTCACGTCACCTGACCGAAGTGCATGACGGGAAATGAAGTAAAAAGAAAAAAAGAACTACAAACAAAAATCACAGGGCGCTTTGGCGCCCTCTAGGGGTTATCCCTGACATAACCCCCCCTCAAAGGGCGCAACTCCGGGGCGCCACAGGAGGTCCAGGGCATCCCCCCCAGGGTCCAATGTCCGTACCTCTCACCCAGAGGCTGCCACCTATGGCCAGTGGTTTAGGTGGCCTGATGCCCCTGTTGAAGCAGGGCGGCGGAGGCAGAAGACTTTCGCCGTCCTCTATGATGCCAGGTGGCGTTGGCAGCAGAGGAAGAGGAAGCAGCTCGCGATCCTCAGCGGCGCACGAAGGCGGCGGCGGAGGAAGAGGAAGCAGCTCGCGATCCTCAGCGGCGCACGAAGGCGGCGGCGGAGGAAGAGGAAGCTCGCTGTCCTCAACGGCACACGAAGGCGGCGGAGGAAGAGGAAGCTCGCGATCCTCAGCGGCGCATGAAGGCGGCGGCGGAGGAAGAGGAAGCTTGCGATCCTCGGCGGCGCATGAAGGCGGCGGCGGAGGAAGAGGGAGCTCGCAATCCTCAGCGGCGCATGAAGGCGGCGGCGGAGGAAGAGGGAGCTCGCTGTCCTCAACGGCGCATGAAGGCGGCAGCGGAGGAAGAGGGAGCTCGCGATCCTCAGCGGCGCATGAAGGCGGCGGCGGAGGAAAAGGAAGCTCGAAGTCCTCGGCGGCGCATGAAGGCGGCGGCGGAGGAAAAGGAAGCTCGAAGTCCTCGGCGGCGCATGAAGGCGGAGGAAGAGGAAGCTCGCTGTCCTCAACGGCGCATGAAGGCGGAGGAAGAGGGAGCTCGCGATCCTCAGCGGCGCATGAAAGCGGCGGCGGAGGAAGAGGATGGAGCTCGTGATCCTCGGCGGCGCATGAAAGCGGCGGCGGAGGAAGAGGAAGCTCGTTTTCCTCAACGGCGCCGTGCAGCGTCGGAAGCTCGCCGTCCGCGAGGGCACTGTGCAGCGACGGAAGCTCGCCATCCACGAAGGCACTGTGCAGCGACGGAAGCTCGCCGTCCATGAAGGCACTGTGCAGCAACGGAAGCTCGCCATCCTCGAAGGCACAGTGCAGCGTCGGAAGCTCGCCCTCCTCTTCGCCGCAGTGCAGCGTCGGAGGAAGAGGATGGAGCTCGTGATCCTCGGCGGCGCATGAAAGCGGCGGCGGAGGAAGAGGAAGCAGCTCGTGATCCTCGGCGGCACATGAAGGCGGCGGCGGAGGAAGAGGACGGAGCCCGCGATCACCAGCGGCGCATGAAGGCGACGGCAGACGAAGAGGACGGAGCTCGCGATTCTCGGCAGCGCAGTGCAGCGGCGGCAGCTCGCTGTGCTCGACGAAGGTGCTGTGCTCGGTGGCTCGGTGCAGCGGCGGTGGCTCGCTGTCGACGAAGCAGCTACGCGGCAGGATATAGAGCTCGCTGTCGTCGCAGCAGCTGCGCGGCGGAAAGATGAGCTCGTCTTCATCGTCGCCGTTGCTGAGCTCGCTTTCATCGTCGACACTATACAGCAAATAATAGGGCTCGCCGCTGTCATCGTTGAAAGCCATGTAGTTGAGCTCACCGTCTTCGTCGTCGCTGAAACCCGGGAAAGGAGCTGGCAGCATTTCCTGGAGGTCAGCTACCTGCTCCTGCAGGTTACGGATGCGCCCTTCCTTCCCTTCGGCGCTCCTCCCGACGCTGCTCCAGTCTAGCTGGGAGGCTGCTCCCGGCTGTGCATACTGCCCACACGCCGTTCCTTGTAGCCGCACGCTGTGGGGTGCCCCTTTCCCCCGCTCACCTCCGAAACCAGACCTCCTGGTCTCTGCCTTCCGGCCGGTGCGGGAACACTTTACTGTAAAATAAACCAAAACACGATTAAATAGACAAGACATATACTTTTCAACTTATTGTAACAAATGCAAGACCCTAAACTGAACTAAAACAAACCATTTATAATAAAACTAATGAGCAAGTCGGTTCAGGTGAGCGCCCTCACGTCACCTGACCGAAGTGCATGACGGGAAATGAAGTAAAACGAAAAGAACTACAAACAAAAATCACAGGGCGCTTTGGCGCCCTCTAGGGGTTATCCCTGACAATGGCCTGGAAACTCCCCAGATCTTAATCCCATTGAGAACTTGTGGTCAATCCTCAAGAGGCGGGTGGACAAACAAAAACCCACTAATTCTGACAAACTCCAAGAAGTGATTATGAAAGAATGGGTTGCTATCAGTCAGGATTTGGCCCAGAAGTTGATTGAGAGCAGCCCAGTCGAATTGCAGAGGTCCTGAAAAAGAAGGGCCAACACTGCAAATACTGACTCTTTGCATAAATGTCATGTAATTGTCAATAAAAGCCTTTGAAACATATGACGTGCTTGTAATTATATTTCAGTACATCACAGAAACAACTGAAACAAAGATGTAAAAGCAGTTTAGCAGCAAACTTTTTGAAAACTAATATTTGTGTCATTCTTAAAACTTTTGGCCATGACTGTACATATAAACTACTCACAATAAATTAGGGATATTGTGAGAGACTCGGTGGATGTCATACATACGGTGTTTGTTTTACTTCAGACATTTTTGGGATAGGGAGGCAATTGTATTGGGGTGATACACACCTCATTTTGTTTTTTCCATGTAATGGTCTTGGTACCTTATATTGGGGCCAATACCAAAAGACAACCTTTTTGAATGTGGCATCAATTTCACCATTCTATGGGTATAAAAAGCTGGTATTGTCAGTAAGTCATTCCAAGTTCATCATTCAAACAGCCATGAACACATGACATCACTTAATGGACGAGGAGCGCCACCTGGCCATGGCGCGCCTTTGGGTCGGTGGCAGGCAGTCAGATGTTGCTCGTGAACTTGGTGTGTCTCAAAGAGTCATCAGCAGACTTTCATCAAGACACAGAACTACTGGCAGAGTTCTTGACAGACCCAGGAGTGGAGCCCCAAGAGTGACAGACCGCAATGATGACCAGTACCTAAGGACCTATGCACTCAGACATCGTTATACAACTGCCACACAGCTGCAGGCTCGTTTATGAGATGTGAGAGGTACTAGGGTTTCCATACGTTTGAAGCGGGCACAAGACCATGTGACCAGACAATGCAGCAGTGGTCTACCATCCTGTTCACTGATGAGTGTCGGATCAACATTGCTGGAGAAGGCGAGGTGAGCGATACGCTGAGGTCAACATGGTCCCCAGGGTTTGCTTTGGTGGAGGAGGTGCAACAGTCTGGGCAGGCGTCACCAGTCAGCGCAAAACAGATTTGGTTATTGTAGATGGCTCAGTCACTGCACGTTCTTACCTCAGAGACATCATAGAACCCATCATCACCCCCCAATTCCGTCAGCACACCCCCAACTTTCTGTTCATGGATGATAATGCTCCACCACATCGTGGCAGAATTGTCACAGCTCGACTTCAGGAAGTTGGAGTGCCTCATGTGGTATGGCCATCAATGTGCCCTGACCTGAACCTCATAGAGCACAGCTGGGACCAGTTGAAGCAGAGACTGGATGATCGTACCCCACCCCCACGTGACCTGGCAGAACTGCGTGTAGCACTTGTGGAAGAGTGGAACACATTTCCTCAGAACAACATCACGAGGCTAGTGAGGAGCATGAGACGTCACTGTCAAGCTGTCATTGTGGCAAATGGTGGAAACACCCGCTACTGACATTGTCATTTTTTGTTATTTGAGGCTATTCTTGTTAAAATTCCTTTATTCCTGAATTTTTGGGGTAATAAATATTAAACTAATTGAAAATGGTGTTTCTTCTCATACATTATTAGTAATATCAAAGAGACCTTTTACTTATTTAATTAACATTCAGAGCAAATAGGAAAAGCACTCATGTAAATAACAATATCCCTAACTTATTGTGAGTAGTGTGTGTATATATAATAAAATGTGTGGAACACATTGCCTTCACACACACACACACACACACACACACACACACACACACACACACACACACACACACACACACACACACACACCGAATCATTCCTCTAAACACAACCATCTCCCGCGCTGCTACAGCCTTTTTAAGTTTTTTATTTCTTCATGAGGGCTGTTGTTGCAGTACAGCTATAAAGAACAGTCACTACACTTCAACACACACAAAAAAAAAAGCTTTATGCGCACACACATGGTCACATAACAACAGCAAACAGTACACACATGCACAGAGGAATCCAAGGTTCCACTGTATGTAATAAATATTACATTAATATATTCATTTATATTAATATATTAATTATTTTTATTATTACTTTTGCAATAACTATTTTCACACAGTGTAATAATGGAATGTTTTCCTGTATGTGCATCATACATATTGACCAGGAAACAGTAAGTCTGTCCACTTTTTTTCAATCAAATTGATCGCACTTCTTCTAGTTACAGTTATATAGCAGTCATTAAGTATACTCTCACATGAAATTGTGTTCTCTGTGTCTCTCTCTCTCAGGTTTCATGGTGTTTGTGTCTGTGTGGCTCTTTGAAGTCATCATCCTGCTGTCACTGTTAGTGGGAGCGCTTTATATCTACACCAAACACTACAGGAAACAGAGAATAACTGAGAGTAAGACTTTAATTCTCACTACACATTAACAAGGTCCATATTAATTTTATACAATGTCAGAAAGTAAAGACAGAAGAACATAAGCAACTTGAAAATGTGCTGTCTAAAGCTTTAGTGGTGATGTAAAAGCAGTGATCACCTGAGCATCATTTCCTCCCACAGATCAGGAAGCTCTGTAACCCTGGATTAGGATCAGAAGAATCAGTCCATGGCTGCCCTCCTTCATGCAGCAACTCAACATCCAGAACCACCAGATAATGTATAACTAACAGTAACAGATGGGTTACAGAGAAAAGAAATGAACTTTCTCAATCAACATCCACTTCTCCAAAACCAAACTAGTCTTAGGATTCCTGCAGATTTCTTGATAAAACAAGTGCCATTTTTTTCTCTGTTTCACTTTAGTTTATTTTTAATGTTCTAAAATACTCCGATGCTTGATCTACTATACAATCTGACCTAATCACTGTGTCATGCAAATATAAAGCAAGATTTAAAGGTGGAAAGAACGTCAATATTTTGAATGTCATGAGGGAGAGAGTTTCAGAGGTGGGGAGCAGAACAGCTGAAGGCTTTAGAACCCATTGTAATTAAATTGGCAGTGAAGTGAGTTGAATAGCAGAGGAGCATCTAAAGGTACGTGAAGGTGAGGGTAGATATGAATGAGTTCAGAGAGGTATAATGGTTATGAAGCCTTAAAGGTGAGAGGCAGAATCCTGCAACCTTACTGGTATTTAACAGGGAACCAGTGAAGTTGCTGAAGGACAGGAGTGACATGTTCTGTGGATGGAGTTCTAGTCATGATATGAGTAAACCATATAAAGTGATTATTATGTAGAGTTTTGAGTGGAAGACCAAGTAGTATAGAATTAACTTGGGCAATACAGGATGTAATGAGGGTCTGGACAAGTATACCAGTGCTGTTAGATGGAAGTATGCCGAATGTTAATGTGTGAAAGAAAAAAAGAACTGTCCATGATGATACCCAGACTCTTGGCATGAAGAGAAGGAGAGAAACTGTGGAACTGTCAGTTGTCAAAAACCTATACTTTTAATTTCAAAATGTATATTAAATCATAATTCATTTTAATGATTGTTAGGTTTCCTGCTTTGTTTTTCTAATGTATCATGAATCGATTGTTGCAGACATGGCATAACTGCAGATATTGGCTTTTATTTAAGAATTTAAAACAAACAAAACAATAACAGGATCAGGAACCAGGTAGGACCAGATGACAAACAGATGCAAAACAATATAAGAGGGCTTAAATAATTAATTATTTAACTAATTGTGGAGCTAAACATGAACATGAACATGAAGCACAAGACAGAGAGCCACAATATCAGCACGAATGTCCCAAAAGTCCAAAGAGTGCACCTACAGTAGAATGCCATTAGGGGGAAACCCTGACACAATGATGCACGATGTGTTTTAATGTTTCTTCTTCCCCAATTGTTGCATTTGCCTGTTTTGCCTTTCACTCATTTGAAAAATGTACATTTATTCTGATTTATCCAAATCAGCGCCTTATTATTATTGTGTCATGTTGCATATTTCTTCCTGCGCATCACATCTCGCTGATCTTCCTTTGAATCTGCTAACACCATTGTCCTTTTCTTTCTTCTTCCCATTGCTTCTGTTTCGTTCAGTTTCTGGTTAACAATGTTCTTGGCTTCTGCTTTACTAATACTTACAACCATGTCAATGTTCTGGTCATTTGTGGCTTCTTTTGCAATTTCGTCTACTACTTCAGTTCCTTTTTTTGCAATATGTGCTTATACCCACAAAAATGTTACACATAGGGCCATCATTTCAAATTAAATTTTATTCATCACATACACAACTATCCATAATATACTATGCAGTGAAATTTGTGATGCTTTCGAATCCTATATGGCATTGGATTTGTATTACAATTTCTCCTGTACTGCTGAAATGACTATAATATAACCTTTTTAGTGATAAACTTGAGAGTGAACAAACAATATTGCAATAATCATATTCCCTCGTCTTGTACTCTGTAAGTATTGTGAGCATTTCTTGTGTGTAAACTGATAGACCCTCACTGATCCTTTCAACCAATTTAAAATAGAAAATCGTATGAAAAATACCATCTCAACATTACTTAAGTAACTTTAGTTATTATTTAGTTATTATTTATGTAACTTTTGTACAGTGTCTTTGAGTGTTTGAAAGGACACCTATCTTCCACATACAGTAATAGCATACATCATATCAAACTATACTTTCCTAGACAGTAGAGCAATTGATCTATGATTTCCAGACTTTGCAACACCTTTCCGTGGTTTGTATATTGCTATGATAACCACTTCTTTCCAGCTTTGTGAATTTCCCCTATTCCCAGCTCCTGTAAAATTTCCTCCAAACCTCTGTGTATGCATGCTAGTGGTGCGACAGAAAACACCTCAGTGATTGTGCCTGAGTGGCCTCAGCTGAACCTTGTTTATGGTTTTCTATACAAAGCTTTAGGTTGAGTTTGTTGGGGTCATGTCTGCTCCGACCACTCTTTCTTTGATTTTGTTTAAGTTAAACATTCAATTTCTTCACAACAAATTTTATGATGTTTGACAGAGGCACTCATTTCTATTGGTGTATGTTACACCCATCATTAAAAGTTTTTAGAATTGGATCCATGCCGATCCTTTAGTTCACTGTTCCTGACTGAATATGGTTTTAGCATTAAGTGCAAATGCATCCGATCTACTCTATATAAGACATATGTGGGTCAGTAGCTACTGTAATTGTTTGGTGTGTTTTAAAACCATTTTTATCAGGGTTATTATACTGTTTTTATTGGTTTTATAGTTCCAGAGATCAGAAACATCACATTTTGGCACCCTATCAAGAATTTCCCATTTTAAGGCTTTGCCCCACTGCATTTCTGATGACAAAATAAAATGAGAGCATTAATTCATGATGACATCCTCAACATTTAGTTACAGTGGAATGACAGTGGTGGTCACAGTCACAAGATGTATAAGGTGAATGTATATTTAGTACAGAGTGCAAGCAGGGACTCCGGCAGGACTAACTACACTCAAAAAAACTTTACATAATATAATTATTTTCAGTATACTCATAATAATTGTGTTTGTTGACTTAAAATGTTTTTTTTTTCGATTAAGATTTACGTAATTATGTCTCAACTTGACCTTACAAATTCCTAATACGTTGTCTAATCACAAACCATTCATGTTAAGTCAACATTTCATACATACAGCAGGGGGCAGTAGCGAGACGCCAGCTGTCATGAAACAGTAAAAAAAACAGGGTTAAAAAACATTTGTTACTTTTGTAACAAATGTTAAAAAAAAAATTGTGTGTGTGCTGGAACTTCAGGCAAGCAAGAAAGACTCCAGTTACCCATGTATTCATTTCCTTTGTGATATAGACATAAATAGTGATATCACATCATACACCATGTCCAGCTTCTGCGAGTGTGACAAGACCAAAATAAAGTGACTGTTCAGTGATGTTAACAGCTCACTGGCTGAAGTATCCATCACTGACACGTAAAGAGTTTTCACGCCCACCTCAAGGAAAAAAGCCCTACATTCGTCCAATAATGTGGTAGATGCTGTGATATAATCTGACACATAACTGCTCATAACTTCACTTCTGATCAAAATTTTAATTTCATTTATGGTGCACGTTCAACTTCAGGCAAATACCAACGTTTCATTAAATTTTGGTCACACAGTATTGTGTGATGCTGTGAGAAAATCTGGCTGGACAGACATGCAGATACAGACTGGTTTCTGGTCCTCCAATGTATGAAAATGTTTATATAGATGTACAGTAAGTATGCTTGAGGAAGATATTTTCTTAGGTCAAGATAAAACCAAAATTTAATGACTTCATGTGTGAAGAGTTTTTGCTTACACATCACAGGACCTAACAGTGGCACACAGGAAGTGTGAGGTTTTAGCAATAACTAAATAACTTCCTCTATTTCTTAGTAAAGGCTTATCATCACTAATGAACAAGATCTCTAAAGCAACTGCAAAAAGAAGACTGGTCTCTGGATAAAATGAGGACACAGGTCATCTTTGGAATTCTGTGGATTTTCACCCAAACTGCAATGGGTAGGTTTTATCTTCTTAAAATGCATGATTCATTTATTACTTTTACAGTAATGAAGTTTAACAAAGAGATGTCATTTCCTGCTTTCCAAAAGCACAAAATATTTTTATAATGGCTTATAATGGCTAAAAATCCTCAAAAAACAGGACTTCCATTGGCACTAAATGGTTTGAAATCTTTTAAAACCTACATGTTGACATGTAGAAGTGGCCTAATGCTTTACCCTGTGCAGGGTTTTCATGTTCATCATGACTGTTAATGTGGAGCTTTAAAGGAGTCTAAACTGAGTGCAGTTTAAGATCAGCACAGTGGAGTGTAGGGATGAGTGATCTGACAGAAGGCTATATCACAATACTTAAACACAATATAATTGTACAGTATACTATACATATGACAATGCTCAAGGTTTTTACATCTACAAACAATTGAATAAGCAAAATGAGAAGACACACACACACACACACACACACACACACACGCACACACACACACGCACACACACACACACACACACACAAGCACCCCCCCCCCCCCCCCACAGACACAGAGAGAGTGAGAGAGAGTGAGAGTGAGAGAGAGAGAGAGAGAGAGAAATGTGCACTTATTTCCACTTTGATTTCTTTACTGAATGCTGTAACACAGTACTGAATCCAGCTCTCCTGTAATGGAGTGTCATTCATTACAGGATAAAGTGGTGTGTTATTACTGAACCCCTAAAGCAGATATTTTATAATGTAGCACTTTTTTGAGCAACCTGACGCTGCTATAGGTGTCGCTCAATAGAGCCCCGCTAAAATAAAGCCTCAACAAAGCAAATAACTCAGTTAGGAAAGCATTAGATTAATGATCTAAAGAGCTCTGGTTTAGGTGTTTTGAAATATTAATTATATATTTAGCGCAGTGGTGGCTCAAATGGTTAAGGCTGTAGGTTATTGCGTTTCTGATCAGAAGGTTCGAGTCCCAGAACTGCCAAGCTGCCATTGTTCAGCCCTTAAACAAGGCCCTTAACCCTATCTGCTCCAGGTGCGCTGACCCTGCTCTCTGTCCTTATCTTCCTAACCGGGATATGTGAAAATTTTAATTTCTCTTTGGAATTAATTCACAATCTAATGCTTTCCTAACTGAGTTATTTGCTTTGTTGAGGTTTTATTTTAGCAGCACTCTATTGAGCTACACATGTAGCAGCATCAGGTTGCTAAAGAGAAAAAGCACTAAATTACAAAATGTACATAGAAGAAACTTATAGATGCGTGACTCTGCCACATGACGTTATCCTAATCAGACTGCTCCAATCACAACTGTTTAAAACCCCAATAATGGAGTGGCGTAGGACTGACTTAATCTGATCAAAATGATGTCGAAAAAGAGAACGAAACTGGAGAGAGGATGAGAGTGTCTTGGATGGTCGGAAAATGTAAAGAAATAATTAAAGCAAAATGCCCTACCGCCCTGCTCTTACCTCTAAAGATAAAAAGTGAGTGGAGGCCCCTGAGGAAAAACACTGTGTTAATTTAACTGTGTTAGTGTGTTAATGAAGTGAAGCGCTGCTTATAACACTCAAATAATTTAATATAAAACCATAAAATGTATACATATACTAAATATGATGTAATTATGTATTTATGTGTGTGCCATGGAAGATGACCACAATTGAATGGAGCTTGTTTTGTTATTTATTTCACGCTTTGTTGTGGGGAAATGTATGAATCTGCACATGATCTGTGCTGTAAGAGCAGACTTTATTTATTTATTTATTTTTTTCCGATGTGGTTGTGATACTGTTTCAAAGCTGCATCTTTGCTATTACTAAAAAACATACAGTATCAGTCACCTGTGGAGACAGCATACAAATTACCCAGTTACATACTGCATGTGATAAATATATATATTTTTTGTCCAAACGTATCATTTATGAGCTCTGTGTCACTCAGTGTTACTAAAACGTGTCTCCTCCACGTGCATCTCTGCCTGAACATCATCCCCTTCCTTTACGCCTAACCAGTTAGGACACCTCCAGAGCTCTCCTACATTTCAGTGGAAATAGGAGTGACTTCCTATTTTAAGAATGTTGATGAATTCTCTTTCTCCTAAATTAATACTCCTACTCCTATAAAACAAGACCAAAATTTACCTCACCTCTCTGGGCATTTTATATCGATTAGATGTCTAAACTGTGTATATTGTAGATGCCTATGGCGTGTCTGTGTACAGTGGAACCTTGGATTGCAAGCATAATTAATTCTGGAAGCGTGCTTGTAAGACTCGCGTGGGTGAGTCTCAATTCGGTAAACTGGTGTGCGTGTGTGTGAAAGTCGTCCTACACACACATACAAACACAAAATTAAAGATGCTTCACGCGCACACACATGGTCACAGTGATATAGTAAACAGTACATGCGCGCACTGATGTTGACTATACAAGTGACGCATGTGCACTGAAACAGAGCATGGGAGACGATTACCCACAATCCCACAGAGCGAGAGAAAGAATAACCATTGGCTCAGTTGTGATCATGTGACACATCAAAACAAGCTCGGCATCAAAACAAGAATCGCATGCGTTCCACATGATACTCGATGATATTTGATACTCGTATATCAAGACTCGCTAGTTTATTAAGTTAAAATGTATTAAAAAGTTTTGCTCGTCTTGCTGAACGCTCACAAACTTGGTTACTCGCAATCCGAGGTTCCACTGTATATTGTAGATGTCTATGGCTTGTCTGTGTATATTGTAGATGTTTGTGGCACGTCTGTGTATATTGTAGATGTCTGTGGCACGTTTGTGTATATTGTAGATGTCTGTGGCACGTCTGTGTAAAGTATATTGTACTGTAGATGTCTATAACCATTTATAGTTGTGTTACGACCCGAGAGATATTTTTCTCTTTTTCCTCTAGAGTTTTGGTGCGCTGTGCGTGTGTCTCTATGCTTTTTCTTTTTCTTTTGCGTGCATACACTCTCTTTCTCGCCCTCTCTTGCTCTCTTTTATTCGAAGAGAGTGGTAATTCGAGGAGAATTGTAAAGTTGTTGCAGCGGTTGTGGGAGAGACCTTCTTTTTTCCCCTTCACCCTTAATTCCATTGTGTGAATGTTGTGTGCGAATGTTGTTAGTCTTAGTACTTAGCCTTAATTGTCTATAACTATTGAATTTACTTGGTTAACTGTTATGTTGGTTTGGGATCAGTCTGTTTACTTCATGAGCAGTGTTAATTAAAGAAAAAACTGTTGATTTATCTTATTGTCTGCTTGTTTGTTATGTATGTTGCCTTCCTTTTTTGATACTTTGACACAGATGACACAGTTGTCATTATGTGGAAGACAAATGTCTTTCCTCTGCAGGTTAACTGTCAGGGTTAATCTTTTTCTGAGACTAGGCCACATTTCCTTATTTTGAATGTTTAGAACAGTTCAACTGATGAAGGGATTGATGAAGAAAGGGTTCCTCCTATTGCCCCGTACTCTCCCCGTAGCAGAGAAAGTGATCACCATGCTTTTCCTTAACAAAGGCCACATCACTATTTTGCAGAATAAAACAGCTGTCTTTTTCTTTCATGGATATAAAAGGCTGCAACATCATGTTGGAGTCCAGAACATCTGTCATGGGTCTAGCTGGTGGTGCTGGCTAGACCCGGCTGATGTTGCCGTGGGCATATAGGTAGGCATGAAGGCAGAGGGGTGTGCAAACAGTCTTTTTATTAACAAACTAAAAACAGACAAAAACAAACAAAGGAACCAAAACAACAAACGTAAACTAAAACGGGCTCAGGAAAAACACAGGGACAAGAACTGACATGGGAACTAGGAACTGACACAGGGAACCAGGAGCTGACAAGGAACCGACAGAGAGAACTGGGGATGAGGAAACATGGAGCTGAAGCTAACTAAGACACATAGGGGAACTAGAGATGAGACAGAGACTAGAGACGGGACCAGGAGCACAGGGACTAGAGACCTGACTAGACTGGCTGGGTTAGTGGTTAGTGAGGTTAGTAGCTACATGGAATGCTGGGGACACTGGATGCTGACCTAACCAGGTTAGTATCTAAAGGAGTTAGTGGCTAACCGGGTTAGTACTGACCTAATAGTGGGGAACTGAACACAAAAGGCAAAGCACACATGAGGCTATTCCAAACTAGGGGCTAACCCTACTAGCAATCACGGCCTAGTAGCGGCTAACCCTGCTAGCGGCTAGGCCCGCATGTGGCTACACAAAACTAAACAGACAAAGAACTAGACCAGAAGACAGAATAGTACTTACACAGGAGAAGACACAGCCTAACTAAACACTGAACAGAACAGCTCCATGAATCCATCAACACAAGGAACAAAAGGAAAACAGACAGTAGAGCCCTCTAGAAAAACAGGTTACAAAACAAACCAAAATATAAACTTAAAGAAACAAGAACCAAACAAAAGGAATGCCGACATGACGGTAGTTACAAATACAAACATAAACCAAACAAACAGACAAACAATGCTCGACCCAGTTTCCCAGAACAAACTGCTATTTATAGAAACTTTAATGAGGCACCTCAGTCCAGGTGAGCACTCATCACCTGACTGAGGTGCCTTCTGGGAAACTGAGTCAACCAACATGAACTACACAGACAGACAGACATGAACAGTGACCTCTAGTGGAGGTTCCTAACAACATCAGTGCTTTTGATGACTTGGGATATAATTTTTGCTATTTTTATGTATTTGCTTTTTTAATTATTTGGAGATGATTCTCAAAAGGAAAAGCTGAACTGTCTTATAATATAATCTCTTTTATTATATAATTTAATGAGCAATTAAAATTTTGAACATCTTAAAAAAGATAAATGAGGCAATATACATTAAATACGTTAAAATAATTGCCATAGAAGATTGAGCAGTTTACAAACAATTGTCTTAAACAACTCTTTTGTATACGGCAAATAATGAAGACGCTTTTCGCCATCTTCCATTAGCAGGACTGAAAGTGAAACTAAGAAAGCACATGAAATGTACATACATATCATCTGTAAGAACATCTGTCAAAACAACAGGACCAGTGTACAACAGAAATTGCAGAAAATCTGTTGCTTTCACCCTGTTTAACTCAGGAAAATAGCTGTCACATAAATGTCATATGCTATTTATGTATTCATACATAAATAGATGTGGTCAAGAGGGGACGAAAAAACAAACTCAATTCATGAAGTTGGGGGCATCATCCATGGCACACACACTAAATGATGATACCCCTAACTTAATAGTTTGTTGCACAACCTTTAGAGGCAATCACTGCAATCAAACGATTCCTGTAACTGTCAATAAGACTTCTCCACCTCTCTGCAGGTATTTTGACCCACTCCTCATGAGCAAGCTGCTCCAGTTGTTTCCGGTTTGAAAGGTGCCTTTTCCAGACAGCATGTTTCAGCTCCTTCCAAAGATGCTCAATAGGATTGAGGTCAGGGCTCATAGAAGGCCACTTTAGAATAGTCCAATGTTTTCCTCTTAGCCATTCTTGGGTGTTTTTAGCTGTGTGTTTTGGGTCATTGTCCTGTTGCAAGACCCATGACCTGCGACTGAGACCCAGCTTTCTGACACTGGCCAGCACATTTCTCTGTAGAATCCCTTGATAGTCTTGAGATTTCATTGTACCCTGCACAGATTCAAGACACCCTGTGCCAGATGCAGCAAAGCAGCCCCAGAACATAACAGAGCCTCCTCCATGTTTCACAGTAGGGACAGTGTTCTTTTCTTCATATGCTTCATTTTTCCGTCTGTGAACATAGGGCTGATGTGCCTTGGCAAAAATTTCAATTTTTGTCTCATCTGTCCATAGGACATTCTCCCAGAAGCTTTGTGGCTTGTCAACATGTAGTTTGGCATATTCCAGTCTGGCTTTTTTATGATTTGTTTTCAACAATGGTGTCGTCTCCCATGTAGTCCACTTTGGTTCAAACAACGACGGATGGTGCAATCCGACACTGATGTTCCTTGAGCATGAAGTTCACCTTGGATCTCTTTAGAAGTCTTTCTGGGCTCTTTTGTTACCATTCGGATTATCCGTCTCTTTGATTTGTCATCAATTTTCCTCCTGCGGCCACGTCCAGGGAGGTTGGCTACAGTCCCATGGATCTTAAATTTCTGAATAATATGTGCAACTGTAGTCACAGGAACATCTAGCTGCTTGGAAATGGTCTTATAGCCTTTACCTTTAACATGCTTGTCTATAATTTTCTTTCGAATCTCTTGAGACAACTCTTTCCTTCGCTTCCTCTGGTCCATGTTGAGTGTGATACACACCATGTCACCAAACCACACAGTGACTACCTGGAGCCCTATATATAGGTCCACTGACTGATTACAAGATTGTAGACCCCTGTGATGCTAATTAGTGGACACACCTTGAATTAACATGTCCCTTTGGTCACATTATTTTCAGTATTTTCTAGGGGTACCATCATTTTTGTCCAGGCCTGTTCCATGAGTTTATTTTTTTAAATAATTCCGTTGAAGCATGGTTGAAAAGCAATGTCTGACTTTCATTGGTTAACATTCATAGAATTTTTTTTTTATTATTACTTTTGTCAGATTAAAGTTATTTCTGTGACCATTGTCAGTTTTTCTTTCACTGACCGAAGGGTACCAACAATTTTGTCCACGTCTGTAACTTATCTGGAAATGATTTGACCAAAGTGGCGACTTCCTGCTAAAACAGGAATTAGCTGAAAAAAAAATAGCTGTGCCACCTATTGCCCAAGATGCTTAAGAATCTTTTAGACGCCTGTTAGAGCTCTATTTGTAGATGTGTAATAGATGTTTAGATAATATCTGATAGAAGACTACAGACATCTACAGGAAAATAGCCGTCATATAAATGTCATATGCTATTTATGTATTCATACATAAATAGATGTGGTCAAGAGGGGACGAAAAAACAAACTCCATTCATGAAGTTGGGGGCATCATCCATGGCACACACATTAAATGACCGTGTGTGTATGTAAAATTATATGAGTGTACACAACCCTTTGTTTGTTTGTTTTTTTGGAGATTCTCCCTTATGAACAGCACTTCATTAACACATCAACATTGATGTCTACTTATTTATGTATTTATTTTTTGAGTAGTGCAGAAATTTTATTTAATTACTTTTTTTAATTTCATATATTTTAATATATTTTATCTCGAGAAACCTGACCCTTCAGCGTTACCGATTTTATCCAGCAGGTGGCAGTAATACATCTAAAGGCTGCCTGCCAAACTTGATCCTTGACCGGAAAGGTGCGCGTTACCGATCCCGTCCAGTGGGTGGCAGTAATGCACCTAACAGCTGACTGACAATCACTAAAATAACGTGTAATCGGGTTTATAAGTTTGTTGTTAAACATGAATGGAGAGAATTACTGAGTTTTAAAACATAAAGACATCCAGTTTGTACTCGGATTTCTCTCTGTCTGTATTTTGGCGCTGGAAGACTGACCCGGAAGTGTGAGTCACGTGGTCTGTTCGCGCTATCTCTCGGAATGTTGGTGAGATTTTCACTCATGTCCCTTTAGGGGTCAATATGTTATAATATCAGTGTGTAATAATATTAAGAAAGTTCCTGATGATGTTTTTCTCTGCAGGTTTGCTGTTTCAGGATCCTGTTGTCTGTAGATTTACTGAGAGGAATAATCAGTGTTCTGTAGCTCTGGGACAACAACTGCACCTGCAAATGCCCCTGGAGGATTCGTTTGACCTAAGGTTCACAAGCAAGACAAATAACACTCGTATCATTTTAAAATATAGAAAAACCCAAAGTAACCCACCAACACCAAATATCCCAGGATGGCAGTTTGTTAATGATAATAAAACTCTGATACTAACCAGTGCAGAGAGGAGCGACTCTGGAACATACACTTTACACACCTTTGATGCAGGAGGGACTACTAAAGCCAGTTATTCTCTCCAGCTGAACATTGAAGGTAGGAACCACACAACCTCTAATCACATCACACACACACTACAACACTTACAATCACTTCATTACAATATAACCATCTTACACACTACAATCCCTCTTAAACATATTTTCTTTAACATTAGATTTTTTTTATCTTTAATTAGTTACATTTATTTATGCAAATGAGGCTTCATCCAATTAAATATGAACAAATGCACAATTAAAAATAATGTTTTAATAATGTTAAGCTAAAATCTGTCGTCTTTAAAGAAGCTCTCAGAATAATACCTTTTACAAAAAATGTTATTGGATTATTATTAATTGTTTATTTATGAAAATATTTTTGTCATATATATTTTTCATGTAAACCTAAAAAATAATGAACATTTCAGGAAAATCCTCTACAATATAATTTTAATTAAGAAACTAAGTGAACTTGTAAAATGTAATTAATGCATTTCATCTAGAAACTGATTATCAGTCTTTGACATACTGTTAATTGAAAAAGATCATTTTGTGAAACAGTTTAAAAATACAATAGAGTCTGTCTTTACTTATTGTGGTTTCTAATATTTATATATGAAACAGAGACAAAGTTTAGGTGAATATTTTGGTCATGAACGGATTTGCTCAAAATCCGGGGCGCTGATGAACCGAGGTTCCATTGTATATAAAAATGATTAATTACTCCCCAACACTCACACACACGCAATCATTAATAACGTTGCCATGCTTCTGGTTTCTTGTCGCATTTTTGGTTTGATAATGTGTTTAGTTTTTTTGTGCCTTTGTAGTAACTTATACTGAGGTGTTTATCTCTAATCCACAGCTCAGGTGTCCTCAGTGAAAGTGTCTTACAGCTGTTTGTCCCCTGGAGTCATGAAAGTGTCCTGTTCTGCTGATGGAGACAACCTCCGCTTCAACTGGTCTCCTGATTTAAACAAAACTCTTCAACTGGAGAACAGGACCAGCACTCTCATACTGGATAAAGACCATCATGGTAAAGTCACCTGCTCTGTAGAGAATCATGTCAGCCGTGATCACATGACCACTGAACTCCACCCATGTCCTGGTGAGTCTGTCTTTTATAATAATACGTTAACAAGCAAAAAAACATGCAGCAATGTGTCACAAACATAAACAACCAAATACCTTCTAAACTCTTACTGAGTGAGAATGAGTGACTTAATGAAAATAAGAAAGTTAAGTCTCTAAACACATAAGTAGCTAGACCTAGAAATAGTAGCAGTGTCAGTTTCTAAATATCAGCTACATCACTCCGTATTGATCTCAACTAAAAATGCGACTAGAGTAACAAAACATCCTGCTTGCATAGTTCATATTATTCTTTGCACCTGATTCTGATATTAATCATTAATTGAGTTGATTCTGTTTCACATAAACAAAACAGTAAACCAATGTAAATAATTCTGTCCTGAATAGGGTGGCACGGTGGTGTAGTGGTTAACACTGTGACCTCAGTCCTCTAGGATCAAGGGTTTGAGTCCCTCGAACTGTGTCTGTGACCATAGAGTTAATATGTTCTACTCTAGTTTTCTTCCATAGCTCAAAAACATGCTTGGTAAGCTGATTGGCATTTTCCAAAATTGTTTCCAGTGAGCGTGTGTATGATTGCGAAAGATCAATGCCTCTATCCAGGGTGTACCCCGCATAGTGCCCAGAGTCTCCTGGGATCGGCTCCAGGTCTCCTGTGATCCTGTACAGGATAAGCCCCATGAGGGAGAGTCAGTGTCCCTGAATAGGAGGTTACTAAATGATTCATGAATAAATGCATTATGTAGAGCAGGTGTGGCCTACGCTGCTCCCCGAGACCTGCAGCCCTGCACTACACACTGCAGATTACCTGAATCAGATGTGTTCTGTCAATCAGAAGCTGGAAGATACCATCTTGGATGAGGATGGAGTGGGGGAAGACAAAGTGAATTACTGACTTCTAGTTTCTGATTGACAGAACACATCTGGGCCCGTATTTACCAAGTGTCTCAGAATGACTCGTAGGAATCACGCTGAAGTTTCATTTAGGATTGCTGGAGCAGGATTGTTCTAAGGAAAGTGTAAGACGTCACTTTTTATGACACCGAGAGCCGCACAGTAGGCTTCATATTTTAGTGGGTTTTGTAGTTTTTACAAGTTTTTGTCATTTTAAACAGTGTAAAACAAAATGGTGAAATCAACACGTAGACAAAGTTTATATATATACGTGACTCAGCTGCATGATATTGTCCTAATCAGACTGCTTCAATCACAACTGTTTAAAGCTGCTATAATAAAGCTGTGTAGTGTCATAATCTGATCAAAAAGATTTTGAAAAGAAAGTGAAACAGGGAGGATGCTTGTGGGTAGGGAGTAAAATGTCAAGAAATTATTAAAGTGGGCCTCCAAGTGACGCAGTGGTAAAAGCGCTCGCCCTATCATCCGGAGATCGCTACTTCGAATCCCGGGTGGTGCTTTAACCTCTCGCAGCCGGAGGTCTAGAGAGAGCTGATTGGCCGAGCTCTCTCAGAGGGGAGGGATGAGAGGTACTTAGTGCTCCCACATTAATCACGGCTCTACAGCCAGTCAGGGGCGTCTGTGAGCTCGTGCAACGGAGGGAGCGGATAGCGCTGTCCTCCGAGTGTGTTACGCCGCCCCTAACGGATGTATACAATCAAATAATGTACTATAAGTATATAAAATTTATATTTGTGCCAGGGATGATGCCCAAAGTTTAATTTATTATTTATGACACTGTCGGCTGTGTCACTGTTTCAAGGCTCCATCTTCGTACAGTACAGTATCATTCACCTAAGGAGACAACATACAACATGTTTGTTACAGGACCAGTTACAAACCGCACACAGTTAAAAACAAAAAATAAAAATGTATTCCATCGCTACTCCTAACCAGTTAGGACACCTCCTGGGCTCTCCTACAATTTGGTGGAGATAGGAGTGATTTTCGTAGTTTTCAGAATCTTGATAAATAGCTTTTACTCTTACTCCTGAAAGTAGGACCACAGTGGCATCATTCTGAGAATTTTTGGCCACTTAAGAGTGATTTCCTACTTTGAGACGCTTAGGAAATATGAGCCCTGATCCAGGCAATCAGCAGTGAGACCTGCAGGTATAATTGGAAAACATGCAGGGCTAAAAATATCAATACTCTTTTTGTATTGATTGTAATTTAAATAAAACATGTTTTTGAAGAAAGTAAAAAGCTAACACATAACTAATTATACAGTGGTTTTATGATCACAAAACATGACATTATGCAGTGCATACAAATAACTAGAATTATTATTTTGCTAGATATAGATTTTTTTTTTTTTTTTTTTCAGAGTCTACTACTGCATCGTCTTTTACAACATTGGCTGAAGGTAAGATTCTCTGGTCCTTAATTTTTCTAATGTTATATATGTTTGTATGTGCTCATCAACTAATGAATAAAATCACAGATTAAATACAGCAATAAAAATATTGAATCACTCCCATATGAATGGGGTTTACTGTTTATTAGAACACTGTGACCACCTGTGGGCGTGTAAAGCATTTTTTATTTTCTGTTTGTATGTGTGCTGTGGCGACCCCTTGCCGGGAGCAGCCAAAAGAACAGCAACACTTGGTGTGCGCGTCTGTGTGTCTGTGTGTGTGTGTGGGTGTGTGTGTGTGTGTGTGTACCCGCACTTGTGCAAGTGAGAATCTCTATCTGTAAACTGGTGTGTGTGCCCGTGTGTGAAAGTTGTCCTTCACAGTAGCCCCCTTCCTCCTGCTTCTCTCTCTGGCCCCTCTCTGCAAGCTGTGTGTGCGTGTACTGTATCTAGCAAAAGAAAGTTCAAGTTATTTATTTTATTTTATTTTCAGAGTTTACTACTGTATCATCTTTTGCAACATTGGCTCAAGGTAAGATTCTCTGTTTTTGCATTTTTCTGATGTTTTATACGTCTGTATGTGCTCATAGAGTTCTAATAGAGCAATAATATTATTGCATTCTCTAAGTACTTCCATATGAATGGATTTTTCTAAAGATTCCAATTTGCAATGCTGACGAAAAAAAAAAGACAGCTAAAGATGTGTAATGGCTAGAAATGCTATGAGAATACAAACTAGACTACAAAGAAAGTAAACAAGTAATCAGTGAATAAAGCCACTGAATCAGCAGGGCAGAGTGAGAATTTCACCCACCACACATCAAATCAAATTATCATTTTTTTTTTTTTAAGTTTTTCTTTTGTTATTAAAAAGTGAAATATTCTTAATGAACTTGGTTGGAACGAAAGCTTGTGCACACACAGGTTGTTTGGACACGACTGTACAGGGTAAGCCCCATTGAAAATCAGTGAGAGTTAATGTCCCTGAATAGGCAGCTCTTAAATGGTTTACTTCTGATTGACTGAACACACCTGATCCAGGTAATTAACACTGAGTAGTGCAGAGACAAAGCGACTAAACGACAGCAGCCAAAATAAATCAGTAGCATTTCAAAGTAATTCGTGAAATGGCCGCTAGGTGGCACAAAGTGACATTTTCATTCAACTCAGTTTTCAAAAGTAATTAGAGCTTAAGTCATAAAAAAGTCACAACATGTTGTATCAAAGAAATACTACAGTCTTGGTAATTTCCACATCTGAGTACTTTATACAGGAAACATGAAAAATCAGAACCAGAGCTATTGACATTTACTGCACAATAATGAGTAAAAAAAAAAGAATAATGTTGTTTAGACAGAATCAGGTTGACTAGCTAACAATTTTATTTGTAAAAGGAATGAACTGTTATATAGCCTCTGTTTGTTTACATCGGTTTATTATTATTATTTTTAAAAAATGTTCAATTTAAAGGCATCAAACCCTAAATGTAGAAATAACTGGAAGAATAGACTTCAGAATAGAACATTAGAATAAATTTTAAAAAAATACACTCTAAAAAATGCTGGGTTGTTTCTGTAAACACATTGTTGGGTTGGGTAATGCTGGGTCAAATGAGATGTAGTGGGTCATTTACAAATAAACACCTGGTTGGGTTATTTTGACCCAACAACTGGCTTATTCTTTATTCTCTGGTTTCTCAAACGGCAGCCTGCAAAATGTTTGAAATATTACTGTTATTGTGTCACAAAGTGTAGTTTTAAGAGGTGTTTAGGCGAGAATGTGTGTGTGTGCAGCTCAAAATCTCCATTGTTTATTAAAGATAGCGTCTATTTAAAAATTTCCACAATGATTTCTGAGATTTTCTTTCAAGTCAAACAACATCGAAAACGCCTTCCTTTGGAATCCAGGAGTAAAAATGAGTACATTAATATGTTTACAAACCTCTACACATTACTACTTAAATTGTTGAATGTGACACTTGCTGTCACATTTTGCGTTTATGTTGGACGTTAGGCTTGACAGTTTAATTATAAACCATTTCACAGTCTTGTTTGCCTGCAGATTTACGGGGCGAATAAGGTCACGAAAAATCAAGAGCAAGACTGAATTGACAGAAAAACACTGGTATCATTATTGTCATTTAATACTTGGTTAGCAACAAATACTTGCAGTTCTAACAAACATTCACAGCAAACTGTGAATGCATCCAGACTTAGCTTTTATATCTAATTTATTTTACTGGCCAGTCTTTTACACACCACATACAGTATAATCTTTCTTACATGCAATTGATGGGATAAGCACTCCTTGAGGGTCTGGTGCTGCCGATTTTTAAATGTAAAAAAAAAAAAATTTTAATGGAGCAGGCCATTAATATACAAACATACAGTGGAACCTCGGATTGCGAGTAACGTGGTTTACGAGTGTTCCGCAAACCGAGCAAAGATTTAAAATAATTTTTTATTCGGAAACCGAGCAAGTATTAGTTTACGAGCGCCGAGTATCATGCTTCACACATGCGACTCTTATTTTGACACCGAGCGTCACTCTCTCACCTTCACCCCCCCTTCCCCCTCCCCCCCTCCCCCCACGGCTTTGCAAATACAGAATCTCTGCTCGTGCGTGTGCAATTTGACACTGAAACACACACACACACACATGCACAGACTCTCTCTCCCCTTTTCACCCCTCCCGGCTTCACAAAGACACAGAAACTCTGCTCTGTCGCGATTCTTTTCAAAGGTAAGGTGCTGGTTCATTTGTTTTTTGTTTTTTTTTACTTTACAGCAGTGATTCCCTTAGTATGCGCTCACGCCAGGTCAGAGAGATTTCTTTTTTTTTCCTGTTAAAACGGTGTTTCCGTGTTTGTGTGTGTCCGTTTGTTGTGAAACTTAAGTGATTCCTTTAGTATGCGCTCGTGCCAGTCTCGCTTTTTTTCCGTTAAACCGGTGTTTCCGCTGTGTTTATGCGCTTGTTGTAAAACTTAAAAAGTGTGTCTGTTAATATATGCTCATGTCAGTCTCAGAGAGATTTCTTTTTTTCCTGTTAAAACGGTGTTTCCGTTGTGTGTGTGTGTGTGTGTGTGTGTGTGTGTGTGTGTGTGTGTGTGTGTGTGTGTGTGTGTGTGTGTGTGTGCGTGCGTGTGTGTGCGTGCGTGTGTTTGTTGTGAAACTGTTGTGAAAAAGCGAGGTGGGGAGAGGGAGGAGGAATGTTACCGTGTAAAACGAGGCGAGGGAAGGGGCTAATTCCACACACACACACACACACACACACACGGCGCGTGCGCGCACCAATGGAAACACTTATTTGTCAGGATTTATTTGTACTTTTTTTAAAGGTAAAGTGCAGATTAATTTGTTTTATTTTCATTTTATAGATTGTATTAATTATTTTTATGTATTTATTTTTGGGGGCTGTGGAACGAATAATTTGAGTTTTCATTATTTCTTATGGGAAATGATGATTTGGTTTAAGAGTGTTTTGGAATACGAGCCCACTTCCGGAATGAATTATGCTCATAATCCAAGGTTCCACTGTACTCTCATTTCTATGCTCTCTCTGGGATGCAGCTGTTAAGGAGCAAGACAACATTAGGACATGCTGTTATTAATGTTGCACCACATACACAGACAGGAATAACAATGTATTTAAAGAAAACACAGCAACCCATGTTGTATTATTTGAACTGCATGGTAGATGTAACAAACATTTAGACTTTTTACAGTCCAATTCAACCTATACAAGTATTATAGCCATATTATCATTAACAATAACTAAATCCAAGGTATCCTACCCTGGTCGTCAAGTGCCACGTCCCTGCTTGCTTTCCATCCATTCCAAATTCCTGCCGTAATTACTGCTGATTAATAATTGATCAGATATGTTCTGTGAATCAGAAGCTGGAAGGGCAGGAATAGCTGGAAAACAATTAGTTTCTTTTACCTGTCTAAATATGTTTAAATTATGAAGTAATAAGGCTGCCATTTAAATTTCAACTTTACAGTGTGATACTGTGGCAGCACAGTGGCTTAGTGGTTAGCACTGTCCCCTTACATCTCCTGGGTCCGGGTTTGATTCCCAGCCAGGTTCTATTCCTGCCTCAGTGTCTGCATGTATAGTAGGGGTGTGCTCAAAATATCGATTCTTAGATACATACCAATATAATAAAAAAAGATACAGTATCGACATTCTAGCCCTTAGTATCGATACCCCGCCCAGCCATTAGGGGGCGCAGCGGCGCCCGAGAGTTTCAAAAAGATTTTAGAAGCGCCGTTGTCCCTAAAGGTAGATGTTTGGACACATTTTGGTTTTAAAGCAAAGGAAGGAAACCAAGGGATCGATAAAACAAATGCAATCTGCAAGCAATGCCACACTACACCGGTAATACAACTAACCTGCGCGCCCACCTGCAAAGACACCATGCAGACAAGCTAGCTTCGCCGCAGCCCAAAATAACACGGGACCCCACGCTTTGGACAACGCAACATCCAAGCTTCCATCTAACTCAGTCCGTGCACAGAAGATTACGGAGTCTGTGGTGCATTATATTTGCAAATGGTTTATGTCCCTACAGTGTTGTCGAGAACACAGGCTATTGCTTTATGATCAACACGTTAGATCCCCGTTATGTGATCACTGAAATACTGTATGTTATGGCAGTACATGGTGTCACAAAAAAGAATTATAAGAAGATTTAATAAGAAGTTAAGAATAAGAAAAAGAAGATTTTGTGCTGGTGTGAGCTCAGACT
The DNA here is from genome assembly GCA_030347435.1 of Clarias fuscus. Lineage (NCBI taxonomy): Eukaryota > Metazoa > Chordata > Actinopteri > Siluriformes > Clariidae > Clarias > Clarias fuscus. Next base: position 5,506,186 of record CM059222.1, on the reverse strand, counting down.
GTACCCTTGGAAAGTAAAATGTTGACTTGTGGTAAATTCCAGATTACAATTTGTGTATAATTAATCAGAGCACTTAAAGTTGCAAATATTTAAGCAAAATGCACTTTTTTATAATGCACTTTTGTCTTCAATACATTGAAGAAAAATGCAGAGTTTGTTTGTTGAGTAAATGTGTTCAGCATTAACTAATTGGCTCTGGCCCATGTATTTTTATTGAATCGTATCGAATTGTGTCACATTATATCAAATCGTATCGAGACGGCTCTGTATCGAGGTACGTATCGAATCGTGACCTGTGTATCGAGGTATGTATCGTATCGCCAGGTTCTCCAAGGTATACAGCCCTAATGTATAGACAATGAATGAGAGTAATACTGCATGAATTACTCTGAATTTAGCTGGCTGTACTTTAGCTCTTTCTTGTTATGTAATGACATGCATTATATGCTCCACATTTGTAACTGTATGAATTCAGATTCAGGGAAAAGTATGTGTTTACATATTAGGCTCTGTTGTCATTAATGTACAGTATAATGTGTATAAAATAAGATGGGACTACAAGTTTCTAAAGCATTGGGGTGTACTCTGGGACTGAGCTGGCAATGTAGAATTTGGGACTGGAGACACTACTATATAGACATTAAAACAAAAGTGTGAAAAATATACCTTAATGAATGAACAGCTCCATAACTGTATACGGTATACTGTAACTCATTATATATACTGTATGTCAAAGGAAAAAAAAAAAAAACAATGCCTCTTTCGGTTCTGCCTGAACGCCTGGAAGTTTTCCTGAATTCTTGGTCTGACAGATGGCTGTTCGTTACTGTATGTCACCCTGTAAGACAAATTGCACTTTTTTTTTTTTTTTGGGATTTTTCCCCGATTTTCTCCCTAATTCAGTCGTGTCCAATTCCTCCCCGTCACTAGGAGGCTCCCACATTAAGGCTACTACTACCACTCAGCCGGGAGGGCCGAAGACTATCACGTGTTTCCTCCGAACCACGTGACGCCAGCCGACCGCATCTTTTCGAACTGCTCGCTCGCGCACCATTGGGGGTGGCGTAACACCCTCTGAGGACAGCGCTATCCACTCCCTCCGTTGCGCGAGCTCACAGACGCCCCTGACTGGCTGTAGAGCCGTGATTAATGTAGGAGCACTAAGTACCTCTCATCCCTCCCCTCTGAGAGAGCTCGGCCAATCAGCTCTCTCCAGACCTCCGGCTGTGAGAGGTTACAGCACCACCCGGGATTCGAACTAGCGATCTCCGGATGATAGGGCGAGCGCTTTAATATAATTTCATGAAGTACCATATACATAAAACATATAAGAATAAATAAATAAATACAAGAAAATTCATAGAATTGATCAAAAAAGATTATTCTGACATTGTGATTGGTAACTTTAACATAGCAAACCTGAGTCACTAGTTGCCTTAAGTTATTCTTACATTGTGGTTGGCTATTATTCTGATTCTGTCATTAGTTGTCATTTTAATATTGTCTATATGTCTTTTACTGGAGACCAAGTAATGTTTGGAGGGCTACCGATAGACAGAATCAAAGTTTGTGTATATGATACTGTAGCATACATTAGCATTATCTAATTTATTACATTTATTTTTATACATCATATTATTTTGACTTCAATTTCCTTAAAACAAAAGGTAGTGCTTCGGAATGTCCATGAAAGACTTGGAGTTTTATGGCTTGCTAAAGAGGAATTCACTTTAGTATTTCTGGATTAGATTATAATCAGTGACCTGAATGCTTTTTTTTTTTCCTGCAGAATTCAATGACCCAATAGTAATAGTTTCACAAGGCTATCTTTTCTGAAGGCCACAATCTTAAATCATCATAGAATCATTTAAGCTTTTTAAACTGAACTACAATTGCCAACTTTAATAATTGTGTGTGTGTTTTTTTTTTAATTACATGACAATATAAATAATAAATAAATAAAATAATAAGCATCAGGAGTACATATGTCTTATAGTGTCTCCTTAACACAAAGGGACTGGACTGATAAACACACACACACACACACACACACACACACACACAAATCACTCAGACGAACTAAATAACATCTGGACTGAACTGATAAACACACATGGCACAATCACACTGATATACCTCCATCTCAATCTGCTCATACCTACCTACCTTTGCACGTGCACTTTGTCTATTGTGTATTTTTGTATAGAAATTTGATAGTTCTTTTTAGATTAACTTAAAAATGTAAAAATGTGTGTTGTAAATTTATGTTGTTGCATGTATGTAGCACCCTGGTCCTGGAGGAACGTTGTTTCGTTTCACTGTGTACTAAACTGTATATGGTTGGAATGACGATAAAAACCTACTTGACTTGACTTGTATAGGGCACTATCTAGGACATGGAGCAATTATAATCTAAAGCTGCTTTGAAGCACGAAATAATGTACCATTAACAAAGTCATCAAAGACTTTCCTCTTTCTTGTCCTTTTTACCACTCCGCAATTGTCCATTACCTAAAAAATAAACCAACAGGAGAGTTTAACTTTCAGGACACTAAATTCTGTCCAAATATTTAAAAAGCAGAAAAGCAACTGGACATTAATTTGCATCATATATGTTAGTAATTGTTTATACAAAAAGTATATACAGTGGAACCTTGTACCTTGTAAATTCGTTCTGGAAGTGGGCTTGTATACCAAATCGAATTTTCTCATAAGGAATAATGAAAACTCAAATTATTCGTTCCACAGCCCAAAAAAATAAATACATATTTAATATTTTATTTACAATATATAAAGTAAAAATAAAAAAAATTAACCTGCACTTTATCTTTAAAAAAGTACAAATAAATCCCGGCAGATAAGTGTTTCCGTTTGTGCGCGCAGGCGTTGTGTATTTGTGTGTGTGTGTATGTGTGGAATTAGCCCCTTCCCTCGAATCGTCTTACATAGTAAAGCTCCTCTTCCCTTCCCCCACATCGCTTTTTAAGTTTCACAACAAACACACACACAATGGAAACACTGTTTTAACAGAAAAAAAAGAAGTCTCTCTAATGACACTCACGTGAGCGCATACTAAGGGAATCACTGCTGTAAAGTAAAAAAAACAAAAACAAATGAACCAGCACTTTACCTTTGAAAAGAATCGCGACAGACACAGTTTTCTGTGTAGAGCAGAGAGTGTGTGTGAAGCCGGGGAGGGGGGTGTAAAGGCGAGAGAGTGTGCGCGAGTGTGTCGGTGTGCGCCAGTGTGTCGGTGTGCGCCAGTGTGTCGGTGTGCGCCAGTGTGTCGGTGTCAAATTACGCGTGCGCACACACATAAGAGACACGCTCAAACAGAGAGGGAGACGTTGATTATACCAGTAAGACACGAGCACTAAGACCCAGCAGGGGAGACGATTACCCACAATTCCGCAGCGCAAGAAAGAGAAAAATCATTGGCTCAGTTGTGATAACGTGACGCTTGGTGTCAAAACAAGAGCACATGCGTGATACATGATACTCGGCACTCGTAAACCAAGACTCGCTCGTTTTTCAAGTCAAAATTAATCTAATTAAAAATCTTTGCTCATCTTGCAGAACACTTGTAAACCTTGTTACTCGCAATCCAAGGTTCCACTGTACGGTAAATTGTTTGATGAATTTGTGTGTGTATGTATTATTCCCAATATTCCCAATATTCAGATAATTCTGACCACTATTAAACCATCAGGTGGATTTACATTGTCGCTAATTACTGTTTGAAGTGCCTTTCCAAATCCAACTGAAGCACTAGTGAAAGAATTATTACAAGCATTTTTAATAAATCAAAAGTAAACATTACCAATTGTAGTTATTCTGGTTTGGAATATATCCCGTTGTCAAGTCACTGCTGACAAACATGATGTTGAAGAGCTTTAAGTTGTGTGGCTTTTCAAAGACACTGTCGCAGTCGGTTTCCCTGATCACATCCATCCTTAGTGTTCCATCACTTCTTTTCTCTCAAATAAGTCCCACTGCATTATCCATCAGGAGCACACAGATGTCAGGGTTTTTTTATGTTATTTTAGTTGTACCGTCTGGCATGTGTTTCGGTACATTGTCTTTGAGCAAGTCTTTTTGTGACTTGGACCAGTAGTTGTTTCCCGCTTCTCACCATTTTTAGATAACCTGTAAGTGGTTCTCAAATGGAAAACCTAGATAAGACTCTCTCTTTCCATCTGCTTCATCTAAAAGAATGTTCATACTCAGGCGAAGAAAGTGATTTGGTCATCAGGAAGCACATTCTTTAAGATTAACGGTCCTGTGTAGAGCATAAAGTGACATAGCTCAGTAGCTTTCTACCTGTCTAAGTCTTCCATGCTTCTTGGTTGCCTTGAAAACTCTGCAGGCAAAGCTTCCTTCATCTGACCTATGTTAATTTCTACTTGCGCTCTCTGAGCCGCTTTGTTTTTTTCAGCAGGACTCTTCGTCAAGTAAACTACCTTGCTCTCGACCTTTTGTGCTAGTGCAACACATCACTCCCATCCATTCAAATTCAAATTTTAGTTGTCACATACACAGTACGATATGCAGTGAAATGCTTAGACAACTGCCCTGACCTTAAAAAAAGACTATTAATAGGAATCATATAAAATGTTACTTATCTAAGAAAGAATATCTATAGGAAATAAATATTAAAACAAAAGTAAATTTGAGAAATATACATAAGTAAATTTAACTAAGAAAGAATAAAATGTAAAATATCTGTATAATACAAAATATAAAATATACACTATAGGAAGATATAAGAAAGATATAAGAAAAATAAAAATAAAAAATCTAGCTGTACAAATAGAAAATATAGAATTGTGGGAGTGGAGTAAACATAAAAGAACGGAATGTCCAGGTGTGTGCAAATATGCAGTAAAGTGATGTATTTAAAGTGTCTTGTGTGCATTATGCCCATGAGTGTGCAGTGACCACTAGTGTGGCGAATATCCAGAATGTCCAGAGTGAGTGCAGAAACTTGTGTAGATGTGCAAAATGGATCAGTACTGTGTGGTGTACTGATTAAGAGACCGTATCGCCTGCAGGAAGAAGCTCCTCCTCAGTCTCTCTGTGTTGGCCTTTAGGGAGCGGAATCACTTTCCTGCCCTCAACAGAGAGAACAGTCCATTGCAGTCCATGCAGACTATTGTGATTTTTTAAATATATTTCAGAAATGACCTGGCTTGTGCATCACAAACGATCGCCTTCAATGTAGTTGTGTGAACCGAATTCTGGAACGCCATTTTGAATGAGTTGTTGCAACTACTCCAAGAAATCTTGTAAAAAATCCTCAACAGAGTCAGGTTCGTTGGACCAGTAATACAGCGCCACAATAAATGGCTTACAGTTCTGAATTGGACCAAGAATTGGTCAGAAACACTTTTTACTTGATTTAAATTATGGCAAGCCATCCACATTAAAGCACAGTTTAACTTGCCCTGGGAGTGTCTCTTTTGAAAAGTGTTCAAGAACATAACGCTCAATACCGTAAGAAATATACTGTCCATTGCATTTATTTTGAACTGCCACTCCTTGTGGAGTTTCAAGAAGAGTTCTAGCGTCTTTGGGAAGTCAATGGCCGTGTGACGTCTTTGCACATCCAAAAGCTCATTTAATGCCTTGTGGGTCTGGTTTGTAGCAGTAGCCCAATTAGCCAAGTCCTTGTGAAGGTGTTTCAACAATTGAATGTGAAGCCTCATCCAACTGCTCAGACTCAGCAGTTTCAGTAGCATCGGTATCATAATTGTATTCTTCTTCAGTATCATGTCTAATGGACACCGCTGCTGTGCTAACAGGAGAACTATAGGCCACCATAGGATGTAATTCGGCACGTGTTGATCTCTCCGTGAGGGGACTGCCCTCTCCTGCCAAGGCTGGTTCCACTGACCCCTCAGATTCAGAGTTGCTATCATGTTCCACTAAGGAATCAAACTTTGCCCTTTGTCATCACCACATCCTCTCGTACTTAGAGAACATGTTTAGCAAATCTAAAATTCCAAATACTTTTAAAGTAGTTACTGAAAACATCCATGTTAAAATTTATCTACAGACGTCAGCCCATGTTATTCTTGAGCTCCTCCAACATTTTGCTTAACATTTCACAGCCTCTTTCAGGTAATTTACTTTAAGAAAAAATGTTTTTTTTTTTTTTTTTTTTTTAATCTCTAAAGGCTACATCGGACATCTGAGAATACAAATAAACTAAAACATATAATAAGTGAACAGACACTGAAACAACCAAGCAAAGTGGCCACATTTAAAACATTCTTTTTAATTTGCTTAAGATTATGGTGGTGATGATGATGATGATGATGGCTATTTCTGATTATTATTTCTGCAGTGAATTGTCCCACTCTATCACAATCTAATAATGGTAAGTTTCTGAGTTCTTCTATTTGTATGATGTTAATATTTTCTTTTATGCGTCAGTTCCCTCATTAAGCTTAATGATTACTTGCTGATCCAAAAACAAACTTCTCAAAACTGTTTTAGCTTAAATTACTAATCATAGTGCTATACAGTGGAACAGACATCAAGTATACAGTCTCTCTCTCTCTCTCTCTCTCTCTCAGGTTTCCTGGTGTTTGTGTCTGTGTGGCTTTTTGAAGTCATCATCCTGCTGTCACTGTTAGTGGGAGCGCTTTATATCTTTTACAGACTCCACAGGACACATACTATAACTGAGAGTAAGACTTTTATCCTAACTGACATGGAAAATGCACACATTACCAGCGAACATATTCAATTATATAAAGTCTGTCATGTGTTCAATTTAAATAATGTCACAAAATTAGAGACAGAACCCATTGGAGTTAGGAAATGTAATGTCTAAAGTTTCCATAATGATGTAAGTGCAGTGATCACCTGAGCATCATTTCCTCCCACAGATCAGGAAGCTCTGTAACCCTGGATTAGGATCAGAAGAATCAGTCCATGGCTGCTCTCCTTCATGCAGCAACTCAACAACCCTGAACCACCAGATAATGTATAACCAAGAGTAATGGATAATTTACGGGGAAAAAATGATTAAATTTCTCAACCTTTTTACTTTTTGAAAACTATATCAACCTCAAGATTTCTGATGAACCAAGTCCTTTTGGGATTGTTTTGCTTTAGCTTTATTTTTAACTAGCGTTAGTACCCATCGTTGACGAGAAAAGAATTTGTCTTTCTGTACTTCGGAACTCGTGTTCACTCTAAGTTGTATTTCTTTTGTCGTCATCCAAATACACTCCCTGTTTGGTAATCAGAAAGTGAATCATGTACAGTATGAGAAATCGAAAAAAGTAAATTGGATAAAATGATTTAAATTTACAGCTGGAGTGAAATTCACAAAAATCAACACATCACTGTTGTTATTTCAGCTGTAAAACTTGTAACTAATCCCAGTACAAATATTCAGTTTGTCTTTTCTAATTAATATCTATTGGTGCAGGTGCTGGCTTACATTGTAAATAGTGCCTAATATAATCTATCTAGACAAAAAAAAGTAAGTGTTTCAAAACAGGTTTATATATTTTAAAAAAAAAAGTTAGCTGCTCCATACAAAATCCCTCTCCTCAGAGATTTTCTCCCCAAAATACACAGCAAACACAGAGTTTAAGACAGCAGCATATTCCTAAATAAACCCAGGGACCGTATTTACTAAGCATCTCAGAATCATTCATAGGAATCGGGCTCAAAGTTGATTTAGGACCGAAAATATTCCTGGCTTAGAGTCGGATATAAAAGTTATTTATGAAGCTTTCTACTCTTCTTACAATTGGTTAAAGCGTCACCTGGCAGTCTGCAGGTATCTTCTCTACCCCCTGAGATGCGTGAAAAATGGGTTATAACAGAAAATCTAAAAAAAAAAAACTTTTTGTCTACAGTACATTAAATAAATGTAATATAAGTATGTAAGATGTATACATAAATATAATTATTTTAATATGTGTGCCATGGAGCATGTTTGTTTTTTGTTGATTTCACGCTGCATGGTCATCACTGGGCTCTTATTCTTTCTGATGCTTTACACATGCTCAAATCTGATGTGTCTTTTATATAACAAATTTTTTATAACTTCTTTTGATATTAGCCAATATTTTTCACAATGTATCTGTCACTTGTGTTCCTCTCTGTATACATTTTATTCATGCAGTGAATTAAACTGTACTTTGCACCAGCCATGAGATTTTGTTGTTGTTTAACTGGGTCCTCACCTGATGAGAGATAACAAGCACCGCTTGGCAGAATAATACAAAAACCCATTTGTGTTTCATGTGTTTTCCCTTCACCCCCCTATCCTTCAGCATGGCTTCTCTCCTCAGCTTAGCTCGTTAAGAAAGTCTGTACATTTCTTATCTAGGTTAAGCCGACCTTTCTTCCCGCAATATCATAGTGAACGCAACACTTACTTCCTGTAAGTGTTGAATTCACTATGATCTTATCCGAGAAAGCACCCTGATTCTGGGCTCTCCATGTCTCACAGTTTGTCCCATATGAGTTTAAGCGTTTTAGCAAACCATAGTTTAGAACTTTATATGAATGTTTATATAATTATATTTAACATTTGAATAGTGTGAGGATATTTGTTACGTGATTAATGTGAATATATGTGATTAGTACTTGGTTAATGTGTATATATTTGATTAAATATGTTTTACCTAAAAACATGCTTACATTGCATTTGCTAATTAGATTTCAATTGCACACTCATAAGCGCATATAAAAAAAAATGTACAGCACCATCTGTTGAATGTTGACAAGAACTAATGGTTTTTTAAATGTAATTTCTTATTCTGTATCCGTTATTAGCAAGTTTAGAATACGTCCAATGCCCTCTGTGGTTGTGAAAGTACTTTATATAAGGGCTGATTGCAATGAAACAAAGCCTATATGTTACCTTAGTGTTTAAAAACATTCAAATTAGTTCAGTAGTTTTTACGTGATGCGTGCAGACAAAAATGACAAAAAACATCATCTTGTGTTCTATTACTCATCTTACACCCCCCTTCAATGTACAGACATGCCAACTTCACTGTTTTATTATAAGAAGATTATATTATATTATAAATATAACACTGTCGCCTTGCCCCTCCACACAAAAATTCCAAAAACCATCTTGATATGTTCTATTACTCATCTTGCATTATTTTTTCGTAAATATCTTCAATGTACAAACATGCCAACTTTACAGTACTTTATTATATGTATAGATTATCGAGGATGTCATCATATTAATAGGACACAGTAATTCAAATTTTTATTTAATCAAGCAATCCGTAGTTTTATGTAGACTATTAATCTGTAAAATATTTATAAATCTCCATTCATATTTAATAAATTATTATTATTATTATTATTATTAATCAATCATTTATTTTCAAATTATACTAATGTTTCAATATTTTGTTTTATAATGGTATCAGTTTTTGTTTCAATAAATATTCAATGTTTAATGTCCTTAGTGTGAAATATCCACAGCAGCAGCAACAGGTATCCGAGGTGCTTATGTTACCATAGTAACGCATGGAGGAAGCGACATCTGAGCTGCCGACTTCGCAGGGTGGTCTTTTGTCGAGGGACTTTCCCTTCGCTGACATTCTTTGCAAACGGAGCAGGGAGTAGGGAGCACCCAGTGAAGTACAATTCGAAATGGAACGCAGCTAAAGACTGTGGACAACACTGAGGTTTAAATAATGCTAATCAAGTCAATACCAAACACCTTTGAACAAAATTTTAAGCATGAGACAATGAGTCATAAGATCAACAAAGTCCCAAAACCTTAGTCAAAAGGGTGCACCCATAATAGTGCGCCACTAGGGGACAACAGTGATACTAACCTGTCTCTCTCTCTCTCTCTCTCTCAAAATGATCTCAAGGCATCATCCCACTCTTGCTCTTATTGAGATTATTTTATATCTTCAAAAAAAAAAAAAAAAAACAGAGTACAGCTGATAGTAAGACTTTAATACCTTACTGGTCTCCAGAATTAACACATTAACTCAGTTTTCAAATATAGACTGTATGCAGAAATACAAAGGCAGAAAAATATAATCAGCTAGAATTAAATATGTCTACATTTTCAATGCTGAGATGAGTGCAGTGATCATTGAGTGTCATTTCTGCCCACAGATCAGGATCAAATAGCTCTCTAAACCTGGATTAGGAACAGAAGTAGTAGGTTGACTTACCATGTGCAGGCAGCCATGATGCTCTCACGCTCTCTCTCTCTCATCTGTACTGAAACATGATAAAATATAACCAACAATAGTAGACAGTTAACACAGAACATGCTCTTCACACTGGATGCTACATGTGCATGTTTAACCTTTAATAACTCAAAAACAAATATGCCTATAAATAATAAAATCTGATGACAATTTTAATTTTTTTTAAATAATAAAAAGGTTCAGAGGTTGTTATTTTAAATAGTTTAAAAAAAACACACATTTTGTACAAAAATAATTAAATGTTATGTTAAATTTATATTTCAGTTATCCAATGTACGTTAGGGGCACATTGTTAGTTGTGTTCCAAAGTGTCATCAGTGTTTTGGTCTTTTACTCACAATACACCCTCTGCTAAGACAGTCCCACCCAGGTTGAACAGACTTGTGTGTGTGTCTCTAATGTCTTGAGGCCCAGCTATGATCTTTACTCCTAATCCACAGCCATTGACTGCAGCGCTCAGCTGCCTCTGATGTCTCCTTCATGGTATGGTACAGATCTCATTACTTTGAGGAGCCATAGTGTAATAGTGTATGTTGCAATAAAGCCACGTTTTTTGCTTTGTAATGGAAAAACCACATTTTTATTCTGTATAATTTTTTATCTATATATTAATTGTACCACATCAACTGTAGAAGATTTAAAACTTGCCTGTTGGATTGTAGAAAGACAAGACCGAGGATAGAATAGAAACAAACTAATTGTATTTGCTACTGAACGATAAGGTGAAGACATCTGGTCTGGGTCAGATAAAGGAAATCAGCTCATTGAATATAGGAACATCATGTAGGGGGCGTAGATTACTGTATGTTAGCAGAGAAATCTGTGCATAAAATTAAATGGCTGGGAGAAAGAAATCACATTTCTCTATGCCGCACCCTGTTTGCTGTATGAGACTGGTCCTTCTGCAGAAGTTATAATAAAACCTTTGTTACTTTGCTCTTACCCAGTGTAGGAATGACTTCTCTTTATAGTTTTCAGGATTTCCATCACACTATCCAGGCCTGTTGTTCTGCCTCGAGCTTCAGCTCAGCATACCGCAGCCTCTTTCTCTTATTGGCCTCGTCTGCGCATCCTCCCATGGTACTGTCTGCTCTATGAAGTAGATGATGTGCAGAGATTTTTCCATAGTACCACGTCTGGTTTTATGGTCGAGTTGAGTATTTCTGCTGGTATGAAAAGCTGATGGACCGAATCTGAAAGCATTTATCAGTCTTGTGCTCCTATCAAAAATCCAACCTGGTCAGTGAAGGGGGTTTTTGTTGTCTTTGTCAATTAATCTAAATGTACAATATTTACACTTATTGTATATTGCAATTGCTAATTTTAATATAAACATCAATAGTTTCCTTCTCTTTTCCAGTAACTTAGATCTTTAAACTCAATAGTAGGCTAGTATGGCAGATTGATAATGATATTAAAAACCAAACAGAAAAAAATTATATTACTAGTGCTAATCGAATCAGCCTGACCGTATTGCCCAGACCTTCACATTATCATAGAGACAAAGGCACAGCCTGGCCTTACATGTACTTCAGGAAGTACATGAAGACAAAAAGGTTAATGTCTCAGACACCTGGGTTACCAGACTTGATGTCCTTAGAATGTCATAATCTTTACCTCTGTAACGGTTGCTGTACGTGGGTATAAGAAGAGGCATATATGCAGAGGTGACGTGCGGGTGAAAGTATTTTAATGAACAAAAACACAAGGAAAACAGAATAGGAACTTAACCCCGAGATAAACCATACGTGACAGACTAGGAGATAACATGAGGCTAGGGGCTACCCAAAGGCTAGGGCTAACAAAGGGCTAGGAGCTAACAAAGGGCTAGGAAAAACATGGAGCTAGGAGAATATACATAGGACTAGGAGAATAAACAGAACTTAACAGGCAAACAAACAAACCACTTAACTTGAGACAGCAAAACCCAAAATGAACAGCAACCCTAATCCAACTGATGCAAGACCTCGATTGGTCGAAACTCAAGAACATTTATAATTAAACTAATGAGCAACCTCGGCTCAGGTGAGCGCTCCCATCACCTGACCGAGGTGCATTCTGGGACATGGAGTTTTACACAGAAAAGAACGCAAAGAAAACAGAAAACCAAAGGAAGTCTCTGGGCGCTTTGGCGCCGTCTAGGGGTAATCCCTGACAACCTCAAAATGTAAAACCCAATGTACATAACTTTTCAGTTTATATACTATTCTGTTGGAACCTAGATTTAACATTTTATAAATTTGTAATCCTACACTATGTTTGGAAAGCAAGGGTGCAAGTAAGTGCAGACAACAACCTTTATTAAACATTACCCAAAACCAAGAACAACAGGATAATAGGACCGATGCAAGACGAGCGACAGTGAGAAACCTGGAGTCTAAATAAGGCACATTACAAGAAGCAGAATGTAAAACACAAAGAGAACACCAGGCAGCAGGGATATATTTTTATTCCATATTAAAAGATATTTGATGTTTTATTTACCTATCTCCCGGATGTCAACTGTAGCAGTGAGCAGTGAAGTTATATGTCTAGTGATATAAATGGGGTAAGAAGTCTCTGCATTACAGACTTCCACAAAGACAATGCAAGATCTTAACTGAATTTTTATGACATCATTGTAGCCTTTGATACTCAGATAAATAATTAGTGTGTAGGTTTGAATGTGACAACAATAAACAGGCAGCTCCTAACTTTTTTATTTATTTTCAGAAAAAGAAGTGTGATGCGTATAATAAGTCTTAGTAGACATTTTATTTTTGCTTATCCTGGCTTGCGGGTGGAGCACTCAGGTAATTAAATAAGCACACTGTTTATTAATTCTTAAAGCAAAAAAAAAAAAAGAACACTGGCAATATATTGTCCACAGAAAGGCTCTAACTGCATAATAATGCTGTATTTATTTTCAGCGCACAAATAGTTTTTGAAACAGGTACAATTAAAGATATGAATGGGAAGAACAATATTCATTTTTATAGACAGCATGCAAGAAGGAGCATTTGTTTGAGAATTGAGGTACACACCAGAACTGGGAATCCCATAAAACACAACAGTGTCTCACCTAAGTTACACAAGTAAATGTTTTATTCCAAGGCACTTTTTTTTTCTTTTTTTTTTATTCATAAAACCTGACATTATGCATATCAAGCCTGTGTTTTTAAGTCTACTCTTAGTTAGTCTAATACTGGTAAGTCTTTCAGCTCCTGTAGTTCTAATGATATGACTAATGAATGGCTTACTGACCAAATGCCCTTTCCATTGTTTCGAGCAATTATATTATGACCTGCCTTTGTGTAGCTGTGTCTAAGGCAGTATGACAGACTCCACAGGGAACCCATCCTCATTTAGATGATATCGGATAGCAGGGATTAATATGCAGTCATTATGCGTGTTAGGAGCCTAGGAGTTCAGTGGAAGTTCTGTAGAAATATTTTTAAATCAGTGTGCAATTTCACTGGGTGCCAATGCAGTGTGGCTACAATAGAGGTGATGTGGTCACATCTTCTGGTTCTGGTGACTCTGATTGCTGCATTCTAGACTAATTGGAGCTTGTTTATGCAGACAGTAAGGCATTAAAATAATGCAATCTAGAGGTGACAAAAATATATATCGTTACTATATGAGGCATAATTTTTATTATCCCAGAGGAAGAATTTAGAGACAAAATAGCAATGAGCCTAAAAGAAAATCACCAAACTTCACTTTAGTACACATAGAATAGTCACAATTGACTTCCACAAACAGATAACGATCAGTTAAATAAGACCTGAGGAGAGAAACAGTCCCTTAACTCCTAAAAACATTTTCTAATCGATCAAACCCTGAACAGGGGCCAGTAGGAGGTCTTTAACCACTTTAACCAGCGCTGTCTCTGTGCTATGATGAGGCCGAAATCCTGACTGATAGATGTCGTGAATGTAATTGCTATGAACAAAATGAAGATCATAGAAAAGGTTGTAGCTACTGCGATAAAACCTTTTCTATGATCCTGAAGATAAATGGGAGGTTTAATATTGGCCTATAGTTGGACAGATGACAGGGATCAAGGACAGATTCATATTTAGGGGTTTAATAACTGCTAGTTAAAAAGTAAAAAAATAAATAATAGGAATGTAGCTATTGCTGAGTAAAGAGTTGACTATTTTTAAAAGGGCTTTAGTTATTCCTGGTATTATCTGCTTGAGAAAATAAGTATAAGGATTATCTATTTGAGGTAGAAGATCTAATAGACAGGTTGATGATTTTGCTCAAGAGGTTAGTGCAATTAGTTCAGTCTCTTGAAGGGGCGTGAAATATTTAGGTGTTGATTTGATATGAATGGGTACTGATCTGATGTAGTTAGATTATCACCTGCACCAATGTTTGATAAACTGTCTGGTTGTTTACAGATATTCTTTATTAATGCTTACACCATCAATAAGTAAAACTCCCATATCATCTTAGTTACAGAATACTTAAGACAAAGAGCGGCTTTTTAACTGGAATTACTTCCTAAATTAGTCTACAATTTACCCCAGATTCCAAAACATAAACACAAAGTTCTTGATTTCTCCCTTAATTGTGTAACATTTAAATAAAATAAAAAGAATCAATCAATCAATCAATTAATTAATTAATTAATAATAATAATAATAATAATAATAACTGTATGAAAGTGCTACGTTTAGTGGGGAACATGCAACCATTAAGCACAGACACATCCTGTCATCTAGTTAAATGATGCTCTCTCACTAGCCAAGTTATTATAATGTCGTTTTTAAACATCTCCTGAATGCTAAGTGGTTCTCAACGTGGGGTCTATGAAACTTAACCAGGAAATCTATGAGTTTTTTTTTTTTTTTTTTTTTGTTACAACGGCTTAACATTTGCACCATATATATATTTTATGTAAAATGGTTTAAGAGTCTCATCACCATACTATGCTTGGAGTCTTTGGTAAATGTCAATTAGTTTTAAGCCTTCGTTCACAAGAATCAAGTCCCAGTTCGACTTGAACACCCCTTGTATTTATTGTTGGGGTTTTAGTACCACAGTTTTTTGTTCAATTATAACTACCCCAGAATTTAACAACTCAAAAAAACAAATATGCTCCAAATAAGCATTTTAGGTTTTAATATGATCGTGGGCCTGAATTTGTAGCCTTTAAATTGTCAGCTGGGTCCTGATCACTTTTTAGAAGTGTTAAATGTGCTGCAATTTGTTTAAAACACATTTGCAAAGTGAAAAGCAGTTTTTTTAAAAAGCCATTCGCCACCAATAAGCATCAATTTTCACTGTGATGTGGAAGACTTAGGGCACAAGACGGTCTACACCCTGAACAGGGTGCCAATCCATTGTAGAGCACACACACATTCAGACACTACAGAAAATTTGCAAATGCCAAACAGCCTAGTCTGCATGTCTTTGGTCTGTGGGAGAAAACTGGAGTACCCAGAGGAAACCCACAAAGCACAGGAAGAAAACGCAAACGCCATGCACACCTGAGACAGGAATGGAACCAGGACTCTGGAGTTGCAATACAACAGCGCTAGCCATTAAGCCATCATGCCGCCTATTATTAATTCATTAATTAATATTTTTTATTTTATTTAAGATTTTTTTAAAGATTTTTTTTTTTCATTTGATAATGTGGTTCTGCTGATGGAGACAACTTCCACTTCAACTGGGCTTCTGATTTAAACACACTCCCACAACTAGAAAATGGCAACAGCACTCTTATACTGGACAAAGACCATCATGGAAACATCACCTGCTATGTAGAGAATCATGTCAGCCGTGATCACATTACTACTGAACTCCACCCATGTCATGGTGAGTCTGTCTTTTATAAAAGACATGTAAAAAAATAATTTGAAGAACAGAAAACAATGAGGCAAAATAATAAAGATTTTTAAAATAAAAATTAAAGGTTGAAAATTATGGAACTCAAAGTGTTCAAAATTAAATAAAAAAATAGAACATGCTGAAATAAATAACTCTATGAATAAATAAGACACAGATATGTAATATGAGAATTATATTGTGAAATAATGGAACACATTTAGAAAAAAAGCTTTATTATTGTGAAAAATATTGCTCTCTGCTATATAAATTTACTTATTATTATGAAATAATATAATTGTATATATATATATATCATTATGAAATAAATAGGCCATCGGGAAAAACAGGATTTTGAAATAAATACTGACTTTGAAAAAATGACATTTTGGAGTAAAAACAGCTGGAATTAAATAAAATGCCAATAATCTCCGTTATTGGGAAAAATACTGACCGTGAAATATTATTTCATAATAATAAGTAAATTTATATAGCACAGAGCAATATTTTTCACAAGTTATTTATTTCAGCATGTCCTATTTATTTATTTAATTTTGAACACTTTGGAGTTCCATAGAAAATGAGAGAATTAAAGTTTCGTTCAGTCTAAGCACTTAAGAATAGCTAGAGGTAGAACTTATAAGTGTCAGCATGGGGTGTGAATTCTGGCTCCAATTCCTGTTCCTCAGTTACATCACTTAAGTTCATAACTGGTCTCAGATATTAGAACATGCAGTAAAAATCACTCTGGCAGCATTTGTAAACAAAAAATAAGGAAAAACTAAACAGTATAATTAATATTAGGAGTTATTGCCTCATGCTATAATAAATTAAAAAAAGCAAAAAAGCCAAGCTTCTGAAATAAATAAATAAATATAGCAATAATATGTTGCATACACAAAGTACTCCCATATGCAGTAGTGACCAAAAGACAACATACTGTATGCCATGTATTTTACAGTAGTTCTGCCTGTGCTAAATAGAAACAGCTGGTTCAGTTAATGAATGGAACAAATATTGTATGTGTCAGGGATTTTCCTTTTCAAAGCTCAAGTGTCCACCTCTGGACAAAAATGCCTAAGGGGATTCATAAGTGAATTGTGAACTTCTGTGGCCAATTTCTGTAGTCACTGATTGAGCGAGTGACACCAGAATACTGCAGATGCCTTTTTGACTCTATACGCAGCTGGATTGAGCAGGTTTTAAAGAATAATGGGCTTCCTACTAAGATTGTTATATAGTAATTTCGTTGTGTAAAATAGCAAAATCCTAAAATCTTGACTGTTATTATTTTGTAAACAAAATTAATAATGTCATTCAACATAAAATTTCACTTTTGTCTCAATACTTTGGGCCACTACTGTAATGGGTTTTACTACAGACTTAAACTGATGTCACACAGACAGGGATGTGCAACAAGCCATAAATGCCATGAGAACACAAACGAGATTACAAACACAAGTAAGTCCACACAAGTATAATAACTGAAATGACAATCAAGCATTGACCCACCACATTTCAAATTACAGTGGAACTTCAGATTGCAAGTAACGCGGTTTACGAGTGTTCCGCAAGACGAGCAAAGATTTTTAATACATTTTGATTTGGAAACGAGCAAGTTTTACAATTGATGATCACAACTGAGCCAATGATTTTTCTCTCTCTTGTGCTGCGGAATTGTGGGTAATCGTTTCCCCTGCTGGGTCTCTTACTGGTATAATCAACATCTCCCTTTCTATTTCAGTGTGTCTCCTATGTATGTGCGCGCGCGCAATTTGACACCGACACACACCCACATTCTCTCGCCTTTACACCCCCTCCCCGGCTTCACACACACATACAAATATTGAGCACACTGCTCTACACAGAAAATCTGCTCTGTCGCGATTCTTTTAAAAAGTAAAGTGCTGGTTAATTTAGTTAATTAGAGAGATTTCTTTTTTTTCAGTTAATACAGTGTTTCCATTGTGTGTGTGTTTGTTGTGAAACTTAAAAAGTTAGGTGTGGGGAGAGAGGAGGAGTTTTACTGTGTAAGACGAGGCGAGGGAACACATACACACACACATACACGGCGCCTGCACGCACAAACAGAAACACTTATCTGTCTGGATTTATTTTAACTTTTTTTTTAAAGGTAAAGTACAGGTTAATTTGTTTTATTTTTACAAAACAATTGTATCAGTTATATTGTATCAGTTATTTTTAGGTATTTATTTTTTTGGGCTGTGGAACGAATAATTTGGGTTTTCAGTTCTATTTTAATTTTTTATTTTTTTTTCTAATTTCTGTGTGTGCTCATTTCATCCTAAGACTGACATTTGCTTGGTGACCAAAACACTGAAAATATCTAAGATAGTGATGCTCAAAATGGGGTCTCTGGCCACACAAGACTCCTGACCACTCGGACCAGTCTGTATGACTGTATCACTCTTGAGTGTGATAATTGTCCCCAGGAAAAGTTGAGCAGCAAGTGTTATAAGATGTGCAGCACAATCTCACATTTCACACCCAGCATATAAGGGTGACTGAGACATTCTCTTATTACTGGATTATTGTTGTGCCATTCAAGCCCAATGCTCTCATTTTCTATTTGGTGATCTTTGTGTTCTAGTGACTTTGGCCTAGACGTTGATCCCCTGTCATCTCACGGCTTTAATCTGGCTTTGTTGTGTGGATTTCTGTTTCATGTTTCTGACCCTATGAATTTTAATCCCTAACCTCTTTTAAAGGATTTTGAGACTGTCTCACCTTTAATACCTGCTATTAAATCAGACAAAATTATTCAATCACATATGGTTCCAGAAGAGCTAGATCATATAGGAACAGACATGGAAAATCAAGGAGCTCTCATTGGTTCACTATCAGCAGGACATCTAGCAGATGAACCAGCCTCTGAGAACAATTAACCACCCAAATTAATCCGGCCTCAACTGCAGCAACAGCTGCTCCTCAAGTCTGTGATGTGGAACCTGGATATTGCTAGTCTTTCCTGTCTCAGTGCTCATTGGCCATAGAACACCACCATTGCACCATTTGAGATGCCGACAACCCTTGCTGCATCACCTTGAAGTCTTTCAGCGATGAAATGATGCAAGTGTTAATTTGCACATCTTCCAGACGAGAAGCAGCAAGCCAGATATTAAGGTTAAAATGAGCTTATGATTATGCCAATGCGTTTCACACTGTTGCTGCCTCTTGGGAGTAGAACTTGCTGGTGACTTTTTAAACAGGATAACAGAATGAATTAAGAGTTAGTCAGACTTGAATAGACTGAGGAATTACAGTCAGAATTAAATGGACTAAAGGTCTGTCTGGTCACCTCATTTCTCATGTTTTCCACAGGTGGTTGGAAAAGGATCACAGCCCCCTATTTATTTATTTATTTATTTATTTTATTGATCTGTATTATTCTGATATACTGATCTGTAATTCTCTCTCTCTCTCTCTCTCTCTCAGGTTTTACAGTGTTTGTGTGTGCTTTTAAAGTCATCATCCTGTTGTCGACGTAATTTGGAATGTTTGGTTTCTACACCAGAAGAGACAAGAAACAAAAGAATTACAGAGTAAGTTTACCTGTAACGGTACGCCAAGTCACGCCCACTGCTCGAGCCAAGTCATGATCACCTGCAACTCCTCTCCACATTCCATTCCACGGCTTCGGTTTTGCCGCCTCATACACGGGCATGAACACACCTGCTTGGTATTTCATTCATCACTTTCACTCTATATAACTCACCCACGAACAACCATCCGGTGTCGAATTATTGCGTGCTCCAAGCTTAGTGTTTTTCTGTCTTGTTTTCGCCAATAGTACTCTGTTGCCTTTCACACTGTTGACCCCTTTTTTGCCCCTCTGATTCTGCCCTTTGCTTCACGAATTGGAATTGTTCGCTACGTTGACTGATTACCCGGCTTTGAACTTTTGCTTCCTTTTTCGACTCTGACTCTGCTTAAATCATCAGGATTAATGCAACTCAGATTACCCTGCTGCTCTCTCTCTCTCAACCTGCGCGTCGGATTCAGCCCGCGCTGCAGCTCTAACTCTACTGGCTACTGCACGCGTTCTGTGTCACTCGTCCCTTAAACCCTGTTTACCGCCACTGCTCACCTCAGACAGCACCCCAAGTACTGGTTGTTTTGATTATACTTCTCCTTTTTTTTCTATCCTTCACATTTTTGCATTAATATCAGTTAAACTGAATCCTATCTGTGTCTGCTTTTGGGTCCTCCAAGCCTGCCTCACACGGACCACCCATGACATTACCCAAACAATAAAAAAATTCAATTGGGCTTCTTTTACTCACCAGCCAAACCACCTATATGCTCTTGAGCAGCTCCATGTAGGGTAGCAGAGGTATAGCACAGAACTGTGGACCCTATACGTAAGCAGTCATTTGACCTCATCTTCTCTTCTTGATCTATATCTCTCATTCATCATTCATGATTTAATTCACAATTACAAGGGCCCTCTGTGCCGCCCCTGATGGCAGAAGAATTATTTGCACACAGGATGGAAAAAAATACAATATTTGCATTATGTGTAATCATACACAAAACAGTATATGACTATTTACAGTAAGCCCCCAACTTATGAACGACTTCCATCCTGGGAGAGGTTACCATACAAAGTCGGATTTGTAAGTAGGTATTATACACCTTTGACACAAATACTGTGTACAATGTAAAATAAAAAAAAATGTGTTTAGTGTGTGTGTATACACAGGTGGGTAGTAACGAGTTGCATTTACTACTCTGTTACATTTACTTGAGTAACTTTTTGAAAAAGATCTACTTCTATGGATAGTTGTACTGCACCATAATTTTTACTTGAGTAGATTTGTGAAGAAGAAACATTACCCTTACTCCGCTACGTTTGGCTGCACTTGACTTGTTACTTTTCTATATATATATATATATATGCAGGCAGCAGAGAGAGAGAGAGAGAGAGAGATTGGCCATTTTTTCTTTGTAGGCAAGTGTCAGGTTCAAATTCAAAACCCTGACACTTGCCTACAAAGGAAAAAATTGCTCAGAAGTGAAGAGTCCAGAAAGTTCCTCATGCCGTGTGTCAATTCCAAAAACGCAAAGAGCGGACTTGACTTGGAAGTGCACACTCGAGGGTTTGAGGACACCGGGTGTAGTGCAAATAGAACGCAGCGTACAGGAGACGTCACACAGCCACGATATATTATACCACAACCAAAAAATCCGCTGTTTTAACCACTTTAGAGACACCGCAGCCAGCGGTCGTTTTCAGAAGTTTCTACCAAGATGAAGCTATGTTGGGCGGCTACATAACCGCGGATCACCGTAGTATTGTGTGGAACTCAAATCTCCGAAATCGTTGGGGCACTTTTTTAAATAGATGCGATCTTTAATAACCGATTGATGTTTTGAGCTGTACACACATACATTCTCGCTTAAACAGTTAAATTACTTTGATATACTGGTCTATTACAAAAAAAAAAAAAAAAAAACTAACCATACAATATATGCAATAAGCAACACCCAGTTAATTGTACAAATCATAGAAAATATATTTATATTTATTTTTCAAAAGCACAAGATCACACAAAACAAGTTAAACAGTGACATCATTATGATACTATTACTGAGAAGCACTAATGCCTGAGAGCAGTGCTGGTCATTAAGTCCCAACATCAGGATGTAGGGGTTCGGCCTCGACACTTCAGCCTGCTGGAGATATTCCACGGTGTTGGTTCCAACCTTAGAAAGAAAGAAATTAAAGAAAGTAAAAGTTTATGGACAAATTGATACACACTAGAAAATGCTGGGTTGTTTTTACTACCCAAACGCTGGGTTGCTCCTGTTGGGTAATTTTTCTAGGTTATTTACAGAGAATTGGGTACTTTTTGTTTAACCCAGTTGGAGTTGGGTTAGCTAGTGACAGCTAACATCACAGACAAGACCGTCCCTCCCCCGAAGTTCACAGGTGTTTTCAGTGGCTGTGTCTTTTTTGGGGGGGCTGCTGTTGAGGGTGCTTCCTCCTCACGCATTTAAGAGGAAATGTAAATGTTAAATACAAGGTCTGTATACACACTTTTACTCACCTATGATTGAATTTGTTCACTCTATGTAACATTTATTACTGTTACCGTGTTAACGGTACACTCAAACTTTCAGCCTGGTCTGTGCTATAGCATGCTAGTTTATCTGACAATGGCTGCAAGCTAGCCAAACCAAAAAAACCCACCTGTGTATGGAAGAAACTGCAAAAATGTCTGAGCTTTTTAGCTTTCTTTGTAGAATGCTTGCAGGGTGTATGAAGATGGTGAAGTGATGAATGAAAGCTAAACTGTTAACCGTAGTGCCAGCATGACGCTAGCATTTAGTTATCACCCCTCACATCTCTGCAAATATTTATCTTTTCATAGGACAACACTGCATAAATGACTCTTTGTCACAATGAAAAGTAGTCAGTTTAAAGTTTGTATAGCAGTGTAAATTTATTGTCCCCTCAAAATAACTAAAAATACAGCCAATAATAGCTGAACCCCTGGCAACAAAAGTGAGTACAAATTGGATATATATTCTCAGTCTGGTTCAGTATAGGCTACTGTAAATAGAACATAAACGTAATATAAATTCGAACTGGTGAGGCTCCCAGAATGTGAAATTAATTGAGATAAATAATAAGTGTGTAGAATTTGACACCAATAAACGGGCAGCTTGGTACTAACCAATTTATTTATTCACTTAGTAATTTTTTTGTACAGGGGAAAAAGGCAGAAAAGGAAGCCTGATGCCTAAAATAAGAATGATAAAAGACATCTAATGAGGGAAAGTAAGTATTTTATTTTGCATGTCCTGGCTAGGTGGTGTAGCACTCATCACATGAATATCAGGATAGGAATCGAGGGGTTGCTTGTGTTCCTGCTCAGGGATATGGTTATACCATGGTCAAGCTTCTGTGATTGTGATGAACACAAACTTATCTGTAGAGAGATGTCAATCTTTTAGCTGCCTACATACACACATCTGTGTGACAGATAAAAATATTTAAGTCACCCAAACCACAGTGGTGCTGGTTGCACAAATAGTGAGTCAGTTATAGGTCAAGCAAGGCTGTGCACATGTAAACACTTTACATGAATAATAAAAAAAAAAAAAATACATATTGCTTAGCAGCATGTAGCAGTATATTGTCTGACTATAAGCATTAAAACATACAACTTCTTCAATGAACTGATTAAGCATGATAGTTTTAGCATTCTGTACATTTCGTTCCTTTTGCACAGTCACTTTACATGTAGGAAGGAAGTGATTAAAAAAATATAGTGCTTACTCAACTTGTTAACACAGAAATATTAGTGACATATAAGGAACCTTATTTTGCAAGATCTCTTACTAGCAGAAAGTGAGAGATAGAAAGAGAGTGTGGCGTTTACGCTTCACTCAGTAATAATGAAGACCCAACACACAGAAGAACTGCTAATGCACAGCAGTTTACTTTTCGTAGGACGACCTGGGAGTATATCAATCCTCTATGCTACATGCACTGATTGGCTAGTAGTTCCCCGAGTAGTAGACTGCACAGTATAATCAATAATATTAATTAACATTCCAAACCAAAAGGGAAAACACGTATGGAACAAGATAATTTCATGTCCTTTTTAGAACATATTTAATTTCAATGCTTGTTAGGTTTTGAATTAAATACTTCCTTTCTGCTTTGTATTTCTGATGTATCGTGAACTGGCAGTTGCAGGCATGATGTCAACTTTTATTAGTAGTGGCGCAGTGGTTAAAGTGCTCGCCCTATCATCCGGAGATCGCTAGTTCGAATCCCGGGTGGTGCTGTAACCTCTCGCAGCCAGAGGTCTAGAGAGAGCTGATAGACCGAGCTCTCTCAGATGGGAGGGATGAGAGGTACTTAGTGCTCCCACATTAATCACGGCTCTACGGCAAGTCAGGGGATAGCGCTGTCCTGTCCAACGGGTGCGCGAGCGAGCAGTTCGAAAAGATGCGTTCGGCTGGCGTCACGTGGTTCGGAGGAAACACGTGATAGTCTTCGGCCCTCCCGGCTGAGTGGTAGTAGTAGCCTTAATGTGGGAGCCCCCTAGTGACGGGGAGGAATTGGACACGACTAAATTGGGGAGAAAATCGGGGAACTCATTTCATAAAGGGTTCAAAAAGCACAGCCATAGTAATGCCCCGCTAGGGGGAAACCCTGACACAGTGTACATTACCATGGCATGTTGGCACGTCCCTAATGCTTTTCCCCCAAATAGTTGCATTAGCCTGTATTGTATTTCTCTATTTTAAACAATGTAGTGTTTAGTCTGTTTTGTCCATAGTCTTGTTATTATTGTCTCATGTCTCTTGGTTCGTCCTGTATATCTCACCTGTTTGACCTTCCTTTGAATCTGATAAAAAAACTATTATCCTACTCTTTCTTCCTGCCATTGCTTCTGCCATCTTTACTTCATCCTCTGATTCATAATGTTCTTGGTTTCTGCTAAAGTTTACTCCCCTGTTACTCTTTTTTTGGATTTTTTTGCAACGTCATTTGCTACTTCATTTTTAAACATTTTTACCTCAGAAATGTTACACTTAGTCCCATCATTTAAACGCCACTGAGCCCAAAATGGATATTGGTGGGGGAAAATGTGTTGATAAAAAAAAAAAAAAAAACGGTTAAAGCAAAAAATTGGGTAATGTGGCATGTGAGATGAAAAATGCAGAAATGCAAAAATACCAGGACATGTAGGAAATAAAAATACATAGAAGGAAATTAAATTGAGACCACATGACTCATAC
Source organism: Clarias fuscus (assembly GCA_030347435.1). Classification (NCBI taxonomy): domain Eukaryota; kingdom Metazoa; phylum Chordata; class Actinopteri; order Siluriformes; family Clariidae; genus Clarias; species Clarias fuscus. Next base: position 5,481,365 of record CM059222.1, on the reverse strand, counting down.
TGCTGGGTCAGTCTTCCAGACCCAACAGCGGACCATTTGTCTCCATCCAACTCTGTCTACCACATCTTACCTTGTCACTCCAACCTCCTGCATGTCCTCCTTCACCACATCCATAAACCTCCTTTTGGGCCTTCCTCTTCTCCTCCTGTCTCAGAAGCTCCATCTATAACATTTTCCTTCCGATATATACCGCTCATCCCTGCTCAGCAGAAGGCCAGACCATCTTAATCTGTCCTCTCTAAATTTGTCCCCAAATCGTCCTACCTGCACTGTATCCTGTCCATTCTTGACACTCCCAAAGCACATCAGAGAAAGTTTACTATTTTAAGAAGAAAAAAAAAAGTAAAAAAAAAAAATTAGCTTCTCAAAACAGTCGGGACAAGGCCATGTTTACCCTCATGTAGGGCTGTAAATGTCTAGTAACTGAGAAGATCAGTTTTGAGAAGGCTAGGGTTGCTATTAGGAGGTAACCACTACCTATAGGGTCTGATTTGATGTTTAAACTCCAGCTGATACAAAAATGTAAAAAGGACAAACAGCGGGAATTTTTTGTCCTCATGTTTGTGTGTGTTCATGCAGACTGCAGATCTATCTAAATGTCTAAAAATAACTGAAAAGTGAATTTTGCACTATATGTTCCCTTTAAGTAAGCCTACATAAGTACATTATGTAGGAGAAAATATTTCCATAGTAAAGACAGACAAACCACAGTGCTACAGATTGCACAAGTGACGAGGTCTCACGCGTCAGTGAAACTAGCTGGGGCGCACTGTAATACTTAAACATAATAAACAGAGAGCTGGTCATTGTCCAACTTTATGGATAATTTAGAAATATTTTTCTTTCAGGCACTGGCTGAACACACAGCTCACATGGTGACTGCAGAAAATGTTCATTGCATTCTGCTTTTCTTTCTCTTTGTCTAATTACATACAGGAAGTGAGAGATAGTGAGAGCAACAACTAAAGAACTTCCTCTATTTTAGAGTAATACTATTTTTACTGAAAAAAGTGCTTCAACTTGCTCTTGTAGTTTTCCATCAGTCATGACCAAAATCTCAAGTACAGTGAGAGATCTTTTCTCTGAATAAAATGAGAATACAGGTCATCTTTGGAATCCTGTGGATTTTTACACAAGCTGCCATGGGTATGTTTAATCCTCTTAAAATGCATGATTCATTCATTTATTACTTGTACAGTTTATGTTTAATTTAATGAAAGATTTAGCTCTAGCAACAACAACAACAACAAAAAGGGCAAGTTCTAGTTCTAGACATTTGTAAAGCAGGACACCTAGCCACACACACACCCACACACACACACACACACACACACACACACACACACATGCAAAAAATATTTTAAAATCTACATGTTGACATGTAGAAGTGGACTAATGTTTTACCTAATGCTGCTCAAGTCTTTCTTTTCCATTATGACTGTTAACATGGAGCTTTAAAGGAGTCTAAACTGAGTGCAGTTTAAGATCAGCACAGTGGAATGTAGGGATGAGTGATCTGACAGAATGCTTAAAGACAATATGTTACTACAGTCTAATTCTACTGTATCTGTAAATCTACAGATTACACATTATACAATGTATATTACAATATCCAAGTTTTTTGTATTTTTTATAAGCATTTATTTATTCAAATGGAGCTTCACAGAAAGGCTTATACTCAATTTGTTTAGATATGATTTTTATATGTATATGTAGTTTTTTATATGTATTCATTGTTTAATTCAGGAAGCACCTATGCTGTTATCGCTATTGTTTTTTCACTGTTATCATTTTCACAATTAACTTCCACAAACAAGTAAATAAGCAAAATGAGAAGACACACACATGCACACACCTGCACGCAGGCACTCTCGCACAGAAAGTGAGCGCGAGATAAATAGAGATGTGGACTTATTTTCACTTTCTTTACCGAATGCTGTAAAACAGTACTGAGGTTTCGTTTATTAGAGGATAACAAGGTGTGTTATTACTGAACCTTTGCAGATGAAAAAAGGGAAATGTATTTTTTTGAGATCTCACAAAAATTTGTGATATCTTGCAAAACTCGACCCTTTAGCGTTACCGATTTCGTCCAGCAGGTTGCAGTCATGTGCCTAAAAGCTGCGGGCAAACTTGAGTCTTGAACAGAAAGCGGAGCGATACCGATGCAGTCCAGTGAGTGGCAGTAATGCACCCAAAAGTTGCTTGGCAACCGCTAAAAATTAAGGAAGAAGAAAGGAGCGAATGGGCGAAATATTACTGGGAGGCACCTGTGCGAAATTAAACAGGCACGAAGAGTGTTACTTTCAGCTTGGTGTAAAATATAAGACATTGAGTTTGTACTTGGATCTCGCCCTTTCCGTATTTTGTCAATGGAAGACTGATCCGGAAGTATGAGTCTGATCGATAGATTCAAGATTCAAAGGTGCTTTATTGGCATGACAAACATTTACATTCGTATTTCCAAATCTTACAAATAATGCAGAAGAAAATAACAGGAGTAAAAGAGAAAAAGATGTATAGAAAGAGTAACAATAAATAAATAAATATATACAAAATAAAAGAGTATAGACACACTGAGTCAAGGATAAAGTGACTTTTGTGAAAAAAAAAAAAGTACAGGTAGTCCCCTACTTAAAAACGAGTTGTGTTCCAGGAACACATTCGTAAGTCGTGGACAAATATACAGTCGTGGCCAAAAGTTTTGAGAATGAAAAAAATGTTAGTTTTCACAAAGTTTGCTACTAAACTGCTTTTAGATCTTTGTTTCAGTTGTTTCTGTGATGTACTGAAATATAATTACAAGCACTTCATATGTTTCAAAGGCTTTTATCGACAATTACATGACATTTATGCAAAGAGTCAGTATTTGCAGTGTTGGCCCTTCTTTTTCAGGACCTCTGCAATTCGACTGGGCTGCTCTCAATCAACTTCTGGGCCAAATCCTGACTGATAGCAACCCATTCTTTCATAATCACTTCTTGGAGTTTGTCAGAATTAGTGGGGTTTTGTTTGTCCACCCGCCTCTTGAGGATTGACCACAAGTTCTCAATAGGATTAAGATCTGGGGAGTTTCCAGGCCATGGACCCAAAATTTCAACGTTTTGGTCCCCGAAACACTTAGCTATCACTTTTGCCTTATGGCACGGTGCTCCATCGTGCTGGAAAATGTATTGTTCTTCACCAAACTGTTGTTGGATTGTTGGAAGAAGTTGCTGTTGGAGGGTGTTTTGGTACCATTCTTTATTCATGGCTGTGTTTTTGGGCAAAATTGTGAGTGAGCCCACTTCCTTGGATGAGAAGCAACCCTACACATGCTGTTGGCATGACACAGGACTGATGGTAGCGCTCACCTTTTCTTCTCCGGACAAGCCTTTTTCCAGATGCCACAAACAATCGGAAAGAGGCTTCATCCGAGAATATGACTTTGCCCCAGTCCTCAGCAGTCCATTCGCCATACTTTTTGCAGAAGATCAATCTGTCCCTGATGGTTTTTTTTGGAGAGAAGTGGCTTCTTTGCTGCCCTTCTTGACACCAGGCCATCTTCCAAAAGTTTTCGTCAAGCTCTGCACTGGTGGCACTCCGATCCCGCAGCTGAATCCTCTTTAGGAGACGATCCTGGCGCTTGCTGGACTTTCTGGGATGCCCCGAAGCCTTCTTAACAAGAATTGAACCTCTTTCCTTGAAGTTCTTGATGATCCTATAAATTGTTGATTTAGGTGCAATCTTAGTAGCCACAATATCCTTGCCTGTGAAGACATTTTTATGCAACGCAATGTTGGCTGCACGCATTTCTTTGCAGGTCACCATGGTTAACAATGAAAGAACAATGATTTCAAGCATCACCCTCCTTTTAACATGTCAAATCTGCCATTCTAACCCAATCAGCCTGACATAATGATCTCCAGCCTTGTGCGAGTTAACAAGACAATTACTGAAATGATCTCAGCAGGTCCTTTAATGACAGCAATGAAATGCAGTGGAAAGTTTTTTCGGGATTAAGTTAATTTTCATGGCAAAGAAGGACTATGCTAAGGACTAAAGGAATCTCTGAGTGCAATAAAGTCAATTCCCCATAAAAAAAGGAAACTCCAGTGATTTGTTCCAGAACCGAAAAATATTCATATAAAAACTATTAATAGAAAATTTAAAGTGAAAATAAAAACAATTATCCTGCACTCTATCCTTAAGCTGTGTGTGTGTAGCAGAGACAGGAGAGGGGGCGGGGTTTGGCAGGATTATTGTGTAGGACGACTTTCACACGCGCTATAACCAAAAAAAAAAAAAAAAAAAATTGGCCTAGCGACGCTCATGTTGTGTAGGAAGACTAACACACATGGATGTTTACTCAGAATGCAATGGGAATCCCGGACACCATTCTGTCAAAGCTTTTTTACTTTCTTGGACAGTGAACTGTTTTGTTGAAGATTTTCTGAAATTAGAATCATTCTCTATCAGGACAGCTTTACAGGACATTTTTAATCATCTCGCTCCTGGACTAAATTATTGTAACCGGTCAGGCCGATTAATTTTTCCCGTAAACACAAACACACACAGACACGCACACATACAATATGCATAATATAATACAATAGACATTTATAAATTCACCTACACACTGAAAATATTGTATATAATTTGTATATAATTGTAAGTATTGGTATCTGGTGCACAATTTTTTTAATTTTTGTACAATATATGTGAGCTACTTTAGCGATTTGTTCGAACCACGGTCTGTTTGTGTACGTGGAAATTCATAACTCGAATGTTCGTAAGTCGGGGACTACCTGTCTATACATAATAATCAGTGCGTGTGTGTGTGTGTGTGTGTGTGTGTGTGTGAGATATGGTGTGGTCATGTGCTGCCCCTCACTTTGTGGCAGGTATGTGTGTACTGTGCTGCTAGTGTGCAGCTCTTCCTGTCCAGTTTGTCGGGGTCGGGGAGACCGCTGAAGTTTGGAATGATTTTACTGAATTTGGTGAAATTCAATTAGGTGCTCGCTGAGTCTGTACTTCATCTGGTTGTTTCTTAGCTTTGGGTCAGTCAGATAGTCTGCCATTCTGTAGTGTCTGTTTAGGGCCAGATAACACTGCATTTTACCCTGCAGTTTAGTTTGGGATTCGCAGTAGTTAAAATAGTTACTTTTTAGTGTTTGTGTATTTTGGTTTATTCTAATTGTCTTTGCTAATTTTGTGAATTTGGTCTGGTCCTGAGTCTTTATTATGTTAGTGCGTGATGTTGGTGTGTTAGTGTTGTATTGTAGGGCAGTGACTCAGGACCAGTTGGATGAGGGGACTGATGGTGTTTTTGGTCAACTCTTGGTACTGCAGAGCTTTATGATGGTGTGAGTGTGGCTCACTCTCTATAGGTGTTTACATAATTTAATTGCCCTTTTTTATATTTTTATCAGTAATGGATATCGGCCTAATTCTGCCCTATTACTCTGCATTATTTATGCAGTTTCTATATACTGTACCTTTAGAATAATTTTAATTTTGTGAAGCTGCTTTGAGGCAATGACCATTATTAAAAGCGCTATATAAATAACATAAAATTGAATTGAACTTTGCAAGCAGGGTCTTGATTTGATGTTTGTCCTATTTATTGAATTGCTGGTGTGTAATCGAGCCCCACAATTCGCTGCCATACAGGGTGATGGGTTCAATTACTGATTCAAATATCTTGAGCCAAAATCTAATTGGAGTTTCCACAAATGACATCGAAGGCTCTGCGTGCTTTTTCTCTCAGTTCATTCACTGCGATGTTGAAGTTTCCTGTGGAGCTCATTGTTAGTCCTTCTGTAGGTATAGTTTTTAGAATGTAAAATTTGATGTGTACATAGTTTAAATGTGTGTTTTGTTCCCTGAGAGCTGGATCTTTTTTCAAATCAAACGATTCCTGTAACTGTTAATGAGACTTCTGCACCTCTCTGCAGGTATTTTGACCCACTCCTCATGAGCAAGCTGCTCCAGTTGGTTCCGGTTTGAAGGGTGCCTTTTCCAGACAGCATGTTTCAGCTCCTTCCAAAGATGCTCAATAGGATTGAGGTCAGGGCTCATAGAAGGCCACTTTAGACTAGTCCAATGTTTTCCTCTTAGCCATTCTTGGGTGTTTTTAGCTGTGTGTTTTGGGTCATTGTCCTGTTACAAGACCCATGACCTGCGACTGAGACCCAGCTTTCTGACACTGGCCAGCACATTTCTCTCTAGAATCCCTTGATAGTCTTGAGATTTCATTGTACCCTGCACAGATTCAAGACACCCTGTGCCAGATGCAGCAAAGCAGCCCCAGAACATAACAGAGCCTCCTCCATGTTTCACAGTAGGGACAGTGTTCTTTTCTTGATATGCTTCATTTTTCCATCTGTGAACATAGAGCTGATGTGCCTTGGCAAAAAGTTCCATTTTTGTCTCATCTGTCCATAGGACATTCTCCCAGAAGCTTTGTGGCTTGTCAACATGTAGTTTGGCATATTCCAGTCTGGCTTTTTTATGATTTGTTTTCAACAATGGTGTCCTCCTTGGTCGTCTCCCATGTAGTCCACTTTGGCTCAAACAACGACGGATGGTGCGATCTGACACTGATGTTCCTTGAGCATGAAGTTCACCTTGGATCTCTTTAGAAGTCTTTCTGGGCTCTTTTGTTACCATTCGGATTATCCGTCTCTTTGATTTGTCATCAATTTTCCTCCTGCGGCCACGTCCAGGGAGGTTGGCTACAGTCCCATGGATCTTAAATTTCTGAAGAATATGTGCAACTGTAGTCACAGGAATATCTAGCTGCTTGGAAATGGTCTTATAGCCTTTACCTTTAACATGCTTGTCTATAATTTTCTTTCGAATCTCCTGAGACAACTCTTTCCTTCGCTTCCTCTGGTCCATGTTGAGTGTGGTACATACCATGTCACCAAACAACACAGTGACTACCTGGAGCCCTATATATAGGCCCACTGACTGATTACAAGATTGTAGACACCTGTGATGCTAATTAGTGGACACACCTTGAATTAACATGTCCCTTTGGTCACATTATTTTCAGTATTTTCTAAGTCTACCATCATTTTTGTCCAGGCCTGTTTCATGAGTTTATGTTTTAAAATAATTCTGTTGAAGCATGGTTGAAAAGCAATGTCTGACTTTCATTGGTTAACATTCATAGAATTTTTTAAAATTATTACTTTTGTCAGATTAAAGTTATTTCTGTGACCATTGTCAGTTTTTCTTTCATTGACCGAAGGGTACCAACAATTTTGTCCACGTGTGTAACTTATATGGAAATGATTTGACCAAAGTGGCGACTTCCTGCTAAAACAAGAATTAGCTGAAAAAAAAAAATAGCTGTGCCACCTATTGCCCAAGATGCTTAAGAATCTTTTAGACGCCTGTTAGAGCCCTATTTGTAGATGTGTAATAGATGTTTAGATAATATCTGATAGAAGACTACAGACATCTACAGGAAAATAGCCGTCATATAAATGTCATATGCTATTTATGTATTCATACATAAATAGATGTGGTCAAAAGGGGACGAAAAAACAAACTCCATTCATGAAGTTGGGGGCATCATCCATGGCACACACATTAAATGACCGTGTGTGTATGTAAAATTATATGAGTGTACACAACCCTTTGTTTGTTTGTTTTTTTGGAGATTCTCCCTTATGAACAGCACTTCATTAACACATCAACATTGACGTCTACTTATTTATTTATTTTTTGAGTAGTGCAGAAATTTTATTTAATTACTTTTTCAAATTTTATATATTTTAATATATTTTATCTCGAGAAACCTGACCCTTCAGCGTTACCGATTTTATCCAGCAGGTGGCAGTAATACATCTAAAGGCTGCCTGCCAAACTTGATCCTTGACCGGAAAGGTGCGCGTTACCGATCCCGTCCAGTGGGTGGCAGTAATGCACCTAACAGCTGACTGACAATCACTAAAATAACGTGTAATCGGGTTTATAAGTTTGTTGTTAAACATGAATGGAGAGAATTACTGAGTTTTAAAACATAAAGACATCCAGTTTGTACTCGGATTTCGCTCTGTCTGTATTTTGGCGCTGGAAGACTGACCCGGAAGTGTGAGTCACGTGGTCTGTTCGCGCTATCTCTCGGAATGTTGGTGAGATTTTCACTCATGTCCCTTTAGGGGTCAATATGTTATAATATCAGTGTGTAATAATATTAAGAATTTTCCTGATGTTGTTTTTCTCTGCAGGTTTGCTGTTTCAGGATCCTGTTGTCTGTAGATTTACTGAGAGGAATAATCAGTGTTCTGTAGCTCTGAGACAACAACTGCACCTGCAAATACCCCTGGAGGATGCGTTTAACCTGAAGTTCACAAGCAAGACAAATAACACTCGTATCATTTTCAAATATAGAAAAACCCAAAGTAACCCACCAACACCAAATATCCCAGGATGGCAGTTTGTTAATGATAATAAAACTCTGATACTAACCAGTGCAGAGAGGAGAGACTCTGGAACATACACTTTAGACGCCTTTGATGCAGGAGGGACTAGTAAAGCCATTTATTCTCTCCAGCTGAACATTGAAGGTAGGAACCACACAACCTCTAATCACATCACACACACACTACAACATTTACAATCACTTCATTACAATATAACCATCTTACACACTACAATCCCTTTTAAACATATTTTCTTTAACATTAGATTTTTTTTATCTTTAATTAGTTACATTTATTTATGCAAATGAGGCTTCATCCAATTAAATATGAACAAATGCACAATTAAAAATAACGTTTTAATAATGTTAAGCTAAAATCTGTCGTCTTTAAAGAAGCTCTCAGAATAATACCTTTTACAAAAATATTATTGGATAATTATTCAATTATTATGAAAATATTTTTGTCATGTATATTTTTAATGTAAATCCTAAAAAACAATTCTGGAAAATCCTCTACAATATAATTTAAATTAAGAAAATAAATGTAAAATTTAATTCATGCATTTCATCTGGAAACTGTAATTATAAGTTTTAGATATACTGTTAATAGAAAAAATATCATTTTGCTAAACAGTTTAAAAAGTCTGTCTTTACTTATTGTGGTTTCTAATATTTATATATGAAACAGAGACAAAGTTTAGGTGAATATTTTGGTCGTGAACAGATTTGCTCGTACTCTGGGGAACCGAGGTTTCATTGTAAATAAAAATTATTCATTACTCCCCAACACACACACACACACACACACACACACACACAATCATTAGTAATGTTGCTATGCTTGTTTTTTCTTGTTGCATTTTTGGTTTGATAATGTGTTTAGTATTTTTGTGCCTCTGTAGTAATTAATCCTGAGGTGTTTATCTCTCATCCACAGCTCAGGTGTCCTCAGTGAAAGTGTCTTACAGCTGCTTGTCCCCTGGAGTCATGAAAGTGTCCTGTTCTGCTGATGGAGACAACCTCCGCTTCAACTGGACTCCTGATTTAAACAAAACTCTTCAACTGGAGAACAGGACCAGCACTCTCATACTGGATAAAGACCATCATGGAAAAGTCACCTGCTCTGTAGAGAATCATGTCAGCCGTGATCACATGACCACTGAACTCCACCCATGTCCTGGTGAGTCTCTCTTTTATATTAATACAGAAAAAACAATGCAGTAATGTGTGACCTCACAAAATAACAATCAAATACTTTCTAAACTCTTACTGAGTGAGAATGAGTGACTTAATGAAAATTAGAAAGTTAGGTCTCTAAACACATAAGTAGTTAGACCTAGAAATAGTATCAGTGTCAGTTTCTAAATATCTCACTACATCATTGATTATTGATCTCAACTAAAATTGCGACTAGAGTAACAAAACATCCTGCTTGAATAGTGAACATTATTGTTTGCAACGGAGTCTGATATTTTCCTATTAAGTGAGTTGAGTTTTCCAAAATAACCATCCAGTCCTGAATACGGTGACACGGTGGTCAAGTCAAGTCAAGTAGGCTTTTATTGTCATTTCAACCATATACAGTTCAGTACACAGTGAAACTAAACAACGTTCCTCCAGGACCAGGGTGCTACATACATGCAACGACATAAATTAACAACACAACATAAATTTAACAACGCAGATTTTTACATTTTTAAGTTAACCTAAAAAACTATTCAATTTCTATACAAAAAAGAGACAACAAAGACAACAGACAACAAAGTGCACGTGCAAATGTGCAAACGAAGAGCTACATGACAACACAACAACGTAACACGTTACAGTTAAGAAATACCTTTTTAGTGATAAGTGAGAGCAGCAAGTAAACAATTTACATTGTGTTCAAAAATATTGTGTGCAAATCGCAAAGTGAAATAAAATAATGTGCAAACATTGCAAAGAGCAGTTCAGATAGGTAGGTATGAACAAATTAAGGTGGTTGTAAATCAGTGTGATTGTGCATATGTGTGTTTATCAGTTCAGTTCGGATGTTATTTAGTTTGTCTGTTTTAGTGATTTGTGTGTGTCTGTGTGTGTGTGTGTGTGTGTGTGTGTGTGTGTGTGTGTGTGTGTGTGTGTGTGTGTTTATCAGTCCAGTCCTTTTGTGTTGAGGAGACTGATGGCTTGCGGGTAAAAACTGTTACATAGTCTGGATGTGAGTGCCCGAATGCTTCGGTACCTTTTTCCAGATGGCAGGAGAGTGAAGAGTGTGTGTGATGGATGTGTCCGGTCAGCCACAATGCTGGTGGCTTTGCGGATGAAGCGTGTGGTGTAGATGTCTTCGATAGAGGGGAGAGAGACCCCGATGATCTTCTCAGCTGTCCTCACTATCCGCTGTAGGGACTTGCGGTCCGATATGGTACAATTCCCAAACCAGACAGTGATGCAGCTGCTCAGGATGCTCTCGATAGTTCCTCTATAGAAGGTGGTGAGGATCGGTGGTGGAAGCTGTGTCTTTCACAGCCTTCTCAGGAAGAAAAGACGTTGTTGGGCTTTCTTATGCAGAGAGCTGGTGTTGAGGGACCAGGTGAGGTTCTTCTCCAGGTGGACGCCCAGGAATTTTGTGCTCTTGACGATCTCCACAGAAGAGCCGTCGATGCTGAGCGGAGAGTGATCGCTCCGTGTCCTCCTGAAGTCAACAACCATCTATTTTGTCTTATCGACGTTCAGAGACAGGTTGTTGTCCGTACACCAGTCCGTTAGCCTCTGCACTTCCTCTCTGTACGCCGACTCGTCGTTCTTGCTGATGTAGTGGTTAACACTGTAGCCTCAGCTCTCTAGGAGCAACGGTTCAAGTCCCACATTGGGTTTGTGTCCATGGCGTTATCATGTTCTCTCGTGCTTGTTGGGTTTCTTCTGGGTATTCCGGTTTCCTTCTACAGTCCAAAGACATGCTTTGTAGGCTGATTGCCATTTCACAAAATTGTCCACAGTGAGCGTGTGCTTGATTGCAAAAGATCAATGCCTCCATCCAGGGTGTGCCCCGCCAAGTGCCCAGAGTCTCCTTCGATAAGCTCCAGGCTTCCTGTGATCCTGTACAGGATAAGCCCCATGAGTGAGAGTCAGTGTCCCTGAATAGGTGGTTAATTAATAACTCATGAATAAATGCATCATGTAGAGCAGGGGTGGCCTACCCTGAACCTCGAGAGCCGCAGCCTTGCACTACTCACTGATGATTACCTGGATCAGATGTGTTCAGTCCAGAAGCTTCTAAAAAGGGTCAAGTAATCAAGTCAAGTAGGCTTTTTATTGTCCCTTCAACCATGTACAGTTTATTACACAGTGAAACGAAACAATGTTCCTCCAGGACCAAGGTGCTACAGTACATACAACATAAACTAACAACATAAATTAACTCGCTAACTTGGAGACCTAATTAGCCGGCTAGCTGGGACAAGACAGATTGACAGAGAACCATCTGTGTTTTTATACAAAAGAGACAACATAAAGTGTACGTGCAAATGTGCAAAAAAGAGCGACAATGTGACAACATGACATTACAATACTCTGTGCTAATGAGGTGATGAGTTGAGGTAGTGGGAGGAGAAACAGTAAACCGTAAACATTCCTTGTAATTAGCTGAAAAGATAAATAGTTAGTGCAAATTAGCATTTGATGAATATTGTGCAAAAGATCATACACAGGTTGGTGTGTACAATAGTTTGATAGTGCAGATCAGTGTGTTTGCGCGTGTGTTGATTAATAAGTCCAGTCTTAATGTTCTGAGGTGGTCGAGTTAATCCGACTGATAGTGTGTGTGTGTGTGTGTGTGTGTGTGTGTGTGTGTGTGTGTGTGTGTGTGTGTGTTTTATCAGTCCAGCCTTTTTTGTTGAGGAGACTATTGACAACCATGTCTTTTCAATGAACAAGTCTATTGTAAAGGTATTTTTTAATTTGAGAATGCATCATATTGCTAAATTACAGAACATGAAGCATGATATTATTATTATTATTATTATTATTATTATGAACACTTTCGACTCTCGCATCTTTCTCTTCTCAACATTCCATACTGTAGATTCTCTAAGGGGTTTAGGTCGGGTGAGTTTGCTGGTCCATCAAGCACAGGGACACTTAAACCAGGTATTAGTACTTTTGGCAGTGTGGGCAGGAGACAGGTCCTGCTGGAAAATGAAATCAGCATCTCCATAAAGCTGGTCAGCAGAGGGAAGCATGGAGTCCTCTAAAACTTCCTGGTAGATGGCTGTGCTGACCTTTGACCTGATAAAACACAGTGGACCAACACCAGCAGATGACATGGTCTCCCAAAACCACCAGTGACTGCAAAGTTTACACTGGACCACAATCAGCATAGATTCTGTGCCTCTCCTCTCTTCTTCCAGACTCTGGGACCTTGATTTCCAAATAAAATGCAAAATTTACTTCTATCTATAAAGAGGCCTTTGTCCCACTGAGCAACAGTCCAGTCCTTTTTTGTCACATTGCTACAGTAATTCATGGAAAGTGAGCCCTGACCAAGTATCGAGTGCATTAAATGTTCAGACCTTCCACTAGTTCAACATTTCGGTGTTAACTTTTTGTTTGGTTTAACTAAGTCATAATCATCAAAATTAAAAGAAATAAACACTTGAAATATATCAGTCTGTGTGTAGTGAATCTATATAATGTATGAGTTTCACCTTTTGAATTGAATTACTGAAAAAAAAAAAAGTTCTAATGATATTCTAATTCATTAGGTGAAACTCAATTATATTTGACAATGACAATAATCAGGAAGAGAGAAGCCAGGTTGACAGTGAGGAGGGTTTAGAGGAGGAAGAATCAGAAGTTGTGGATGACACAGAGTATAACCAGGAGAGGAAGACTCTGATATTGATTAGGAAGAAGATCCAACTAGGGCTGCAACAACTAATCAATAAAATCGATAATTATCGATAATGAAATTCGTTGTCAACGAATGCCGTTATCGATTAGTTGGACTGCTCACGTTACTGAGGAGCGCGACCACAAGATGCACAAATACACAAAGATACGCAGCCGCTCGCGCAATAGAGGTTACAGAAGCGTCTGCAGGAAAAAGCGTGCGTCTATGGCGTTATATTCCTGCCACAATTCTGAGCGCGCGGTTTGATGTTTTGAGAGCAGACAAAGCACTCTATGCGCGTGCAGTGTCTCCACTGCGCGCTCAACAGCTCAATTCTGCGCGTGCAATGTCTCCCCTGCTCGCTAAACATGTTCTGCGCGCACGCGCGACTTCTCGATTCTGTGCGCGCTCGACTCAAGCAACATTTATTTTCTGTGTGCGCTCGACTCTGCCTGTACGCTCGCTCAACTTTGTCCTGTGTTACAAAACTGCCACAAAACCAGCCAATCACAGACTTTCACACACTACTTCTGATTGGCTGTTCCTTCTCTATCAGCTGGCAATATCTGCAATTATTGTTAAAATGCTGTATTTTGCATACTCAAATGCTGTTATTTATTTATTTATTTTATTTCATTTTATTTTTTTTTTAGAAAGAGACAAGTCAGCATAAGTGAGATAATTCAAAAAACACCAAAACAAGCAGCCACTACACAAGAGATGCCATCCAATATAATAAGAGTACAACAATTGTTTTGCTTTTTTATTTATTTATTTATATTTTGGATATTTAGAGGAGTTGTACTGTTCAAAAACAATCTTTGTCTTTAATTTAAGGTTTAAAATGTCAAAATTAAAGATCATTAAACTCTATATGTGGTTTCTGCATTTTTTTAAGTTTAGTTTTATGCATAACTAATACCCTGATTTATGGTTTTATATAGTTATAAGCAAAACATCAAATTAAAGAAGTGGTTAGTTTTTATCCGATTAATCGAAAAAAAATAATTAAAATAATAATAAAATAAAATAATCGATTATCAAAATAATCGTTAGTTGCAGCCCTAGATCCAAGTTCTGGTCTCCTTTCAGTCCAAAAAATATAATCCAACACCCGCTATGCTATATCCTGAGTGGATGACATCAAGTCCTGTTTTCATCTTTTCCTCACAGACTCCACTGTAACTGTTGTCATGAACATGACAAACCTGGAGGGGGGAGGGGTTTATGGAAACACCTAGAAAGAGGTAGACCCGCTGAATATTGAAGCCTACGTGGGTGTGTAGATTTTGTGTGTTGTCTACAGATCATGCAACAAATCTGCATCCAGCTTATGGTATGCGGTCACTGGTCAGGCAATTTTCACACTACAATGTCTTTGCACTGGGAAGCTGGAAGTTTGGCAGAAGTGGATAGAGTGCCTTCTACTCATTTACAAACCAGGTCCTGACATCACTGTTGATGAGCATCTCATCAGTTTTAGGGGACGGTGCACATTTAAGCAGTATATGCCAAACAACCCATCTAAGTTTGGTACAAAGATATCGGCAGCATGTGATATGTTATACTGTACCTGGAACATGCAAGTGTACACAGACAAACTGGCTGATGGTGAGAAAAACTGGGGAAGTGGGAGAGTCCTATTAATGACAGCAGGGCTACTTTAAAATTGTAAATATGTTCATATAGTGTATGGGTCAAGAATTATATTTATAATATAGTTAAGTTTTTCCTGTGAACATTTTTTTTTCAATAAATAAATCATAACGGTGCTTAAAATCATACCACAGTTTAAAAAATTTACTTGTTTCAAAAAAGTGACTTTTGGTAAACATTTCAGTGAAGTCCTCTGTGATGAACAGTACAATAGATATCATCTTAGTATTCATTATAGTCAAAATAATATTCTTTTATAATGTTTTTTTTCCCCTAAAAAAACGAGTGGTATGAGCTCAGGTAAATGAGGCCTGCAGGACGTACACAGCAAATACAAGTGCAAAACATGTAATGTTCACAAGAGCTGAAGTTGCTAAAAATTATATGATAATATATTGTGGATTTAGAGTGTAACCTCGGATTGCGAGCAACCTGGTTTGCGAGCGTTCCGCAGGACGAGCAAGTTTTTTTTTTTACTACATTCTGCCTTGTTAAACGAGCGAGTATCGTGTAGCGTCAACATCCCTGCGCTTGTGTACTTTTTACTGTAACACTGTGACCACGTGTGTGCACCTAAAGCATCTTTTATTTTGTGTGTGTGTGTGCGCGTGTGTGTCTGTGTGTGAAAAAGTTGTCCCACACAGTAGTCCCAGTAAGTAAGAGAGGAGGAGTGCTATGGTGTAAGACGAGAGAAGGGAGGGCGAAGGGAGTCATTCCTCCTCTCGTCTTACTTTAGCTTCACACACACACACAAGCATACACAGCACATGTGCGCACAAACACACTAATGGAAACACTTTATTTTTACTGTTTTCAAAGGTAAAGTGCTGTTTAATTTGTTTTATTTTTACTTCATATTATGTATTAATTATTTTTATATTTTTAGTTTTTAGGTTAGTTTTTAGGTTGTGGAACGAATAATCTGAGTTTCCATTATTTCTTAGATAGGAAATCTGCTTTGATATACGGGTGTTTTGAAATACAAGCACTTCGGGAACGGACTATGCCCTCAATCCAATGTTCCACTATATAAAGAAATAAAAGGCTGGGAACATTGAGTGTGAGCCACAAACGAACACATGAGAGTTAGCCACAAGCAGTACAGATAAGTTTGATTGATTGATAGGTTTGATGTTTCGGTGTCATGTATATAATTATCCAGTAAAAATGGGTTATTTGTTGTACAGAAACATTAAGATGCATTTGAAAGACTCATCATGCAAAATATGAAGTAAATAACATCAACCAGTAAACATTCCAGTACAGCTCATTCAATTCTGTGGCAAACATCTGTTGTTAAAATGAATCTATTTACACTGGAAAAAACAATGAGTAGATTGATTCCAAAGTAATAAATAACAATTTTAATTGATTTCAGCATGAACTATTTCAGAAACACAGCTCTCAAATTTTCCTTAACTTTGTAAATTTGATAAAGCATATATGATCATTACTGTATGTAACTCAACCTTGAATACAAAGCAATATTGCGCTCCTCAGTCATTATGAGTTACAAGTTAAATTCAGCAAAAGTTGATACTCTTTTTGTAGACATAGAAAGCCTGTGATGATGTACACACACTAGCTCTCCAAAATTTGTGATCACTTTCTAACTCCATGGTTGTTCCTGTTGAAGCAATGCTGAAGGCGTCCAAAATATGCAATAATCATGATCTGTAAAGTCTTCATAACGGCTTTAATCCGAGCTGCTATTAATTGGTGATCTGTGAGGCTGGTAACTCTAAATGAACTGCTCCTCTGCAGCAGAGGTCAATTTTGGTCTTGTTAATAAATCAACTTTGTTGTTGTTGTTGTTACATATTCATGTAAGTCCATATGTATTATTTCATAGTTTTGAAATCCCCAGTATTGTAGAATGTTGGAAATCAATCATTAAACGAAAACAAAGAAATTTGCAGGTTTTAGAAGTTCTAGACAAATGTCGATGTGAACACTTCTCGCTTCTTCATACAACGTTCGTTCATAAAATGGTCCGATTTTTTAAATATATTTGCTCAGAACATGTGATTCTTCTCTAAATATCTGGCAAGAAATATGTCACACTCGTTCTTTAGCTGTTCGCCCTAACAAGTCTCATATTTTGTTCTTGATTCAATACTATTAATTGTGACTAATCACATGAAGAACAAGCAGGAAAAGTCATGTTACACATATAACGTGTTTACACGTATTTGTGCTGTAACCCCAATTCATATGCCATCCAGTTGACACCAGACGTAGCGGGCGTGTCCAGTCTACCGTTTTAAATTTCTATAGTTCAGTCAGTCAGAAGCTGGAAGATACCATTATCGATGAAGGTGAAATTAGGGAAGACAAAGTGAATTAGTATCTTCCAGCTTCTGATTTACTGAACATACCTGAACCAGGTAAACAGCAGTGAGACCAGCAGGGATAATTGGAAAACATGCAGGCTGGAAAAAAAAAAAAAGTTAATTGAAATAATGTCATTTTAAATATATGATAATACTGTTTTTTTTTGTATTAATTGTAATTTAAACAAAATGTTTTTTGAAAAAGGGATAAAAACTAGATTAAAATAAGAATAAATAAATAAAATAAATACACTGCTAGTCAAATGCTACTACACAACTAATTATACAATGTTTTTTTTCTGTTGTTGTTCACAAAACATGCGGTGCATACAAATAATTTAAATATTTATCTTGCTTTGTTACATTATTTTCAGAGTCTACTACTGCATCATTGTTTGCAACAACTCCTGCAGGTAAGACTCTCTGTTCCTGCATTTTTTGTGATGTTTTATATGTCTGTATGTGCTCATCTCCTAATGAATAAAATCACAGTTTAAATAGATCAATAATGATATTGCATTCGCTAAGTACTCCCCTATGAATGGATTTTACTAATGATAGTAATTTGAAGTAATGACAAGGAAACAAGACGGCTAAAGAATGTGTAACAGCTAGAAATGCTGTAAGAATACAAACTAGACTATAAAGAAAATGCTGAGTAAAGCCACTGAATCAACAGGACAGAGTGGGAATTTCACCCACCCCACTTTAAATCACTGGAATTATAATTTTTTTAAAGCACTTCTTTATTCTCCTCACCTAGTACCGGTAAAAATTTCAGGAAGTATCCTGAAGGCACTACTATCCTGGGGTCAGAGCACAGAGTCAGCCATGGTGTGGTGCCCCTCAAGGGACCAACTATGGTAACCTAATTGAGCTGGGTCTTAATCATCTCTAAGGAAAGTCTCATTCCTTATTCTAATATTCCTGTATGTGCTATTTCCCTCCCTAGAGGAGGAAGAATCAGAAGTTGTGGATGACACAGAGTATAACCAGGAGAGGAAGACTCTGATATTGATTAGGAAGAAGATCCAACTAGGGCTGCAACAACTAATCAATAAAATCGATAATGATCGATTCGTCAACGTTGTCAACGAATGCCGTTATCGATTAGTTGGACTGCTCACGTTACTGAGGAGCGCGACCACAAGATGCACAAATACACAAAGATACGCAGCCGCTCGCGCAATAGAGGTTACAGAAGGGTCTGCAGGAAAAAGCGTGCGTCTATGGCGTTATATTCCTGCCACAATTCTGAGCGCGCGGTTTGATGTTTGAGAGCAGACAAACTCCACTGCGCGCTCAACAGCTCAATTCTGCGCGGGCAATGTCTCCCCTGCTCGCTAAACATGTTCCCCGCGCACGCGCTACTTCTCGATTCTGTGCGCGCTCGCGACTTCTCGATTTTGTGCGCGCTCGACTCAAGCAACATTTATTTTCTGTGTGCGCTCGACTCTGCCTGTACGCTCGCTCAACTTTGTCCAGTGTTACAAAACTGCCACAAAACTAGCCAATCACAGACTTCCACACACTACTTCTGATTGGCTGTTCCTTCTCTATCAGCTGGCAATATCTGCAATTATTGTTAAAATGCTGTATTTTGCATACTCAAATGCTGTTATTTATTTATTTATTTATTTTTATTTTTTTTTAGAAAGAGACAAGTCAGCATAAGTGAGTTCATTCAAAAAACAACAAAACAAGCAGCCACTACACAACAGATGCCATTCAATATAATAAGAGTACAACAATTGTTTTGCTTTTGTGTTTATTTATTTATATTTTGGATATTTAGAGGAGTTTTACTGTTCAAAAACAATCTTTGTCTTTAATTTAAGGTTTAAAATGTCAAAATTAAAGATCATTAAACTCTATATGTGGCTTCTGCATTTTTTTAAGTTTAGTTTTATACATAACTAATACCCTGATTTATGGTTTTATATAGTTATAAGCAAAACATCAAATTAAAGAAGCGGTTAGTTTTTATCCGATTAATCGAAAAAATAATCGCCCAACTAATCGATTATCAAAATAATCGTTAGTTGCAGTCCTAGATCCAAGTTCTGGTCTCCTTTCAGTCCAAAAAATATAATCCAACACCCGCTATGCTATATCCTGAGTGGATGACATCAAGTCCTGTTTTCATCTTTTCCTCACAGACTCCACTGTAACTGTTGTCATGAACATGACAAACCTGGAGGGGGGAGGGGTTTATGGAAACACCTAGAAAGAGGTAGACCCGCTGAATATTGAAGCCTACGTGGGTGTGTAGATTTTGTGTGTTGTCTACAGATCATGCAACAAATCTGCATCCAGCTTATGGTATGCGGTCACTGGTCAGGCAATTTTCACACTACAATGTCTTTGCACTGGGAAGCTGGAAGTTTGGCAGAAGTGGATAGAGTGCCTTCTACTCATTTACAAACCAGGTCCTGACATCACTGTTGATGAGCATCTCATCAGTTTTAGGGGACGGTGCACATTTAAGCAGTATATGCCAAACAACCCATCTAAGTTTGGTACAAAGATATCGGCAGCATGTGATGTGTTATACTGTACCTGGAACATGCAAGTGTACACAGACAAACTGGCTGATGGTGAGAAAAACTGGGGAAGTGGGAGAGTCCTATTAATGACAGCAGGGCTACTTTAAAATTGTAAATATGTTCATATAGTGTATGGGTCAAGAATTATATTTATAATATAGTTAAGTTTTTCCTGTGAACATTTTTTTTTCAATAAATAAATCATAACGGTGTTTAAAATCATACCACAGTTTAAAAAATTAACTTGTTTCAAAAAAGTGACTTTTGGTAAACATTTCAGTGAAGTCCTCTGTGATGAACAGTACAATAGATATCATCTTAGTATTCATTATAGTCAAAATAATATTCTTTTATAATGTTTTTTTTTCCCCTAAAAAAACGAGTGGTATGAGCTCAGGTAAATGAGGCCTGCAGGACGTACACAGCAAATACAAGTGCAAAACATGTAATGTTCACAAGAGCTGAAGTTGCTAAAAATTATATGATAATATATTGTGGATTTAGAGTGTAACCTCGGATTGCGAGTAACCTGGTTTGCGAGCGTTCCGCAAGACGAGCAAGTTTTTTTTTTTACTACATTCTGCCTTGTTAAACGAGCGAGTATTGTGTAGCGTCAACATCCCTGCGCTTGTGTACTTTTTACTGTAACACTGTGACCACGTGTGTGCACCTAAAGCATCTTTTATTTTGTGTGTGTGTGCGCGTGTGTGTCTGTGTGTGAAAAAGTTGTCCCACACAGTAGTCCCAGTAAGTAAGAGAGGAGGAGTGCTATGGTGTAAGACGAGAGAAGGGAGGGCGAAGGGAGTCATTCCTCCTCTCGTCTTACTTTAGCTTCACACACACACACATGCATACACAGCACATGTGCGCACAAACACACTAATGGAAACACTTTATTTTTACTGTTTTCAAAGGTAAAGTGCTGTTTAATTTGTTTTATTTTTACTTCATATTTTGTATTAATTATTTTTATATATTTAGTTTTTGGGTTAGTTTTTAGGTTGTGGAACGAATAATCTGAGTTTCCATTATTTCTTAGATAGGAAATCTGCTTTGATATACGGGTGTTTTGAAATACAAGCACTTCCGGAACGGACTATGCCATCAATCCAATGTTCCACTATATAAAGAAATAAAAGGCTGGGAACATTGAGTGTGAGCCACAAACGAACACATGAGAGTTAGCCACAAGCAGTACAGATAAGTTTGATTGATTGATAGGTTTGATGTTTCGGTGTCATGTATATAATTATCCAGTAAAAATGGGTTATGTGTTGTACAGAAACATTAAGATGCATTTGAAAGACTCATCATGCAAAATATGAAGTAAATAACATCAACCAGTAAACATTCCAGTACAGCTCATTCAATTCTGTGACAAACATCTGTTGTTAAAATGAATCTATTTACACTGGAAAAAACAATGAGTAGATTGATTTCAAAGTAATAAATAACAATTTTAATTGATTTCAGCATGAACTATTTCAGAAACACAGCTCTCAAATTTTCCTTAACTTTGTAAATTTGATAAAGCATATATGATCATTACTGTATGTAACTCAACCTTGAATACAAAGCAATATTGCGCTCCTCAGTCATTATGAGTTACAAGTTAAATTCAGCAAAAGTTGATACTTTTTTTTTGTAGACATAGAAAGTCCAAAATATGCAATAATCATGATCTGTAAAGTCTTCATAACGGCTTTAATCCGAGCTGCTATTAATTGGTGATCTGTGAGGCTGGTAACTCTAAATGAACTGCTCCTCTGCAGCAGAGGTCAATTTTGGTCTTGTTAATAAATCAACTTTGTTGTTGTTGTTGTTACATATTCATGTAAGTCCATATGTATTATTTCATAGTTTTGAAATCCCCAGTATTGTAGGATGTTGGAAATCAATCATTAAACGAAAACAAAGAAATTTGCAGGTTTTAGAAGTTCTAGACAAATGTCGATGTGAACACTTCTCGCTTCTTCATACAACGTTCGTTCATAAAATGGTCCGATTTTTTAAATATATTTGCTCAGAACATGTGATTCTTCTCTAAATATCTGGCAAGAAATATGTCACACTCGTTCTTTAGCTGTTTGCCCTAACAAGTCTCATATTTTGTTCTTGATTCAATACTATTAATTGTGACTAATCACATGAAGAACAAGCAGGAAAAGTCATGTTACACATATAATGTGTTTACACGTATTTGTGCTGTAACCCCAATACATATGCCATCCAGTTGACACCAGACGTAGCGGGCGTGTCCAGTCTACCGTTTTAGATTTCTATAGTTCAGTCAGTCAGAAACTGGAAGATACCATTATCGATGAAGGTGAAATTAGGGAAGACAAAGTGAATTAGTATCTTCCAGCTTCTGATTTACTGAACATACCTGAACCAGGTAAACAGCAGTGAGACCAGCAGGGATAATTGGAAAACATGCAGGCTGGAAAAAAAAAAAAAAGTTAATTGAAATAATGTCATTTTAAATATATGATAATACTGTTTTTTTGTTGTATTAATTGTAATTTAAACAAAATGTTTTTTGAAAAAGGGATAAAAACTAGATTAAAATAAGAATAAATAAATAAAATAAATACACTGCTAGTCAAATGCTACTACACAACTAATTATACAATGTTTTTTTTTCTGTTGTTGTTCACAAAACATGCGGTGCATACAAATAATTTAAATATTTATCTTGC
Organism: Clarias fuscus; assembly: GCA_030347435.1. NCBI lineage: Eukaryota > Metazoa > Chordata > Actinopteri > Siluriformes > Clariidae > Clarias > Clarias fuscus. The sequence continues at coordinate 5,458,848 of CM059222.1, read as the reverse complement.
TTTGTTACATTATTTTCAGAGTCTACTACTGCATCATTGTTTGCAACAACTCCTGCAGGTAAGACTCTCTGTTCCTGCATTTTTTGTGATGTTTTATATGTCTGTATGTGCTCATCTCCTAATGAATAAAATCACAGTTTAAATAGATCAATAATGATATTGCATTCGCTAAGTACTCCCCTATGAATGGATTTTACTAATGATAGTAATTTGAAGTAATGACAAGGAAACAAGACGGCTAAAGAATGTGTAACAGCTAGAAATGCTGTAAGAATACAAACTAGACTATAAAGAAAATGCTGAGTAAAGCCACTGAATCAACAGGACAGAGTGGGAATTTCACCCACCCCACTTTAAATCACTGGAATTATAATTTTTTTAAAGCACTTCTTTATTCTCCTCACCTAGTACCGGTAAAAATTTCAGGAAGTATCCTGAAGGCACTATCCTGGGGTCAGAGCACAGAGTCAGCCATGGTGTGGTGCCCCTCAAGGGACCAACTATGGTAACCTAATTGAGCTGGGTCTTAATCATCTCTAAGGAAAGTCTCATTCCTTATTCTAATATTCCTGTATGTGCTATTTCCCTCCCTAATATAATTATACAGTAGGAGCCACAAGAAATAGCCGCGGCCATGTGAATGTGCGGCTTCCCTTTGGACCCCGTGGTCCCCCCTCCCTCTCCTGCCAGGAAGGTGTGTCAAGATTTCACAATAAACATGCCCATTCAAGCTCTATTTATTCATTTACCTATTCTTTGTTCTCAAGAACACGTTAACACAAGCCAACAATTTATCTTCGCTGAGTTGCAATCACATGATTTTAACAAATATGAACACTAAGTTCTTCTGCCTTTTTATAAAAATAATAATCATGTTTTTTCTTGCTGTTTGTGTTCAGCATTGAATAATTATTTCATCCATTATTTGACCACGGCTGGAAATCATAGCTGCAATGTGATTGTGAATTTATGACTGATATAAAGCTGTTCATCGGCGTGCGTAAACCCGCGGCTCGTACTTTCACTTTACAAAAGGTGCAGACATACTCCCCCAGAAAGTAATGTTAACCTCTTGCAATAATGCAGATCAAACATACTACAACTGTCCATAAATAAAAAGGAATATTTAAGCATATACGCAAAATGTATTTCACTTAAACATTACAGATTAAAACAAGGAAAGTAGACGTGCTGAGCTTCAGTTCATTGTAATGCGAACAAACGGTCCAGGAAGGAAACGTTATTTTACAAAATCTGAAAATATTCAGTAAATGTATGAATTACACTCAAAGTATCAAATCCAACTATGAAGTCTGATTTAATTGATACCATTAAACATTTTATTAGTTTCTATTTATGTTTTGCTGGTGAAATACATTTTAGGCAGAGACGTCTGCTCGGTCTTGTTAATTCGTTTTAAACCCCTCAATTCTGCCAATCCCCCCATCAGTGAAACCGGTTTGATAAGTTCACACCTATTGTGAATGAAAGGTGAGAAGAGGGATTACAGTAACTGGGGGTCTGCATGTGTTCACCTCAGAGCGCTTGTCAGCGAGTAGACTAAAACAAAATCATGTTTAAACTTCATGTAGAGTCTGAGAATTTATTTACCATAAGCTTTTTTTTAATCACTCTATACACAACCTATGATTTCACCTATGCTATTTTACGAATGGAATATTTTTTATGTTACACTCTAAAAACTGCTGGGTTAAATGTTAAAGTTTCTTAGTTATTTGATCTATTTATTATTATTTAGTAGATTGCCTGTTAGAAATACCCCAGATGAAATGAATCCGCTGTTTTGACCACTGCAGAGATGGGTAATCAGCGGTAGTTTTCACTACTACTACTAATGATAATAATACTGAATGGAGAAAGCGCAGTCAAAGAAGTATCATCATTGCAGGAGAGAAAAAAAATGAAGAATAAATACATATCCGTATTTAAATACGTTTATGAGCTCTGTCGCTTGCTGTCAATTGCATAAGAGAGATAGCACATTTTCGGCTTCAGTTTCAATTTTCACAGCTTCCCGCGAGCGGCCGCGGAACACTGTAAGGTGAGAAACCTCAATGGAGAATGTACTGACTCCCCCCACTACTGACTGTTAGTGCTAAATGCTGTCGTTTGAAGGGTTTTTTTTTTTTTCCGAACCTGACGAATGCAGGAGCACGTACACACACATACACGCACACACACATACACACACACCTGTGGCACTTTAACCGTTAGTGCATCCTGTAAATAGCTGATTAAACCTATGAACACAACTGCATTCTCTCTCTTTCTCTCTCTCTCTCTCTCTCTCTCTCATGTCGTTAAACCCTTCTCATGTCCTGCTTAAAAGCTCTTATCATTAAAAACATCTTGTGGTGCGGCTCTCCATACTGCGCCATGTAACATCTGTATGGGCAGATATTTGTTCCAGATATTATGCGCCATTAATCAATTTGTTATGCCAATTTTTGACTATCAGCGAAAAAAAAACCATCAAAAATAAAACGAAAACAAACCCAAGCAGAAGTTACATTTTGAGCTTTATTTTGCAGCAAAATATTATCTATCAGTGTATTAAGCGGAACTAGATAAAATACACCAAAATCTAAAATACATAGCCTGCATTTATATTCCGTATCTACTGTTATCAGTATAGATAAATTGCAGATGTTACCATGTCTTGAAGGATTATTAAGGATGTCTTGGAAAATATTGCAATAACTAATTTTATTTATTAAGAAATGAATTAATTTTAAATAGCATAAGCATCATGGGTTGTGTATTGAGTTAGTTTCAAAATTCTGTTTTTTTAATCGGTTTTATTTATTTATTTATTTTTTTGCCATATCATCTATTTATGATACTATGTTGACAACGTCTGTACAGTATATAGACATGCTGTATAAGCTGCCTGGAGACTGCAGTTAACTGAAGCAGTCAATGCTCCACCTGGTGAGATTATACAGCATTGCAAGCATCTTATTGGAAATCCCACGGGGGCGTTTATGGGGTGGGGCATCGTTAACTGCATCATCACGGGGGATCACGATCCGTACACGGACTTCGCTATGGGACCCGCCATGTCCCAGGCGGCTGTTTCACAGGGCTCCTACTGTATCATACATCATACATACTGACCAGAACACATCATGACTGACTTCAAGACATCTTTTTGACTGAAATTGTAGCTGTTCATGTGTCACATTAGTTCGTGCTGTGCAGTTTCACTCTCTCATCTCAGCCTGATTTCCAGTGAACATTCTTGGCCAACTTTCTAAAAGAAAAAAGGAAAACTAAAGAATATAATGTATGTATTGTAATTCAGTTAACCAAATTCCTCCACAGAGATGTCAAAGACTAAGTGCCAGTTATCATAATGCTTGATTGCAGTTGTTTTTGCCGCCAAGGGTGTCAACCAGTTATTAGGTTTAGGGGCAGTTACTTTTTCACATAGGGCCAGGTAGGTTTGGACAGATTTTCACCTTAATAAATGAAATCATCATTTAAAAACTGCATTCTGTACTTACTTGGATTATCATTGTGTAATATTTAAATTTGTATGATAAGAAAAAAGAATCAAGAATACAAATACTTTTTCACAGTACTGTGACCACACATCAGTGAACAAAACCTCTGAAACAACTGGGCAAAGTGGACACTTGACCCTCCACATTTAAAAATGTTTCCTTAATTTATACTCTTTCTCTGTTTTTTCCTTTAGCTCTACATCACTCAGGTTCCATGGTGTTTGTGTCTGTGTGGCTTTTTGAAATCATCATCCTGCTGTCACTGTTAGTGGGAACACTTTATATCTTCCCCAGACTCCACAGGAAACAGAGAATAACTGAGAGTAAGACTTTACTCCCTATTAACATAGAAGGCACATGAACATTTTATAATGTTGTGAATATATAATGTTTTATATTAATTTAATATAATGTTAAGCTGTAAAGACAGGAGAACATGAGCAAATAGAAAATTTATGTCTAAAGCTTCCATGGTGATGTAAGAGCAGTGATCACCTGAGCATCATTTCCTCCCACAGATCAGGAAGCTCTGTAACCCTGGATTAGGATCAGAAGAATCAGTCCATGGCTGCTCTCCTTCATGCAGCAACTCAACAACCCTGAACCACCAGATAATGTACAGTGTAACAACCATCAAGAACAGCAACCATCAAAACTAATTACATTTCTCATTTCCCATCTACGTTTTAAAAACTAAACCAGGCTGATGATTCCTGCAGATTTCTTGATGAACATTTTTCTTTAGCTTGACTTTGTCAGACAGGTTCTATTTATGTGATTTCTTGATTCTACAGGTCTGATAAAAATCAAGTGAACTTTAACTCACAGTTCATTCTTGATTTAGCATGGTGGGATGGGGGCAATTACTTTTCACATATGGCTAGGTAAGTTTGGAGGGCGGTTTTCCCTTAATCTATAAAATAATCTTTTAAAAACAGCATTTTGTTTTTAATCATGTAATGTTTGTATAATACTAAAATTTGTTTAATGATCTGAATCATTTAAAGATTGATTCAGACTATACAAGGACACAATAAATAAGAGGAATATTTATATAAATGACGAGTGATACCGTATTGTATTGGCCTTGCACAGCCACTGTATCTATAAAAAGACTTTTTGTTTTGTGCAGCCTGTACTTTTTGTATTCTAATTAGGCCCAACCTTCCTTCCATGGCACCGAGATCACATGACCTGAGACCTCATTATAATTTTCTTTTCTTTTATGTGCTAAAGAAGGGTCGGTTGGCATAGTTTCCTTTTTTGTAGCTGTGAGTTTTAATTTGTGTTAACATCCTCAATTATATCTTGTTTAGTGATATTTAAATTAAAACATGACTGATACTGTGTATATACATACATCGACCATTTGCTGGTAAGGGTATGTTAATGTTGTCACCATTGTTACAAAAAAGTCAACACAGCCACTTCAGGGAATAAGTGTAGTGGGGCATGATTTGGACGTAGCAGAGCCTGGTTTGGCAGGAACAGGGCGTGGCTCAGCAGTAGCTCATTTACATAAACACTGAAACAGAGGGAATTTGAGATTCAAATATCCTTTTTTTGAGGCGTATTTCATCTATGGTATTAACAGTCATGTGTTGACCTATGCTAACTTGTTAAAAAAGTAGTAAAGTATGTGAACTTTAAATGGTGCTGTTAATATATCGAGTCACTATATCATGGATGTAGATTTGTGTAAATAAGGTCACATTGTATAATGAGTGTCACTGTGTCAAGCAAACATAAAATACATAAAATCCACTTTTTTTTTTTTGCTGTTCAGTTTGAGTGTTTTATCATAGAAGCATTTAAAAAAAACTCTGTATTAAACTAAAGGTTGAATTGGTCTATAGTGGCATTTTTACAAAGCAATTTTCATTGCTTCTATCATGAATTATTGTTTGTAATATTTTTTATTGCATTTTATAAGTCTCAACATCATCAATATTAATGGTCATAAATAATTTACATTCCATTTGGGTGTAAATAAGATGGTGTAGGAATTATTTACCAATGCATGTGTACAACAATGCGGCACGGTGGTGTAGTGGTTAGCACTGTCGTCTGGCACCTCCAGGGTCCGGGTTTGATTCCCGTCTCTGTGTGCATGGAGTTTGCATGTTTTCCCCGAGCTTGGTGGGTTTCCTCCGGGTACTCCAGTTTCCAGTTCCCAGTCCAAAGACATGTAGATTAGGCTAATTGGCATTTCCAAATTGTCCGTAGTGTGTGAGCGAGTGTATGTGTGCCCTGCGATGGATTGGCACCCTGTCCAGGGTGTACCCTGCCTCGTGCCCTAAGCCTCCTGGGATTGTCTCCAGGTCCCCCGCGACCCTGAATACAGGATAAAGCGGTATAGAAGATGAGTGAGTGTACTGTACAACAATGGAAGAGAGCTGCTTAGGTTCCTGTCCAGGATCCATCATTAACTAATCAGTCCCTAGTTACCCATAGTTGAGCTTTGTGACTGATACCAAAAACACCTTGTGGCTTTTTTGGGTATGAGGTATAGATAAGAAAATTTTTTAATCTTCTAGGATAAGCAAGGGAGGGCCGAGCACATGAGTTGGGCAATGCCCACTTTCCTTTAATAGAGAGACACTTTTCCCTTATCGGAGACTTACAGTAGGAAGCCAACGAGAATGCCTCTTACCGCCGTGCTCATCACCGCAGCAAAACGACAGCAGCCAAAATAAATGTCGCATTTTAAAGTCATTCATGAAATGACCACCAGGTGGCGCAGTGACATTTTTATTCGCCTCAGTTTTTAAATATAATTAGAGCTTAAGTCATAAAAAAGTCACAATATGTTGTATCGAAGAAACATTCAGAAATCAGAGATCATTTTGACCCAACAACTGGTTTATTCTTTATTCTCTGGTTTCTCCAAACGGCAGCCTGCAAAATGTTCGAAATATTACTGTTATTGTGTCACAAAGTGTAGTTTTAATAGTTGTTTAGGCGAGACTGCATGGGGGTACAGCTCAAAACCTCCATCGGCTATTAAAGATAGAGTCTATTTAAAAAATTGCCCCAACATTTTCGAAGATTTGAGCTTCAGGAAATCCCCCAGCACTCTGATCTCATATACCGCCCAACAAAGCCTCATCCCGGGAAGAACTTTTGAAAACTACCGCTGACTGTTGATGTCTCTGTAGTGATTAATACAGTGGAGGTATTTTTTTCTGGGTATTTTTCTAGCAGGTAATCATTGGTATAATATGGTTATAGTATAATATATTATGTGATGGGTCCTGTACTCTGCGTTCCACATTCTTTGGTGGAGGCTGTTGATGTTTGTTTTAAAGTTTTTTTTTTTTTTTGTCTTTGATGTTACCTACACAAAGCAGTGTTTTCCCACCTGGGAGTTTCTCCAGCATACTGTATATCAGATTGATGGACATGAGTTTTTTTTTGCCCGCATTTAATCAATATTATTTAAAAAAGTTTTATTGTTCTTGTTCTTAATGTTATTTTGAAGTAAATGAAATAGTAATAGTTAAAATAGCAAAATAAATACTTTAATGGTTTAAATAGTTCAAATAAATAGTTCAAATATTAAGGTGAGGAATGTTGCATGTCATGTGGGCATTATAAGATTTGTATTGAAAACATGTAAATAAAAAGTGGCCTAAAATAGATGTAGGATTATATTTCTAGTCTGAATAAAAATGCTTTATTTATTGTGGGCTATTGTTGTTACTTACAATATTTGTTAATTTAATTAAAATGAGGTTTGGGTTTGGAATGTTGAGTCAGCATCGTGATCCTCGTTCATCCTCAATCGTTAATTTCCTACATAGTGTAATCAGCGCTCAACCGCTCGCATAAAGTTTTCCAGAGCGCACCGGCAGAAGTAGACTAATGATTATGAATGCGTCGAGAGAAACCGCAAGGAAACTGACTCTGACCATTTTAATAATTCATTGATAAATTTGTGATTTCTTTGGTTTTGGCTGTAGTGATGAAGGTGATTGTTATCTTGTCATCTCGAGCTCAAGTTCACCGAAACCAATACAGAATAGTGCACTTTACAAAATCATAATGTTTTGGACTGCTGAGGACTGGGGCAAAGTCATATTCTCGGATGAAGCCTCTTTCCGATTGTTTGGGACATCTGGAAAAAGGCTTGTCCGGAGAAGAAAAGGTGAGCGCTACCATCAGTCCTGTGTCATGCCAACAGTAAAGCATCCTGAGACCATTCATGTGTGGGGTTGCCTCTCATCCAAGGAAGTGGGCTCACTCACAATTTTGCTTCATTGTGAGTGGACTTAAATAAAAGTAGAGTCTTATAAAGGTTATGTAGCTTATATAGTTCCTGTCCAGGGTCCATCATTAACTAATCAATCCCTAGTTACCCATAGTTCAGCTTTGTGACTAATACCAAAAACGCCTTTCGGTTTTTTGGGTATGAGGTATAGATAAGAAAAAAAATTTTATCTTCGAGGATAAGCAAGTGAGGGCCGAGCACATGAGTTGGGCCATGCCCACTTTCCCTTATCAGAGACTTACAGTAGGTAGCCAACGAGAATGCCTCTTACCGCAGTGCTCATCGCCGCAGCAAAACGACAGCGGCCAAAATAAATCAGTCGCATTTTAAAGTCATTGATGAAATGAATGGAATTTCATTCTTATAATAATGCAAAAACACATCGATACCTTTCGGACGGTAGCATGTCCTGACAATTAATTTTATGGTCATTTAGTTTCACTTATTTCAGTTAATACTGAATCTGCTACAGATTTAAAGAACACAAAGTATAAGATGTTTGGGAACCCTACATAATCAGTACTTAATAACACCTCCTCTGAGAGATATCACAGTTTGCAAACGCTTTTTATAACCAGCTAAAGGTTTTTCAATTCTTGTACTTCTTGATTTTCTCCCATTCTTCCTTGCAAAAAGCTTTTAGTTCTGTAATATTCTTTGGTTGTCTTGCATGCACAGCACTTTTAAGATCTACCCACAAATTTTCAATGATGTTTAAATCAGGGGACTGTGATGGCCGTTCCAAAACCTTCAGCTTACGTCTCTTGAGGTATTCCATAGTGGATTTTGAGTTATGTTTAGGATCATTGTTCTGTTGTAGAAGCCGTCCTCTTTTCAGCTTCACCTTTTTTACAGATGGTGTGATGTTTGCTTCCAGAATTTGCTGGTATTTAGTGGAATCTTTCCACCCATGCAATGTTTCCTGTGCCACTAGCTGCAACACAACCCCAAAGCGTGATAGATCCAGCTCCATGCTTAATAGTTGGCAAGGTGTTCTTTTCATGAAATGCTGCTTCTTTTTTTTTTCTCCAAACTTGCCTTTGCTGATTGTTGCCAAAGAGTTCTATTTTAACTTCATCAGTCCACAGCACTTGTTTCCAAACGCATCAGGCTTCTGTAGATGTTCTGTTCTACACTTCTGATGTTGAATTTTATTATGGGGACACAGTTAAGGTTTTCTTCTGCTGCCTCTTCCATGAAGGTCTTGTGGAACGGTGCACCACCACTCCTGAGTCTGCTAAATCTTCCTGCAGTTTTTTTGCAGTCAAATGGAGGTTTTGATTTGTCTTTCTGACCCGCATACAAGCAGTTCTCTCAGAGTTTTCTTGGTCTTCCAGATCTCATCTTGTTCTCCACAGTTCCCCTGAAATGCCATCTCTTAATTACATTTCTCACTGTCGAAACTGCAAGTTGACAACGCTTTGCTATCTTCTTGTAGCCTTCTCCTGCACCGTGGGCATCAATAACTTTCATTTTCAGAGTCTTACACAGCTGCTTAGAGGAACCCATGGTTGTTGAGTGTCCGCAAGTGTGTGCACAAGGTTTGAAGAGTCAAAGTATTTGTAAAGCTTTGAAATTGTCATTTACTAATGACAGCTGTTGCCATGCATCAGATCTAACAAGCTGATTAAAGGTCTGAAACCTTGTAAAAAGAATCTGAGACTCTGGAATTCTTAGGGTGCCCAAACATTTGCACAGTGCCATAATAATGTTTTTATTTTTGTTCAATTTATGGCACAAAAAGTAACTATGCATCAATGTTTGCTGAAAATATTGTGTATTTTTTTAATTTTCAAGAGAGAATGTGTTAATATATTTTCAATTAAAAAAAAATCACCAAAATCTGTTATTTATCAAACTTTTGCATAAGACTGTATTATTGCTCATGACTCATGAACAAAATCTCTAGCTACTAGATAGAACACAAAGAGGACGGTTCTGTGGAGAAAATGAGAACACAGGTTATCTTTGGGATTCTCTGGATGGCATCTTTTGGTACAGTTTGTGGCTTATGAAATAAAAAAATTCAAAAAGGTGATTTAAAAAAAATAGAATAGTTTTATTACACTTTTTGGTGATTTTTACCAAATAGGGTACCATTTAAATGTTAATCTTTCTCACAGCACCAGAGTTGAATCCATCCCTCCATAATTACGCTATTTAACGACTCAGTGTTATGTCGTGGGTTAATAATTTTTTGCTGGTATTTTTTCAGGTTTTTCAGTCTAATGAGTGTTATGTAAACAACTTTGCCTGAAAATACTTAATGAATTAACTATTATATAGGCTTTTTTTTTTTTTTTTTAAACCTAGAACTTACAGGCAGGCCGTTTCTTCATCACTGGTGAAGCTGTTCTAGTAACATGACAAAAAGACATTTAAAAACATCTAAACCCAGTCACTCATGTAGAGGATGGGAACAGCACTTTCCTGCCGAAACAAAACTCCTGCCATGCAGAAAATCATGTCAGTAGCACACAAAATTCTACTCCATTAATTCTACTCCACTAATGTTTTTGTGAATCTTTTTTGAACAATGAACTAAATATTAATAACATCTGCCATATTGATACAGTACCATGATAGAAACAAATGACACTTAACATCACATTTATCCACATAATAAAAAATAATGTAGGGAATTTTGAAAGCAGATTGTGATTATTGAAGCTGAAGGGGGGAAAAATCACAGGCAATGGGATCATACAAACTGTGCATTTATTTAGCATCAACAGATAATGTGTTCAAAATACAGTGGAACCTTGGATTACAAGCATAATTCGTTCCAGAAGCGGGCTCGTATTCCAAAACACCCATAAGAAATAATGAAAACTTAAATTATTCGTTCCACAGCCCAAAAATAATAAAAAGTTTCCAATTTAAAATTTATTAAAAATCTTTGCTCGTCTTGCAGAACACTCGCAAACCCGCGTTACTCGCAATCCGAGGTTCCACTGTATGTACAGTCACAGATATGAATATAAAGCGCTGTATTAAGAAACAGCATAGAAGAAAATGCTTATTTGTTGGTCATTGAAGCTGTGAATCCAATGAGCCCCAGGATGTGTGCAGAGTTTTTGAGGGGCCGTGGCTCTAATCTGATAAAGGGCAGAGGGCAGGAACTCCCCCCAACCCCCTGTTACATGACTACTATTTTTACTAGTCAACTAATAACTCAATAAAGTATTTTATTAATCACCTTTTCTGGTGTTAGTAAAAAAAATCTGTTTTAGGACATTGCTATTTTCAGGCTGATTTGTTTGTGCAGAATAGAAAAATACACATTACACTGCACTTTAGTTTACAACCAAACAGCCTACAAATTAGATTTACAGCTTCAATACTTTCATGTTTTCACAGTTATGGCACAACATTAAAAAATATTATAACAGTTTGCAAAATAATTAATCTGTGCATTACATTTCACAATCAATTGATAGATGAACGACAAATCGGCCTGTTTGAGCGGCCATGTCCAAGTTTAGATTTAAGGATTAATGACTATATCATTCATAATAACCAGTTCATCAGTGCACCACCAGAGGGAGCCCATGCCCCAAATTCTAGAATTCTTCTTCTTTTTCACTTCCTGTCCATGTGCTATACAGTATAATGCTGGCTCTCAACCATTTTTTCTTAAGTCTACCTGCAACTTCAAATCTTTAATTAGTTTAATTATTATCACATTATCATCCCCACAGTCCTGTACGATTGCCCTGAGAGCACTCTTACATAGGGTATGAAAAAGACACCATGATAAAAATGTGTATGTGTGTGTGTGTGTGTGTGTGTGTGTAGAATAATAGTACACAATTGTGGGAGAAAAAAAACGTCCTTTATTTCTCACAATGATCCCCTGCCACACTAATGCACTTATCCCAGTGTTTCATTAGTGCCTGGAAAAAATCAAATTCGAAAGGTTTCTCAGTACACAGGAGCCATGAGTGGTTTGCATGCTTTGCCTCTGAAATCCTGGCCTCCAAGGAACTCCTTTAATGGCCAAACATGTGAAAATGGCTTGGAGTGAGGTCTGGACTGTACGGTGATGTGGCGATAACTTCCAGCCGAGTTCCTGTAGTGAGTGACTTCCCTTTGTTATAAAAACCCCATTGGATTAACCAATCAGGTGAGGCTGCTATCACACCAGCAACAAACTGCCCTTCGATATCACCATTAGCAAACATTAGAAATCATAGTTTTGAAGGCTGTTTTTAGTTAAAAATAAGAAAAAATAACTACCACTAGAGCAGTAAAAAAAAAAAAAAATGAAAACCAAGAGCTGCATACAGACAGGAAAAAAGATGGATTCAGACTTTCAGTAAGGAAAATGACCAAATGGTTAACTGGTCCTGCCAAACTTCAGCTGTTGTAATGATGGCTGTGACTCTTATACTGATTATTGTGCCGTGCTTGCCTGGAATAGCTGCATATGTTATTTTACTGTAGTGCCCATTTATTGTGACTTTAAACACAGAAAATAAAAAATATGGAAATAATTTGTTTGTCAAGGTCATACAACAGAGAAGTTATTTAACTCGTGGGTTTAATACATGTAGCTTACTGAATATTTTGATATGAATGTAAATGAAACTTTTCCTGATTTAAGAAATGAATGCTTAAAAATGTGTGTGTGTGTGTGTGTGTGTGTGTGTGTGTGTGTGTGTGTGTGTGTGTGTGAGAGAGAGAGAGAGAGAGAGAGAGAGAGAGAGAGAGAGAGACAGGGAGTGTGTGTGTGTATGTGTGTGTGTGTGAGATAACAGGCCTCTGCATAATACAGTTTCCTATAAAATCATACACGCTCTAGCACTCTAGAAGACTGTCTGGTTAAATTTCATTGTTAAAGCAACAACATATGATGTACAACACACACACATACTGTAGTGATAAAAAAAAGGAAATGGAGATCATCTCACCTGGTTTCTTCAAAGAATTTTCCAAAAAGCACAGAGCATGTGAGCAAGAAGGACAACACGACCAATTAAACAAACCATAAGTGTATGATACAAAAATTGAAACAAAAAAGGTGCACAAAAACCAATGCAGTGGAACCTTGGATTATGAGCATAATTCGTTCCAGAAGTGGGCTCGTGTTCCAAAACACTCATAAACCAAATCATCATTTCCCTTAAGAAATAATGAAAACTCAAATTATTCGTTCCACAGCCCCAAAAAATAAATACATAAAAATAATTAATACAATCTATAAAATGAAAATAAAACAAATTAATCTGCACTTTACCTTTAAAAAAAATACAAATAAATCCTGACAGATAAGTGTTTCCGTTGGTGCACGCAGGCGCTGTGTGTGTGTGTGTGTGTATGTGTGTGTGTGTGTGTGTGTGTGTGTGTGTGTGTGTGTGTGTGGAATTAGCCCTTTCCCTCGCCTCATTTTACACAGTAACACTCCTCCTCCCTCTACCCACCTCGCTTTTTAAGATTCACAACAAACACACAACGGAAACACCGTTTTAATAGGAAAAAAAGAAATCTCTCTGAGACTGGCATCAGCGCATATTAACGGACTCACTTTTTAAGTTTTACAACAAACGCATTAACACAGCGAAAACACCATTTTAACGGAAAAAAGCGAGACTGGCATTAGTGCATTGTTAGGTTTTAAATGAAGAAGTAGTGTGTCCGAGCTAAGTTTTAAGCGAAGAGAAGAAGAGTTTAACTTGTGTCCGCTGCACCTTGATACACTTACCGGCACGGGCCCGATCGACCGGGAGAGACAAACACACACAAACACGCAGGCATGATGTCTGAAGATCTAGTTTATTCTTAGCAAGGAGAGCACATTTAAACAGTGCTACGTCCTGAACATCAAAAGAACCAGTCATTCACATGTCAGTGATAGAGAGAGCCGGAGACAGACAGGAGAGAGGAAATACATTTGCATTCTCCTGATTAAACAAAAGGGTTCTAGCAGACAGGAGCCATTTGGATGTATATTCGTCTGGGTACAGGATATAGAAGGTGTTACTACAGAAGGCATAAGGAAGCACATTGAAGGGTCTGTTCTCAGGGCACAGGCATCTGAACTGATTATATTACAATGTCTTACAATATTATAAAACCTTACAAGCATACAAACAATCACTTAAGTTTCACAACAAACGGGCACACACACACAACGGAAACACCGTTTAAACAGGGAAAAAAGAAATCTCTCTGACCTAGCGTTAGCGCATACTAAGGGAATCACTGCGGTAAAGTAAAAAATAAATAAAAAAAATGAACCAGCACCTTACCTTTGAAAAGAATCGCAACAGAGTAGAGTTTCTGTGTGTTTGTGAAGCCGGGGAGGGGGTGAAAAGGCGAGAGAGCGTCTGTGCGTGTGTGTGTGTGTGTCGGTGTCAAATGCATAAGAGACGAGTAGAGTTTCTGTGTCTGTGAAGCTGGGGGGGGGGGGGGGGGGGGGGTGTGAAGGTGAGAGAGTGACACTCGGTGTCAAAATAAGAGTCGCATGTGTGAGACATGATACTCTGCGCTCGTAAACTAATACTTGCTCGGTTTCCGATTAAAAATTTATAAAAAATCTTTGCTCGGTTTGCGGAACACTCGTAAACCACGTTACTCGCAATCCGAGGTTCCACTGTACCAAAGAAAATAATATATACAAAATATTTACAATAATAAACGGAATGGGTGTGTGTGTAAAAAGTCCAAAGTCCAGATTATTGCAAGAGTGTGTGAGAGAGTGGAATCGGTCTTAACAGAAAGGATGGAATAATCCCGTGAGGCCAATGTCAGAGGGAAAGTACCGTGGCGAAGCAGTCCAGTCGGCATTATTCCTGATGGTAAGGACAACTCGCGAGGAATAGCCCTTGACAGTCTCTTTGTGCACCCTGTAACTATATATATATATAAACACAGCACGCTGTAACTCCATACTCCCTCCGTGAGACCTGTTCCGGGCCGGCTTTATTTCCGAGTCATGTGACCACGTGCGTCACCATCTTCCCGTGCCGACTGGCAAAGTCTCGCGAGGGTTAGAACGGGAACCAATACACAAATATACATACAGGCAAATAAACCGTAGTGGGCACAATGCATAAGGGGTTGCAGCTTCATCATTTAGCCGTCTTACTTACCCCTATATACAATTGCCCCTTATTGCCCCTTGGCAGTGCTACATAGACTCCCACCCCAGCTTCCGGCGTACAGTATGAGGAGAGCATTCGACTTAACACATCAAAAAAACCACATCACATTATAGGTTATTGTGGGTTGCCCTATGGCAGTGTAATTTATTGGCCCTTTTACAATTTTCTATTTCTGCTGCCCCCTTTTCCCCTTGCTTCACTGTATCTCTTCTATATAGCGCCCCCGGTGTAGGACAAAGGAGCTCCTCTGGCTTGGTGTTTTCCCTGGGTACTCCCCCTCAGACAGTTGAGCTATGAGGCTGTCGTCCTGCTGGGCGTGTGCTATTTCCCCCAGGTCACAGGGTAGGTCAGAGGAAAACTAATGGAGGATCCAACTTTGGAAGCCGCGCATAGGAGAAATGATAGGCTGCTGAGCGGGGCTGCGCGTCAGAGAATCCAGCTAGGTGTGAGGTTGATGACTGTTCATGATCTTTCTTCACCTCCTCCTTGCTGTGCGGAGCCTTCAGCTTTTCCCCGTCACCCTTGTCTGCTATGCCGCCCTTTTTGGTTACGGAGAACAGGAGGACGTAGCCGTCAGCTCTGATGATGAAAGCAGTCTGGATGGGTGAGCTGCTACTGATGGAAGAACCTCAGTGGTGACCTTCCTTCCTGGGAGTGGTACCTTTTTCTGGGGTGCCGTGACTGGAGTGCTAGACGTGGACTGTGCAGAAGTGGGTGATGGTATAGGGGAGCAGGCCGGTGGATGGCGAAGAGTCAGGCAGCTAGTGAGACATATCTTCTTCAGCTGCTTCTCCCACATCACATCTATCCGCAGAAGACAGTCCGTAATCACTTTCTCCAGCTTTTCCAGGGTCTCTTGGACATAGTTCTCCAACCCTGCCAAGCTAGCGTCCACCGCCTGCCGAAAACTCATTTCCCTATTTAGAGTACTGTTAGTGGCATCTTTAAAAGCAATTTCTAACCTGTTAACGTTATTAGAAAGAGCCAATAGATCCACTTTACATTCTTCCACATCATTCTGTAAAGTTGAAGTAAAACAAATTAACCTGCATTTTATTTTATTTTTAAAATAAATCTTGACAGATAAGTCTTTGACAGTGTCTGCTGTGTATGTGTTTGTGCACATGTATGTGTGTGTTTGTGCATGTGTGTGAAGCTAAAGTAAGAGAACCCTCTTCTCGCCTTACACAGTAACCCTGTGTAAGACGAGAAAAGGATGGGTGTGTGTGTGAAGGCAAGAGTAAGAGGAGTGTATGCGTTCGTGTGAAGACAAGAGGAGGAGGAGGGGTGTGTGTGAAGGGGCGCGGTGTCCAATGATGCATGCATGCACATACTTTAGTGCAGACTGAGAGGGAGAGAGAGAAAATGGATCTTTAACCTCTCTAATAGACTTTCTTTTACTTTACATACGCTCGAACATGTGTTATAATAAACAGTACACGTGTGCTGTACACACACACACACAGATACAAACACAAAATAAAATATGTTTTACAAGCACACACATGGTCACAGTCTTATAGTAAACAGTACACATGCCCACGGATGTTGATTATGCCATTTCTGTATGGCAAAACTCTCTACCTAACTTATTAATATACAAAGAAAAAAATTATTTCACGCTTTGTTTAAACTAAGTTGTACTTCTTTCAAAGTCTACTTGACTTTTTTTGGAAGTATGCCATGCTGTGTCTCGGTTTTGTTTGAGGATTGTGATGGCTTGTATGTGTATTACCATGATTTCTGTGTCTTCTGAATACTCTATACACTGTCATGCTTATTAGTTCTATTGAGTGATGCGTGTAGCCATGTCCACCTCAAGGAAAAAAGGCCTATATTCATCCAACAATGTATTAGACGCTGTGACTTAACCTGGACCATAACTGCTCATAACTTCACTTTTGCTCAACATTTTGATTTTATTTATGGCACAGATTTATAGTTTAACATCAGGCAAATAACAAAATACTGCCAAAGATTTATTCAATTCTGTTCAGCCAGTATTGTGTGATGCTGTGAGAAAATCTGGCTGAACAGACATACAGACAGACATGCAGACCAATTTTTTTGAGACTGGTTTTTGGTCCTCCGATGTATGAAACGTAAAGATATCACTGCAAGAGTGATTTCTGACTAAAGTATGCTTGAGGAAGATATTTTATTAGTCAAGACAACTGAACCACAATTGAATGACTGCATGCATGAAGAGTTTTTATTTACATGTCAAGGAACCTAGCTGTGGCACATTGAAATACTTTCCAGTAATAAAAGACATTTCTCACATTATTGTTGCCTTCCATTCCTCTCTTTATTTCTGTCTAGTAACGCAGGAAGTGCAAGGTTTTAGCAAGAACTATAGAACTTCCTCTATTTCTCAGTAAAGGCTTATCATCACTCATGACCAAGATCTCTAAAGCAAGTGCAGAAAGAAGACTGGTCTCTGGATAAAATGAGGACACAGGTCATCTTTGGAATAATGTGGATTTTCACCCAAACTGCCATGGGTAGGTTTTATCTTCTTAAAATGCCCAATTCATTTATTACTTTTACAGTTGTACAGTTTATGCTTAATTTAATTTATAATGAAGTTTATAACAAAGAGAGTTCACTACCTGCATAGCAGACATCACTAAATGGCGAAGTGCAGTTTGGATCCAGATCGAGTGATAGTTGTATCCGGACCTTGATGTTTTTCTGAATAAATGAGATAATTATATACGTTATATAATTATATAAGTAATCTAGCACATCTTTTGTTAGTAATTTAGTACTTTTTCCCTTGAGCAACCTGACGCTGTTTTACATGTCGCTCAACAGAGCGCCGCTAAAATAAAACCATAAGAAACGGAGGATGGCTGACTTCAAGAAATCACTGAAATAGCTCAGTTGGGAAAGCTTTAGATTGAAGATCTAAAATGGTTTCTGCATTTTGAAATACTAATTATATATTTAGGGCAGTGGTGGCTCAAATGGTTAAAGCTGTAGGTTTTCTCATGGCATGGATGCCCCGTGTGGTCTGCCTGAGATATGTGTGGTGACTGGGGACGGTTCCACTTTTCAACAAAGACAGTCCTGGCCTCAACTGATGCTGACAGCTGTTCATTGAGGAGTCATTACTGCAGTTTCTCGATAGTTCAGAACTGAAGTTTCCTACATTCTACCTGAGCCTCCAATAACGAATTGGAATCCATATTAACTTAAACACATCTCCTGTTAAACTGAACTTCCAGTCTCACACAGTATGATGGCAGATCAATCCTTGCTATTCGTTTTCACCTAAATGAGGATGGGTTCCCTGTTGAGCCTGGTTCCTCTCAACTGTCGCCGTCGTCCTCGGCTTGCTCATCAGGGACAATCTAATCATTTTGATTCATGCACATTCACATTTCATACAAACTTTAATAATTATTTTGATTGTGTAAAGCTGCTTTGCGACAATGACAGTTGTTGAAAACACTATACAAATAAAATTGAATTGAATTGAAAAAGTTCACGTCCCAGCAGTGCCAAGCTGCCATTGTTCAGCCCTTAATTTCAGGGTCAACAGCATCATCGACAATGCCAATTTTTCTCTTTGCCAGTGTTTTTGTAAATGAATTGATACTGTAGCAACCCAGAAAAATCTGTACATAAACGGTAGACTAAACTAGACTATTTTCATTCCAAAAAGTTTATTGCCAGTATATTATGACAGCTTTATTTTAGTCATAATATACTGCACTAGAACACATTTTTGCTGTGTAGTTTTTTTTAGTGGGCATAAGAATTGCTTTTCAATGAATGTTTCAGAAATCATGCTTTATTTTTTTGTTTTTCTCCCTTGCCTCAATGAACCTTGTTTTTGTGTGAGGAGTCTGAATGTATAAGTGTGAACAGCTAAGACATCAATAGGAGTCCTGGGGAAACCTGGGCCCATATTTACTAAGCGTCTCAGAGTAGGATATTCCTCCTAAGTGGCCAGAAATTTTCAGAATGATGCAGTTTTGGTCCTACATTCAGGAGTAGGAGTAAGTGAAATTTATCAAGATTCTTAAAATAGGAAATCACTTCTATCTCCACCAATATGTAGGAGTGCTCCTGGAGTGTCCTAACTGGTTAGGAATAGCAAGGAAACGGCATTCAGGCAGAGACGCACCTGGAGGAGAGAGGTTTTACATGTTTAACTCTAAGTGACACAGAGCTCATAAAAGAACAGAATAATATAATAACATAAATGTAAAGTTTGCACATGAATCTAATACATTTACATCAACCACATTATGAAAGTCCAGTTTGTACACCACATAAATAAGGGAAATGTATTAGCTTATATATTGTTAAAGATTTGAAATTTACACAAATTTAAGAAGAGTGCTGAATCACTGCAAGTCTTCAGAAAGGCCTCAGACCCCAGAGAGTTAACCCTGTCTGCTCCAGGTGCAGTGACCTGCTCTCTGACCATAGCTTCCTAACTGGGGTATGGGAACATTTTAATTTAACTTTGGAATTAATAAGGTACTCTAAAATAAAATGAAAAGTAGACTATGAAAATGTTACCCTCAAAGGTCAATGAACAGATTGATATATGTTTATTCTTCCTGAATAGTTTAAACAAATGTATCCGCAGTGGTCCGATGTGAGGGCATGTACTGTATAAAATACCTAAATTGAGAGCCTGTTATGAGAGAGCAAACTTTTACATACATTTACAGCCCAGCAACGTGCAAATGAAGATTGATTAAAGATTGTTGTTTGTATTCCATACAAATACAAAGAAATATACATCAATGGGTGTTGTAAGTCTTTTTATTTTAAATGGTGGAAAAACGAAATGAGGAAAATCAGCGGCAGTTGTGTGAAAGTATTATGCACACCGACAAAATGTATAGATGCGTGACTCGCTGCATGACGTTATTCTAATGGAGCTGTGGAGGACTGTCATAATCTGATCAAAATGATTTCAAAAATAAAGTGAAACTGGAGAGAGGATGAGAGGGAAGGAGGTAGTAAAATATAAAGAAATAACTGAAGCAAAATTCTGCCCTTCTCTTACCTCTAAAGATAAAAAAGTGAACAGAGGCAATTTGTGAAAGCATCACTGCCACCTGTCGGTTTGCTGCACATAACCCCTGAGGAGTGTGAAAAACAGGGACATGCCGTATTAATGAATTGAAGTGCTGCTTATAAAAGAGAAAAGTACATAGAGAGATAGTACAGTCTAATAGCAGCAGAGAGAAAACAGACACTTAGGATGTAACAGTCCGCCACTGAAGGAGCTGCTCAGAAATGATACATGCTTCATACAGGGGGTGAGAGTCATTCTCCAGCAATGATTATAGCTTAGCTGGTGTAAACTATAGGACCGTGCCTGTGAACAGTCCAAAAAGTAGGAAAAGCAAAATAAACATGGTGACTTTGATGTCCACAGTGCAGTTTACATTCACACATACACTCTAAAAGTAAAACATAAAGTGTCGGAAAAACTAGAAAAATAAGTTAAAATCATAAAATGTACATATAATTACAATTATGTGTGTGCCATGGATGATGCCCACAACTGAATGCAGTTTGTTTTGTCATTGATTTTATGCTGTGTTGGGGAAATGCACTGTATTAATCTGCGTATGATCTGTGGTGCTGTAAGAGCAAAGTTTGATTTATTATTTCCGACATTGTAGTTGTCACCATTTCAAAGCTTAACGTTCTATGGCCCTAAAACATGTACAGCATCAGTCACTACAGAGACAGCATACACCATGTTTGTGAATCAACCAGTTCCAAGTAGGGATGGACCTGCTAATTCCTTTGGTAGATTTTCAAGACCTTCAGAGATGCTACTCTCTTGCCGCATAGATAATTTGCACACTTTGTCTTGTCTGAGAAAAACAAGCAATTGTTTGACCACACCTAAACAGACAACATGCATGTAGTCCAGTGCAAACTGCGTGACAGAACAAATGTTAACAGATACAGGGGGAGACAGTTTTACTTGATGAGTTTAACAACCAAATTGAGAGAAAACATCATATGACCTTAAAGGAAACATTTCTGAAGAATTGAACTCCATTCGGGTATTAAATTTGGAACCATTCTACCTATAGCGTCTATAATTACGACATGTCCATGTTCCTGCCATGAACTAAGCATCTCATTTATACAACTACGTGTATACTTGTGCTCCAAAGTCCATAAATGAAGGCTCTCAACGTCATTAAGCAAATCATCACCGTCCTCTTCAGAAGAAACCCGTAAAAAGTGAGCAGCTGCGCTGGCTTCTGGCTCACTTCAATCAAATTCTTGACTCTCTGCAGCATCAGATTCGTTTAAAACAACATCCAGTTGCACTGAAGGTGAATTGTCATCACTCTCTGCACATGCAATAACTTTAACTTCAGCTTTTCTCTTTCTCCACATCTTCTTGTTCTCTTTTTTGAAGTCATTGTGGGATGTGTTTAGTCAGGAATGTCTATAATATTAGGATAACTAAATTAGTAATCTAATATGACATGTTAATTATATGAGAAAGATAAAAAGCTTTAATTATTGGGAAATGAAGGCACTAATCGATTAAATGAGCATCAGTAAAATAAATCAGCTTAATATTGGTAAACATACACAGCATAACACAGTACTAGACCTGCTTTACATAAATATAGCATAAGATGCAAATGGTGTCATGCAGTAACATCATTTACAAAAAAAAATTAATAATTTTTTTTTTTTAATATATTGACAGTAACATACCTGGTAGATGCACAATGAACTCTTAGATATTTGTGGATTTTGTATGTAATGTAGGGCTGAAACGATTCCTTGAGTAAATCGAGCAATTCGATTACAAAAAATGATCGAGGCAAAATCTTCTGCCTCAAAGCTTCGTTTAATTAATTTTAAAAGCTTGCGTTATGTTTTTGCGCAATTATTTGGTGACAGCACGCTTTTGACAGTAAACACCAACGAAGAAGAAGCGCTTACGTCACCCACAAAGCGTAAGGAGACGCAAACAGTTAGCTGTGTAGTGATTTGAGGGAGCGTTCTGTTGCGGGCTGCAAAATGGAACGGAGCGATAAAAATATCAACGAGGCCAAGAGAAGAAGAAAGCAGAAATTGTCAGTAAAGGCTATGTCATGTTATGTCTGAGATGCAGATTTTGAATTTTTTAGTTGCACAACTTAGTGTTTTTGTATAATTATTTATTTTAATGTGTGCCTTAGTTTTTTTATCCTTAAAGTCATTTGAAAAACTTTTTTTTGCATCCGAGAAAAGGCTTTAAAATAAGAATATATGGTGCTGTAAGGCACTTAATTAATCTCATCAACTTTAATACCCCTATCTCACCTATGCGGTTTCGCGCGGTGGCCGGAAGTACAGTTCTTCATGATTCACCGCAAGTTTTGGCGCTGTGATTACGTCTCCATCTTTCTGGGCAAAAAATTAGACATGTTTAAGACGCCATAAAAACATGTTTAAACATGTTTCATATTTTTGGCGGACCTTGCAGAACTTTGCGGAACGTCGGCGGGCATCTCACTGTGACGCAAACCGCATAGGTGAGATAGGGGTATAAACTATTCCTTGTATTGTGAATAATGACAAAGTTTATTTATTTGATAAAATGCTGTATGCATTTAAAAAATAAAAGTAGATTTTTCTAAATAGAAAACCAATTAATCTTTGTTTCTCTTATATATTTTACATTGCTGTTTAATTAAGCAAACGTGCATTTCATCCAATTACTCGATTAATCGATTACATTTTTGTAGAATACTCGATTACTAAAATATTCGATAGATACAGCCCTAATGTAATGCACTATATGGAAATGATTTGACCAAAATAATAACTAACATAATAAATAAATTTAATCTGACAAATCTGACAAAAGTAATAATAAATAAGAATTCTATGAATGTTAACCAATGAAAGTCAGACATTGCTTTTCAACCATGCTTCAACGGAATTATAAAAAAAAATGAACTCATGGAACAGGCCAGGACAAAAATGATGGTACCCCTAACTTAATAGTTTGTTGCACAACCTTTTGAGGCAATCACTGCAATCAAACGATTCCTGTAACTGTCAATGAGACTTCTGCACCTCTCTGCAGGTATTTTGGCCCACTCCTCATGAGCAAGCTGCTCCAGTTGTTTCCGGTTTGAAGGGTGCCTTTTCCAGACAGCATGTTTCAGCTCCTTCCAAAGATGCTCAATAGGATTGAGGTCAGGGCTCATAGAAGGACACTTTAGAATAGTCCAATGTTTTCCTCTTAGCCATTCCGGGGTGTTTTTAGCTGTGTGTTTTGGGTCATTGTCCTGTTGCAAGACCCATGACCTGCGACTGAGACCCAGCTTTCTGACACTGGCCAGCACATTTCTCTCTAGAATCCCTTGATAGTCTTGAGATTTCATTGTACCCTGTACAGATTCAAGACACCCTGTGCCAGATGCAGCAAAGCAGCCCCAGAACATAACAGAGCCTCCTCCATGTTTCACAGTAGGGACAGTGTTCTTTTCTTGATATGCTTCATTTTTCCATCTGTGAACATAGAGCTGATGTGCCTTGGCAAAAAGTTCCATTTTTGTCTCATCTGTCCATAGGACATTCTCCCAGAAGCTTTGTGGCTTGTCAACATGTAGTTTGGCATATTCCAGTCTGGCTTTTTTATGGTCATCTCCCATGTAGTCCACTTTGGCTCAAACAACGACGGATGGTGCCATCTGACACTGATGTTCCTTGAGCATGAAGTTCACCTTGGATCTCTTTAGAAGTCTTTCTGGGCTCTTTTGTTACCATTCGGATTATCCGTCTTTTTGATTTGTCATCAATTGTCCTCCTGCGGCCACGTCCGGGGAGGTTGGCTACAGTCCCATGGATCTTAAATTTCTGAATAATATGTGCAACTGTAGTCACAGGAACATCTAGCTGCTTGGAGATGGTCTTATAGCCTTTACCTTTAACATGCTTGTCTATAATTTTCTTTCGAATCTCCTGAGACAACTCTTTCCTTCGCTTCTCTGGTCCATGTTGAGTGTGGTACATACCATGTCACCAAACAACACAGTGACTACCTGGAGCCCTATATATAGGCCCACTGACTGATTACAAGATTGTAGACACCTGTGATGCTAATTAGTGGACACACCTTGAATTAACATGTCCCTTTGGTCACATTATTTTCAGTATTTTCTAGGGGTACCATCATTTTTGTCCAGACCTGTTCCATGAGTTTATTTTTTTTAAATAATTCTGTTGAAGCATGGTTGAAAAGCAATGTCTGACTTTCATTGGTTAACATTCATACAGTTCTTTTTAAATTATCACTTTTGTCAGATTAAAGTTATTTCTGTGACCATTGTGAGTTTTTTTTTTTCATTGACCGAAGGGTACCAACAATTTTGTCCACGTGTGTAAGTGAATACAAATTCAAAGGGTCCCTTTATTCTTCTTCTAAAAAACCAAGGTCTCTTATTATTCCAGCAAATTTCTTGGCCTTTTTACCTTTCATATGCTCCAGTGATGGAACATAATTACAAATAAAATCTTTTTTAAAGACTGAAAAATAAGGTTTAGTTTTTATGCATTTGCATTTATGAATGAAAAATTTGCCTAGAATCAGCATTATATTAATGAAAAACGTATTATTCCTATCATCCAGCAGTATTCCAAACATAATATGTTCTTTTTCAAAAGCGGGCAGCGATTGCATCCCTGGCTCCAACCAATAAGACATATTTTCCCAAAAGATAGCAGAACACTCACAAGAAAAAAAAGGTGATCAGTAGTCTCAATGTCAACTTTACAAAAGGTACAAGCATTTTGCTCAAAATTAAGTCGGTGTCTTAAAAACTCAGATGATGGATAAATACCATTAAATATTTTGAAATGGGTTTCCTTTGCTTTAGGAGCCACTGGAAAGGCAATATATTGTGTTCGTAATATTTTAATGGTTGGTTTATCATGAGTTTGTAAAATATTGTTATAATATAACAATGTTGGGTATATTATAGAATTAAAACTAGAGCAGATAATTTTGTTGGGAAGTGTTGCTTTGAGGTTATTACCATTAAAGAGAAGTGATGGAACTGAAATGTTGGTAAAGCTGTTTTGTACAAGGTTTATAAAACTTTTCGGAATAGCTTTTAATACACGTTCAAATTGTTTACGTTCACAGTGTAAGTTGTATTTCAGGCAGAAACCACTGAATGATAACCAACTCCCATCCTCATTCAAGTGATGAACTGACCAGACACCTTTTTCAAGACAATCAAGAATGCACAAAGATTTAGATCTGAATAGAATAAATCTATTGTTCCATATTGAGGTTTGGTGTGGGGTGAAGTTATGATTGTATAATAATTTCCAATATAGCAAAACCTGTTGGTGAAATGAAGATAATTTAATTGGTAGTCTAGAAACAGTGAAATCGCATCTTAACACAAAATCAATTCCACCCAATTTTTTTAAATAAACCTCTAGGAATGGAAAACCAAAAGTTGTTTTGTTACAAAAATTTTTAGCCATTTAATTTTTAGCATACCATTTACACAGGAAAAGTCGAAGGATTGTAATCCACCATTTTCATAATCTTGTACAAGTTGTGCTTTCCTACTGTAATATAATATAATGCACCATTTTTTCCATATGAAGTTGAAATTGATTTGGTTGATAGTCTTAATGGCTCTATTAGAAATAGATAGGCAGGATGCCGGATAAATGCATCTAGACAGACTTTCCATCTGTCCCGGACATTTTGCTTCTCCATCTTGATCTCATCTTTAGAAATGTGTATGCCTGAATATTTAACAATTTATTTAATTGGAATATTATATGCAGTTTTAAGGTGACATTCGTGTATGGTAATAATTTCACATTTTTCAATATTAAGTTTTAAGCCTGAAAATTTGGAAAAGTAATCAACAATCTCAATTGCTTTAGGGATCTGATAATTTTTTTTTTTCGTCAGCTAACTGACTAATTATAATTTCCTGACCAAACACATTCAATTTTTCAATTTTGGAGTTTTCGATAAGGAGGGCCAACATCTCAGTAGCCAAAATAAATAGTGATGGTGAGATGGGGCAGCCTTGTTTAACTCCTCTTTTGATATCAAATCTGGGTGAAGTACCTGTTGGTAGGCTTCCTCCTTCTCTTGTCCTTCCTCACTCTCTTCCATTTCACTTCCTGTACCATTCCTACCTTTGCCCATTCACAGTCCAGTTGCTGCCTGTCGTCTTCCCAATAGCGACTTCCTGCTAAAACTGAGAGATTTGGTTGACATATATAGTGGCGTCATCTAGTGCACCGAAGGATTAGGATTATTTTAGATGTCTGTTAGAGCTCTACAGGGGCGGCACGGTGGTGTAGTGGTTAGCTATCGCCTTGCACCGCCAGGGTCCGGGTTCGATCCCCGGCCAGGCTCGATTCCCGTCTCTGTGTGCATGGAGTTTGCATGTTCTCCCCGTGCTTGCTTTGCCCGTAGTGTGTGAATGAGTGAGTGTATGTGTGTGTCTGTGCCCTGCGAGGGACAGGCTCCAGGCCCCCCGTGACCCTGAATACAGGATTAAGCGGTATAGATGATGAGTGAGAGTGAGTAGAGTTCTACAGTATTTGTAGTGTAACAGATGTCTAGATAATATCTGAAAGAAGACTATAGACATCTATGGGAAAATAGCTGTCACATGTCTAATAGATGTGGTCATGTCAAAACTCCATTCATGACGTTGGGGGAATCGTCCATAGCACATACATTAAAATAACCGTGTGTGTATATAAAATTATTTGTGCATACACAACTGTTTTTTACATTCTCTGTTAGGAACAGCACTTTATTAACACGTCAACATTGATGTCTACTTAAGTTTTTATTTTTTAGAGATAAGAGTCGTGCAGAATTTTATTATTTATATATTTTAAATATTTTTTACCTCTCGAGAAACGTGACCCTTCAGCGTTACCGATTTTATCCAGCAGGTGGCAGTAATGCATCTAAATCTACCTGCCAAACTTGATTCTTGACCGGAAAGGTGAGCGTTACCGATTCCGTCCAGTGGGTGGCAGTAATGCACCTAACAGCTGGCTGACAATCACTAAAAATAATCTGTAATCGGGTTTAAACGTGTGTTGTTAAGCACTTATAGAATTACTGAATTACTGCGATTTAAAACACAAAGACATCCAGTTTGTACTCGGATTTCGCCCTGTCTGTATTTTGGCGCTGGAAGACTGACCCGGAAGTGTGAGTCACGTGGTCTGTTCGCGCTATCTCTCGGAATGTTGGTGAGATTTTCACTCATGTCCCTTTAGGGCTCAATATGTTATAATATCAGTGTGTAATAATATTAAGAATTTTCCTGATGTTGTTTTTCTCTGCAGGTTTGCTGTTTCAGGATCCTGTTGTCTGTAGATTTACTGAGAGGAATAATCAGTGTTCTGTAGCTCTGAGACAACAACTGCACCTGCAAATACCCCTGGAGGATGGGTTTAACCTAAAGATCACAGACGAGCCAAATAACACTCGTATCATTTTAAAATATAGAAAAACCCAAAGTAACCCACCAACACCAAATATCCCAGGATGGCAGTTTGTTAATGATAATAAAACTCTGATACTAACCAGTGCAGAGAGGAGAGACTCTGGAACATACACTTTACACACATTTGATGCAGGAGGGAGTAGTAAAGCCAATTATTCTCTCCAGCTGAACATTGAAGGTAGAAACCACACAACCTCTAATCACATCACACACACACTACAACATTTACAATCACTTCATTACAATATAACCATCTTACACACTACAATCCCTCTAAAACATATTTTATTTTAGATTTTTTAATTACTTTTTAAATAGTTACATTTATTTATGTAAAAGATTCTTTATCTAATTAAATATGAACAAATTTACAATAAAAAACAGCCTTTTTATATTCTTAAGTAAAAATCTGTTGTCTTTAAAGAAGCTCTCAGAAAAATAAATGTCATTTGATCATTATTAACTGTTATGAAAATATTTTTGTCCTGTATATTTTTCATGTAAACCTAAAAATAATTAACATTTTTTGGAAAATCCTCTACAATATTATTTTAATTCAGAAAATAAATAAACATGTAACATTTAATAAATGCATTTCTTCTAGAAAACGAGGTTTATGGTTTTAGATATAGTGTGTAAATAGAAAAAGAACATTCTGATACAGTTGATACACTACACTACTTTTGATGTAATTTGTTCATATCACAAAATATAATACGAAGTATGAAAAAAATAATACAAGACTAAAGATAAATAAACTGTACAGGAGAGAGTGAACACTTTATTATTGTTAACACACCTTTCTGAGGGAGACTCGCTGACATGAGGGGAGGAGGTTAATGTTTGGTGGGGAGGAACTTGGTGTTCTTTCCATAATAACACTGGCTAATTCTCCTTCAGGGGGTCTCTCACCTTCTCTCTCTCTCTCTCTCTCTCTCTCTCTCTCTATTCTGTTTCTTGGTCTCTGGTTTGTACTAGGTGTAGCACTCCTCAGTTTCGCCACAGTTTTGTTCGGATGATATTTCTCACAAAGCCTTGGACATCAATACACTTTGCACAAAATTATTTTATCGTGTGCGCGATCTGCAACCACGGTCTGAGCAAAACTGTTGCTGGGTGACGCATCACGCCTTTGTTCAGCTGATAGCGCCGTCTTGGGATGGTGGTTTCTGGGTCGTGTTCCGAGGAGGAGTTCATGAACAGAGACAGATTTTAGGTGAATTCTTTGGTTTGCACTCAGGGGGTGTTCCTGAACCGAGGTTCCACTGTATATCAAAATTACTTATTACCCTCAACACACACACACACAATCATTAGTAATGTTGCCATGCTTCTGATTTTTGTTTTGATAATGTGGTTAGTTTTTTGTGTTTTTTATCTCTAATCCACAGCTCAGGTGTCCTCAGTGAAAGTGTCTTACAGCTGTTTGTCCCCTGGAGTCATGAAAGTGTCTTGTTCTGCTGATGGAGACAACCTCCGCTTCAACTGGACTCCTGATTTAAACAAAACACTTCAACTGGAGAACAGGACCAGCACTCTCATACTGGATAAAGACCATCATGGTAAAGTCACCTGCTCTGTAGAGAATCATGTCAGCCGTGATCACAATACCACTGAAGTCCAGCCTTGTCCTGGTGAGTCTGTCTTGCATAAAAATAATACTTTGACAAGCAAAAAAACATGCAGCAATGTGTGACATCACAAACATAAACAACCAAATACCTTCTAAAGTCTTACTGAGTGAGAATGAGTGACTTAATGAAAATAAGAAAGTTAAACACATAAGTAGCTAGACCTAGAAATAGTAGCAGTGTCAATTTCTCAATATCAGCTACATCACTCAGTATTGATCTCAACTGGTGTAGTGGTTAACACTGTGGCGTCAGCCCTCCAGGATCAAGGGTTCGAGTACCACATTGGTTCTGTGTCCATGGAGTTAATATGTTCTCTCCTGCTTGGTGGGTTTCTTCTGGCTACTCTATTTTTCTTCCATAGCTCAAAAACATGCTTTGTAAGCTGATTGGCATTTTCCAAATTGTCTACAGTGAGTGTGTGCTTGATTGCAAAAGATCAATGCCTCCATCTGGGGTACCCGCCTAGAACCCAGAGACCCTGGTATAGGTTCCAGGTCTCCCATGATCCTGTACAGGATAAGCCCCATGAGTGAGAGTCAGTGTCCCTGAATATGAGGTTTCTAAATGATTCATGAATAAATGCATTGTGTAGAGCAGGTGTGGCCTACTCTGCTCCCCGAGACCTGCATCAGATTCCGTCAATCAGAAGCTGGAAGATGCCATCTTGGATGAGGACTGAGTGGGGAATTAGTGAATTACTGACTGATTGACAGACACATCTTGGCCCGTATTGCGCAAAGTAGGCTTTATATTTTAGTGAGTTTTGTAGTTTTTACAGGTTTTTTCATTGTAAACAGTGTAAAAGCAAAATGGTGAAATCAACAGCAGTTGTGTTTGCAGCAAAAGCAGTTTTATGCACACAGACGAAATGTATATATACGTGACTCAGCTGTATGATATTATCCTAATCAGACTGCTTCAATCACAACTGTTTAAAACCGCTATAATAGTGGCCTCCGAGTGGCGCAGTGGTTAAAGCGCTCGCCCTATCATCCGGAGATCGCTAGTTCGAATCCCGGGTGGTGCTGTAACCTCTCGCAGCCGGAGGTCTAGAGAGAGCTGATTGGCCGAGCTCTCTCAGAGGGGAGGGATGAGAGGTACTTAGTGCTCCCACATTAATCTACAGCCAGTCAGGGGCGTCTGTGAGCTCGCGCAACGGAGGGAGCGGATAGCGCTGTCCTCCGAGTGTGTTACGCCGCCCCCAACGGTGCGCGAGCGAGCAGTTCGAAAAGATGCGGTCGGAGGAAACACGTGATAGTCTTCGGCCCTCCCGGCTGAGTGGTAGTAGTAGCCTTAATGTGGGAGCCCCCTAGTGACGGGGAGGAATTGGACACGACTAAATTAGGGAGAAAATCGGGGAAAAATCCCCCCCCCAAAAAAAAACCGCTATAATAGAGCTGTGTGGGAGAGTTATAATCTGATCAAAAAGAGTTTTAAAAGAAAGTGAAACACAGAGGACGCTTGTGGAGGAGGGAGTAAAATGTCAAGAAATTATTAAAGTAATATTCTGCCATACTCTTACCTCTAAAGATAAAAAGTGAATGGATGCAATTTGTGAAAGCCTCAGTGTCACCTGTCAGTTTGCAGCACGTACCCTCGAGGAGTGTGAAACACGGGGATACGCCATGTTAATGAAGTGAACGGAGAATCTAAAATAAACAGACGTGTACACTCAAATAATGTAATAAAAGTATATAAAATGTATATAAAAATATAATTATTTTAACATGTGTGCCAGGGATGATACATACCGCACACAATTAAAAACAAAAAATAAGAATGTATTCCATCGCTGCTTCTAAACAGTTAGGACACCTCCTGGGCTCTCCAACAATTTGGTGGAGATAGGAGTGATTTCTTATTTTAAGTATCTTGATAAATGGCTCTTACTCTTACTCCTGAAAGTAGGACCAAAATTGCATCATTCTGAGAATTCTTGGCCACTTAAGAGTGATTTCCTACTCTGAGACGCTTAGGAAATATGAGCCCTGATCCAGGCAATCAGCACTGAGACCTGCAGGTATAATTGGAAAACATGCAGGGCTAAAAATAATAGCAATACTGTTATTTGTTTTGATTGTAATTTAAATAAAACATGTTTTTGAAGAAAGTAAAGAAAAAATAATAATAATAAATAAATGAAATAAATAAATACAGTGCAAAGTCAAAAGCTACTGCACAACTGATTATACCGTGGTTTTATGTTCACAAAACATTACATTATGCAGTGCATACAAATAACTAGTATTATTAATATTATTTAGTAGATATTGATTTTTTTTATTTTCAGAGTCTACTACTGCATCGTCTTTTACAACATTGTCTGAAGGTAAGATTCTCTGTTCCTTAATTTTTCTGATGTTTTATATGTCTGTATGTGCTCATCTCCTAATGAATAAAATCACAGATTAAATAGAGCAATAAAAATATTGAATTTACTATGTACTCCCATATGAATGGAGTTTACTGTTTACTAGAACACTGTGACCACGTGTGTGTGCGTAAAGCATTTTTTATTTTCTGTTTGTATGTGTGCTGTGGTGACAAAACAGCCAAAAGAGCAGGTGTGTGTGTGTGTGTGTGTGTGTGTGCGTGTGCGTGTGCCTGCGCCTGCGCCTGTGTAAGTGAGAATCTCTATCGGTAAACTGGTGTGTGTGCCCGTGTGTGAAAGTTGTTGTACACAGTAGCCCCCTTCCTCCAGCTTCTCTCTCTGGCTCTGGCTGCAAGCTGCTTGTGTGTGTGCGTGCCCTTGTGTGAGTAAGAGTCTCTTGGTAAACTGGAGTGTGTGTGTGCGTGTGTGTGTGTCTGTGAAAGTCGTCCTACATAGTAGCCTTCTTCATCCTCCTCTTCTTTTTCTGTCTCTGTCTGCAATCTTGTTGTGTGTGTCCATGTTTCTGTGTGTGCGCGCTTGTGTGGGATTCAAATGAATCAGTTATTGTTCGTATCAGCGAAGGCGAGGGAAGCACATTTCGCAAAATAATAGTTATTATTATTCTGACATGTTAGCCACATGTTTCGTGATTTGCAATTTTTCTTTGTTGGTTGCAAATCATCACCTGTGTTTTCTGCCGCTGCAATATTCAGACATCATTTGAACAGTTCTTAATACGTCACCACATTCACAAATTCTTTGTCATTGAACAGTGATGTTCATTATACTGTCATAGTCCGTCTTCTAAACTGTCTAATAAACCAAGGAACCTTAACTGTCGGTTCAGCCTGGGTGGAAGTAGGTTGGTAAAGTCCACAGTCCACTGAGGAGAGAGCA
Source organism: Clarias fuscus (assembly GCA_030347435.1). Taxonomy (NCBI): domain Eukaryota; kingdom Metazoa; phylum Chordata; class Actinopteri; order Siluriformes; family Clariidae; genus Clarias; species Clarias fuscus. The sequence continues at coordinate 5,426,531 of CM059222.1, read as the reverse complement.
GCTGCCTGCTGAAAAGCACATTCAAACTCAGTCAGCACAACCAGTAAGAAAACACATCTGATAACTTGTGAAATATGTAAAAAAATTATTTGACTCCTTAATAATTGATCATTTCCTTAAGTCATTTTCTGACTTTGGCCTGTGCACAGCTTTATCACAGAGATCGTTTGACAGATTCTTGCCACCGATAGTTGATTGATTGCCTCGGTTGCACCACCAGGGACTGAAATGCTCCAGATGTTTATGTTGAGTTAATCAAAATCACCGCAGTTGAACACAGTTAAACGTCAAATTGCTTTGTGTGTCATTGAAAATGTGATTAGGACAAGCTTCAAAATGTGATTATTTTAAAGGGGGTATTGTTTTCTATACCTACTATATGTATTGTAATTCAGTTCCAGGAGATGTTTTTAATGAATGAAGACTGAAATAGTTTAAACAAACACATACAATTATATCGGATAGTCAAGAGCTAACATACATCACATTATCAAATGGTTACATGTATGTGGTTACTTTTAGGTCCTACTACTGTGGAATCACCTGTTGTACAGTGCACTGTGGTTCAAAACGGTAAGATTCTCATTTATTTATTTATTTTAATGTCTGTATGTGGTAAAGACTAAATAAATAAACCACAGCAACAATACAGTGCATCTAAAAAAAATGAGTGTAAGCTTCAGATGGTCATTACTGAAAGGACTGACTGTTTGCAGAGAGCTGTATTGAATTACATTCAAGTTAACTGGGATGTGGTGTTAATTTTGTCAGCTGTTTTCAATTTTAGTCTTAGCCTTAGTCCCAGGATAAATATCCCTGAGAGTTTTTATCCTATTTAGTCAATCTTGCCCTATTTTGGTTTAGTCAGGTTTTAGTCGACTAAAAGTTTGGACATTTAGTCTAGTTTAGCCAAAGGAACCGTTAAGTATTTTCATCTAGTTTTAGGCAATGAAAACGTCACATTTTAGCAATAAGATTATTATTAATTAACCCTACAGTCGATCTTGTCTAGCCAAAACCCATTTTTTGAGGTTTTTCACAAAATACTTTTCTTTTCGTATCTTTTCTTTTCATCTGATGTTGTCAGCTAATTATATTTATTTTTAACTCTCACAACAACTGCTGCATGCCCATGTTTTTTTTAAACTACAAACCAATAGGAGCAGTATGGACAGTGCTTTGAAACCTTTTTATATATACTGTAATTGTGTTCCCTCACTATCAGGCGCCGTATACGGCTTAAATCAAACTTCACTCATGCGCACACACATTAAACACTGGCATACACATATATGAAACAGTCACACATACATACATATATATTACTAACTGCTCAAACAACTACATATGAAATGTGCATGCACACACCTATGAGACGCACACACACAAACTCTTTGAGTGAAGTTTGATTTAAGCCTTATATGGCGCCTCATAGTGTGGGAACACAATTGCTGGTGAAAATACCACAAAGAGATGTATCAAGGAACACACACACATGCTCATTCACACTCTACAGGCTATTTGGGAATGCCAGTTAGCCAAATCTGCATGTCTTTTGACTAAAGGAGACTATGGGAGTTTCATTTTTTAAATTCAGTTATGAAAAAGAAAAAGAAAAATCTTCTGTATTCTATTTTTTGAGATGCACTGAATATTGCAAACATCAGCTTGTTCCTATATGAATGGGGTTTAGTTCTGTTTCTAATTTAAACTGATGGCAGGGATCAAATATGCTTAGAACTCAAAGAAACTCCTGGAAACACATAATCAGTGAACGAGGCCCCTGGAACAACTGGGTAAAACATTCGACCCACCACATTCTTTAAAAACTTAATTTGCTTTCTCTCTCTTTATATCACTCAGGTTTCATGGTGTTTGTGTCTGTGTGGCTTTTTGAAATCATCATCCTGCTGTCACTGTTAGTGGGAGCGCTTTATATCTACACCAGACACTACAGGAAATTAACAGAGAGTAAGATTTCATACTTATTAGCATAGAAAATAAACATATCCAATATATATATACCTTTTATATAATGTCTACAAGTTAAGATGAACATGAGCAGCTAGAAAAATATATCTAAAGCTTCCATGGTGATGTAAGTGCAGTGATGACCTGAGCATCATTTCCTCCCACAGATCAGGAAGCTCTGTAACCCTGGATTAGGATCAGAAGAATCAGTCCATGGCTGCTCTCCTTCATGCAGCAACTCAAAAACCCTGAACCACCAGATAATGTATAACTAACAGTAACTGCCTCTTAATTGATAGAGATTTATTGATGATCCACGTGCTTTATGAAGTAGTTTTCTTTTGGCTTTAATTTTAATGATTGAAAATATTGCAATGTTTAAAGGAGACCAATTACACCCCTTAAAATCTTTTTCTCCATTTTCTTTAGTTAATTAATTTTCCTCCTTTTAAAATTTGTTTTTGACTTTCTAGATTTCATGATATTTTCAGCTTTACACCAGAGTCACAATTTTGTATTTGGCTATAGCAAACTTGTATATTATAAGTATTTATCGTGTACAATTTGACAAAAAGCAACATAGTTGTAAGGGGCAGTTATTAATAATAAAACAAAACAGTAAATGATCTCTTTTTTTTAATTAATTGAAGTGAAGAAATTTTCTGTAAAGTGGAAATCTTTGTACAGTTAGTTTTTCATCATTCTGAAAAACCTCTGATGGTTCATGGCCAAGTGTCTGTAAAATCTTCTCCCTCTTTTGTTTCTCTCTGGTTTCTATAGAACATACCAGGGGCTCATTGTCATTGATGTATTAGCAGATGTGATCAGGTAATCTGGTGCAGAACTTAAATAAACTAGAGAGCATTCTACACTCCATCATGCATGTGTGTGTTTTTTGATTCTACACTCTGTGAAAGCTGTGTATTGGTATTTTTGAAAGTCACTTTCAGGTAATGTCCAGAACATAGTCAGGATGTACCAGGGAACCTGTGTTCTTCTGTGATGATTATTATTTATTTACCCCCCCCCCCCCCCCCCCCCTTTTAATAGTGCCTTATATACTGTAATCTGGCTAGATGAGTAAACAAGTGTGAAGTTTTAATAAATGTGTTTTCACAGCACTGTATTACTGGATGTCTTTTAGGGTTTGCTTATTAATGCTGTATAATAGAGAAACATGGATGAAAAATCAGTTAAGAAGGAAACCATACATGGAAAGGGAGACATGGTTATTGGCCTGGCAGGGGTCTGGCTTGGCTGCACGGCCATGGTCCAGCAGCAGCTCATTTACACAGACACTGAACTGACCCCTTTCTCACAACCAGTGAAACTGGGAATTTAAGATAGAAAAAAGCAGTTAAGTGAGGGGTATATCACCTACTGTATAGTTTTAAGAGACACTTGTTGACACTCCTCTATGACTCTATGCTAACTTGTTACAAAATAGTCAAGTGCAAGTTTTCAATGCTGCTGTTACAATCATGCTTTAAATATATCATGTCACTACATCATGAATGTAGATTTCTGCAAAAAACATCACATTGTGTAACGAGTTTATCATTTTGTAACATGAAATACATAAAACACCTTTAAGCTTTTATTTTTTCCAAATTGAAAGTTTTATCATATTAGAGGCATTTTTGGAGACAACTCTGTACTAAACTAAAGTTTTAAATAGGTCTAAGGTTTTTACAAAACAATTTTCATCAGGTTTTATCATGAATTATCTACAATATTTTTCAGTTAATTTTAGCAGACTAAACATCATTATGATATTATTGAATAATTCAGTTCAGACAGGATAAAAGCACTTTGGTTGAGCTTTTAATTCACAAGTAGTGTAAATGACATTGTGTGACATCACTAATCAACGTGTTTGTAAAACAGCGAACGGGCTGCTTCCTGTCCAGAGTTCATCATTAACTAATCTATGCCTGGTTATCTTAGACAGTGATATCACATGGTTCTATACCATGGTTCAACTGGGTCACTGTGATGAGACCAAAATGCCTGGCTGTTTATAGGGTACAGTATGAAAGGAGTCTCCCAGGGGTCAGCTAGTAAAACAAAACAAAAAAAAATTACAAAAAAACAAATCGAGCACTTGAAATAATAAAACCTTGCGCATGGAATAATAAACCAAGTGCAGAATATTAAAACCATGTGAACAGATTAATAAACTTTGTGTGCAGAATATTAAACCGAGCATGCTGATTGGTTTACCCATCTGGATTCAAAGTTATGACATATAGGGCATGAACAAGGAAAAAGCTCATACAATAACTTTAAGGTAAGTAAGGTTAACTTAATATTTAAACATTTAACTTAATTTTGAAGCTTTGTGAATAAGTTTGCATGCCCCACACATTCATGGCACATTTTTAAATGGGCTTTCACATTAAAGCAAAGCGACCTGTGCCCCATCTTTTTCTCCAGGCCACGGCATAGCCTAGTGCAGAATGCAGAATAATAAATGTTATAATATTTATAATATGAATATTATCCGTATTTCAGTCGGACAGTAATTTATAGGTGGTTAATTACAGGTGCGGTCGCCGGACTGTTAGCAAATGTCCGCCACAAATCGGAATCTAGAAGCTGGAGCACGAATATCCAAGGTCCAACTTCAAACCAACTTCACCGCGGTCTAGTCTTGTTTTCAAGATTTGCAGTCTTGATGATGCTGTTACATTATGTATGCTGACTGTAATAAAACACAGTTTGTTCTTGCGTTACTTGCAAAAAGTCATAGGCAGTTACAGTACTAAATGCTTTACAAAGTGATTTGTGTTCTACAATCGTTAATTACACTAACTCTCAGTTGCAGCATGGGTGAAAGTAGGTTGGTACAGTCACAGTACTGAAAGAGCAGCTGCTTGCTGAAAAAAATTATTCAAAATCACTTAGACAAGCACTTTCAGCAAGAAAACACATCTGATAATATTATGCCATATTAAAAAAACTTTGGTTCCTTGATAATTGCTTCTAAATAATTTTGAATCACATAAAAACTATCAGTGTTATTTTATTTACAGCTGCTAAGCTTCTAATGCAAAGCTAAATTCCAAACCACTTTATTCAAGGGCCCCACTTGATCTGTATGACAGTATATTGTACATCCTAGTCCGCTAGCTTTCCATGTAATGCTATTTGGAATTGAACTCCAGAACCTGGCGATAACAGAGCTGATATTCTAAAGTGGAATAAGTTAACTTGTGAAATTTACAGTCCATCGCCTTCATGGTTTTTTCTTCATACCCAATACCGATAAGAATTTCCGAGTAACCTTTTAAGTTAAGCCTTTGTCATATACAATACAATACAATGAAATCCTTACTTTGCATATCCTAGAGTAGCTTGGGTCAGAGCGCAGGGTCAGCCATGGTACGGTGCCCCTGTAGCAGATAGTGCTCAAGGGCCCAACAATGGTAACCTAATGGAGGTGAGGCTTAAACCTTCTGATCAGTAACTCATTGCTTTAACCCTCTGAACTACCCCTTCCCTAACTGTCAGTCACAGTTAGTTAGTTCTGCCAGTCATAGAAAGATGTGTGTTGGCGGAGCAAAATAACCAGATAAATAAACAACAAATCCTAATCTGTTGATGATTAAATTGTGTTCGTGGAACTATTGTATAAAAGCAATATCACAAGAGAGGGAGTACTGTACTGCTGCATATAGCACGGCTATGATGCAATCATGGGTACAATTTTATTCTCATATCCTTGTATTTGCTCCACCCCCCTCCCCTTATTATGATTATATCATACATCATACATACTGACCAGGTACATCAAACTCTGTCTCAGGTACATTATCATGTTTAATATTTAGCTTGTTCAGTGTATGGAGTGCAGGATGTTTAGCCTTAGATAAAGGAGCATCAAAGGATCAAGGCATTCCCTAGGCCCAATACTTGTGCTAGATGGGCGCTTCACTGCCAAGGACTACCAAACCATTATGGAGGACCATGTGCACCCAATGGTTCAAACATTGTATCCTGAAGGCGGGATCAGGATGATAATGTACCAATACACAAAGCAAGATCTGTCATTCCCAAGATGAATTGATGCTGGTTTGGCTGCAAAAGACCATACTAATGAATTATTGTGGTCTAAGGACAGGCAACAAGCAGAAGAGACGCGTTTGGGCTAAAGAACACAATAAAGAAAACTCTTTGAATCAGAAGGTGTGTCCAAACTTTTGGTCTGTACTGTATAACCATCAATAACAGATGAGTTACAGACAAAATAAATGAACTTCCTCAATCCACATCCACTTCTCCAAAATCTCATGATTCCTGCAGTGTTCTTGATGAAAGTGCCATTTTTAAAAAGTTGTTTTACTTTAGCATATTTTTTTATGTTCTAAAATACTCCAATGCTTTTAATGCTGCTGTTACAAATATGATTTCAATATATAATGTCCTATCTTTGATCCATTATACAGACCTCATCACTGTGTCATGCGAATTTAAAGCAGCATTAAAAGGTGAAAATAACGTAATTTTTTTAAAATGTCATGAGGGAGAGAATTTCAGAGGTGGGGAGCAAAATGCCTGAAGGCTCTAGAACCCATTGTAGTTAAATTGGCAGTGAAGTGAGTTGAATAGCAGAGGAGCATTGAAATGTATGTGAGCGTTAGTAGATATGAATGAGTACAGAGAGGTACTCTGATGGCTGAAGTTATGAAGCCTTTAAGGCGAGAAGCAGAATCCTGCAACCATACTGGTGTTTAACATGGAACCAGTGAAGTTGCTGAAGGACAGGAGTGATAGTGAAGGATAGTAGTGTGTGTTCTGTGGAGTTCTACTCATGCTGCATTCTTGATGAAGTGATGTTTATGTAGAGTTTTGAGTGGAAGACCAAATAGTATAGAATTACCGTAGGCAATAGAGGATGTAATAAGGGTGTGAACAAGTATACCAGTGCTGTTAGGTGGAAGTATGCCGAATGTTAATGTGTGAAAGAAAAAAGAACTGTCCAAGATGACACCCTGACTCTTGACATGAAGAGAAAAAGAGAAACTGTGGGATTGTCAGTTCTCAAAATCCTCCTACTTTCAAAATATCTATTAAATCATGATCCATTTTAATGATTGTTAGGTTTTAAATTAGATCCTTTCTTTCTGCTTTGTTTTTCTGATGTATAATGAATCGATGGTTGCAGACATCGCAGAACTGCAGATGGTGACTTTTATTAAAGAATTTAAAACAAACAAAACAATAACAGGATCAGGAACCAGATGACAAACTGATGCAACTGATATACAAGAGGGCTTAAATAATTAATTATTGAACTAATTGTGGAGCAAAACATGAACATGAAGCACAAGACAGAGAGACACAATATCAGCACCAAAATCCCAAAAGTCCAAAGAGTGCACCTACAGTAGTATGCCATTAGGGGGAAACCCTGACACAATGATGCATGATGTGTTCTAATGTTTCTTCTTCCCCAATAGTTGCATTTGCCTGTTTTGCCTTTCACTCATTTGAAAAATGTACATTTATTCTGATTTATCCAAATCAGCGCCTTATTATTATTATTGTGTCATGTCTCATATTTCTTCTTGTGCATCTGAGTGATCCCACTGATCTTCCTTTGAATCTGATAACACCATTGTCCTTTTCTTTCTTCTTCCCATTGCTTCTGTTTCGTTCAGCTTCTGCTTAATAATGTTCTTGGCTTCTGCTTTACTAATACTTACAACGATGTCAATGTTCTAGTCATTTGTGGCTTCTGTTGCAACCTCATCAGCTACTTCAGTTCCTTTTTCTGCAATATGTGCTGATACCCACAAAAATGCTCGACATAGTGTAGTGCCATCATTTCAAATTAAATTTTATTTATTACATACACAACTACAGTATAGATTGTATAATATGCAGTGAAATTCTTAATGCATTCGAATCCTATATGGCGTTGGATTTGTATTTCAATTTCTGTTTTAGTTCACTGTTCCTGATTGAATATGACTTTAGCATTAAGTGCAAATGCATCTGATCTACACTATATAAGACATCTGTGGGTCAGCAGCTAATTGTTTGGTGTTTTTTAAACCTATTTTTATGAAGGTTATTATACTGTTTTTATTGGTTTTATAGTTACAGTATTAACAAATTTTTGAAGACTTAAAACCTAATTGCTTAAATAGTATTCTCTAAAGGTCACATGTTATACTCCTCTTTAGACAAGCTTGCATCAGTCTCCAACCGTCTCCAAAATGTGTCAGGTAATGTTCCAGCTGAAATACAACTCAGATCCTGCATTTCGCCATGCATAGTTTTGCTTTTAATTCCACTCCTTTTCCAAACCATTTCAGTGTCTGTAGCTTTAACTGAACTGCTCATAAACGCTCCTTTCGTGGAAGTGCATTTTTCTAGCCAATCAGAATCCAGAGATCAGAAACATCACATTTTTGGCTCCCTATTAAGAATTTCCCATTTTAAGGCTTTTCCTCACTGCATTTCTGTTGACAAAATAAAAAATATTCATGAGAGCATTAATTCATGATGACGTCCTCAACATTTAGTTACAGTGGAATGACACTGGTGATCACAGTCACATAATGTATAAGGTGAATGTATATTTAGTGCTAAGTGCATGCAGGGACTAACTTTGACAGCATAATGAAAACGGAGAGCCAGAAGGAAACATGTTGTTTCCCTGATATGTAATCACTTCACGGTCAACAAACCTGAGTGATCAGTGAGAGTGGGGAAGACAACATCTAAACATACCAGTTCACCATAATACTCTATGTCCATGAGTCCCCCAGATCTGCTCCTTTACCTAAGGCAAATTTATTTACAAAAATGCTTGGCTAAATAAATAGGTTTTTAGCCTAGACTTAAACATCGTGTCTGAGAAGTGAACATTAATTGGAAGGATATTCCATGATTCATTTTTTCCTTGCATGCCTCCCAAACAGCTTGTTGGCATGTAGATAGCGTCTGATGGTTGTTACGGAGGCTTTGTGACCCCAAGATGCCACTCTGTGATGCAGTTCTCTAACAGTGAGGTTTGGGTATCTTTTTACTCCTCTAAACATCCTCCTCACTGTGTCTGGTGGCAAGATAAACTCGTCCAGCCACTTTGTCACTGTTCCAGTTGTTTTAAACTTTTTAATGATTCCCCTGACTGTAGATATGGGAACGTTTAGGTGAGTAACTATTTTCTTTTAGCCATTGCCTGACTTATGAAGGTCGACACACATCTGTCTTGCTTGAATGGGGTGTTGTTTTGTCTTTCCCATGTTAAAGAGTGGATAAGAGAAATAGACCTCTATGTCATGTCATATTTATACCACAGGGAAACAGGAAGTAATGACTTATGAATTAAATGTTTCTAGTTGTTCTAATTAACTTTATAAACTACAGTAAAAATTACAAAAAATATACTCCATTACATGTATTTTATTTAAATTGTTAGGGGTGCCAATAATTGTGGAACAGGTGATTTTATATAATAGTCACAGATTTTTTAGTCACAGATTTTTTTTAAACAAATGTTTACAGTTTTTTGTGTGTTGGAACTTCAGGCAAGCAAGAAAGACCCCAGTTACCCATGTATTCATTTCCTTTATGGTATATCACATCATACACCATGTCCAGCTTCTGCGAATGTGACAAGACCAAAATAAACTGGCTGTTCAGTGAAGTTTATAGACCGCTGGCTGAAGTATCTGTCATTGACAGATAAAGAGTTTTCAATCCAATTCAGTTTTATTTGTATAGCGCTTTTAACAATTGTCATCGTCGCAAAGCAGCTTTACACAATGAAGAGAATTATTTAAGTTCGTATGAAATGTGAATGTGTATGAATAAAAAATGGTCAGATAGTCAGATAGTCCCTGATGAGCAAGCCGAGGGCGACCTTGAGTTTTCACGCCCATCTCAAGGAAAAAAGCCCTACATTCATCCAATAATGTGTTAGATGCTGTGATGTAATCTGACACATAACTGCTCATAACTTCACTTCAGCTCAACATTTTGATTTTATTTATGGCACAGGTTTAACTTCAGGCAAATACCAAAGTGTCATTAAGTTCTGTTCAGCCAGTATTGCGTGATGCTGTGATAAAAACTGGCTGAACAGACATACAGACAGACATGCAGACAATTTAATCATTAAATGAGCGAGTTCTGCCCAATGTACAGACAAAACCTTTCTTTTTATAGATGTAATATGCTTGAGGAAGATATTTTCTTAGTCAAGACAAAACCAAAATTTAAGCACTGCATGTGTGAAGAGTTTTTGCTTACACATCACGAGACCCAACTGTGGCACATTGAAATACTTTTTAACATAACATAACATACATTAATAAAGAAAGACATTTCTCTCAACATAAAGAACAGTTTATTGTTGATCTATATGGATAAACTAAAAAGATTTTGTTAATGTACTGACTAATTTATACAGTGATTATAGAAAATCTTTATTGTTGTATTCTGTCCTGCTCTTTATTTCTGTCTAGTAACTTACACACAGGAAGTATGAGGTTTTAGCAATAACTAAATAACTTCCTCTATTTCTCAGTAAAGGCTTATCATCACTCATGAACAAGATCTCCAAAGCAACTGCAGAAAGAAGATAAAATGAGGACACAGGTCATCTTTGGAATCCTGTGGATTTTCACCCAAACTGCCATGGGTAGGTTTTATCTTCTTAAAATGCATGATTGATTTATTGCTTTTACAGTAATGAAGTTTAACCAAGTGAGGTCATTTCCTGCATTCCAAAAGCACGAAATAGTTTTATAATGCCTTTATTATGGCTAAAAATCCTTTAAAAAACAGGACTTCCATTGGCACTAAATGGTTTAAGATCTTTTAAAAACTACATGTTGACATGTAGAACTAATGCTTTACCCTACGCAGGCTTTTCTTTTCCATAATCACCGTTAACATGGAGCTTTAAAGGAGTCTAAAGTGAGTGTTAGATCAACACAGTGGAATGTAGGGATGAGTGATCTGACAGAATGCTATATCACAATACTAGCATATATGACTGTACAGTATACTATACATATGACAATTTCCAAGGTTTTTACAACTTCTATAAACAATTGAATAAGTAACCTGAGAAGACACACACACGCAAGCCCCCCCCCCCCCCCCCCCCCCAATAGACACAGTGTGTGCACTTATTTACACTTTGACTTCTTTACTGAATGCTGTAACACAGTTCACCAGTAATAATGTGAGAGTGTCATTCATTACAGTGATAAAAGATTAAAAGTGGTGTGTTATTACTGAACCCCTAAACCAGATATTTTATAATTTAGCACTTTTTCCTTTGAGTAACCTGACGCTGCTATAGGCGTTGCTCAAAAGAGCGCCACTAAAATCTGCATAGTACTGTCATAATTTGAGCAAAATGATGTTGAAAATAGAACGAAACTGGAGAGAGGATGAGAGTGTTTTGGATGGTCGGAAAATGTAAAGAAATAATTCAAGCAAAATGCCCTACTGCCCTACTCTTACCTCTAAAGATAAAAAGTGAGTGGAGGCAGTTTGTGAAAGCATCAGTGCCACCTGTCAGTCTCCTGCACATACACCTGAGGACAAACAGGGGGCACCGTGTTAATGAAGTGAAGTGCTGCTTATAACACTCAAATAATTTAATATAAATACATACAATGTACATATAAATATGATTGTTATGTATTTATGTGTGTGCAATGGAAGATGACCACAATTGAATGGAGCTTGTTTTGTTGTTGATTTCACGCTATATGGTGAGGAAATGTATGAATCTGCACATGATCTGTGCTGTAAGAGCAGAATTTTTTATTTTTTTTTATGTGTTTGTGACACTGTTTCAAAGCTGCATCTTGGCTAATACTAAAAAACATACAGTATCAGTCACCTGTGGAGACAGCATACAAAATGTTTATTAATCAACCAGTTACATACTGCATGTGTGGTGTAAATAAATAAATAAATAAAAAAGCAGTTTTTGTCCAAACGTATCATTTATGAGCTCTGTGTCACTATTTTAAGAATGTTGATGAATTCTCCTACTCCTAAATGAATACTCCTACTCCTAAAAGATAGGACCAAAATTTGCCTCACCTCTCTGGGGATTTTATATCTATTAGATGTCTAAACTGTGTATATTGTAGATGCCTATGGCGTGTCTGTGTACAGTGGAACCTTGGATTGCGAGCATAATTCATTCCGGAAGTGTGCTTGTAAGACTCGCATGGGTGAGTCTCAATTCGGTAAACTGGTGTGGGTGTGTGTGAAAGTTGTCCGACACACACACATACAAACACAACATTAAAGATGCTTCACGCGCACACACATGGTGACAGTGTTATAGTAAACAGTACATGAGCGCATGGTTGTTGACTATACAAGTGACGCATGCGCACTGAAACAGCATGGGAGACGATTACCCACAATCCCGCAGAGGGAGAGAAAGAATAACCAATGGCTCAGTTGTGATCATGTGACACATCAAAACAAGCTCAGCATCAAAACAAGAATCGCATGCGTTCCACATGATACTCGATGATATTTGGAACTTGTATATCACACCCACACACATGCGTGCGAGTCAAGCCTCGCTCGTTTATTAAGTTAAAATTTATTAAAAATTTTTGCTTGTCTTGCTGAACGCTCACAGACTGGGTTACTCGCAATCCGAGGTTCCACTGTATATTGTAGATGTCTATAGCATGTCTGTGTATATTGTAGATGTCTATGTCACATCTGTGTACAGTATATTGTACTGTAGATGTCTATGACCCATCTATGGCTGTTTTACGACCCAAGAGATATTTTTTTCTTTTTCCTCTAGAGCTTTGGTGCACTGTACGTGTGCATGTGTCTCCACGCTTTTTTTTTCCCTTTTGCGGACATGCACTCTCTTTCTCGCCCCCTCATGCTCTCTTTCATTCAGATTGACACACCTGTTGCTAATCGAAGAGAGTGGTAATTTGAGGAGAGTTTTAAAGTTGTGGCAGCAGATGTGGGAGAGACCTTCTTTTTTCCCACTTTGCCTTAAGTCCATTGTGTGAATGTTGTGCGTGATTGTTGTTAGTCTTAATACTTAGCCTTAATTGTCTGTAACTATTGAGTTTACTTGGTTAACTGTTATTTTGGTTTGGGATCAGTCTGTTTACTTTTATGAGCGCTGTTAATTGCGTTGTTTATGTCATGTTGCCTTCCTTTTTTGACATTGTGACACAGATGAATACAGTCGTCATTATGTGGAAGACAAACGTCTTTCCTCTTCAGGTTAACTGTCAGGGTTAATCTTTTCCTGAGACTAGGCCACATTTCCTTATTTTGAAATTTTCCAACAGTTCAACTGAATTACAGGGATTGGTGAAGTAAGGGTTCCTCCTATTGCCCCGCACTCTGTAGCAGAGAAAGTGATGATCACCATGCTGTTCCTTAACAAAGGCCACATCACTATTTTGCAGAATAAAACAGCTGTCCTTTTCTTTCTTGGATATAAAAGGCTGCAAAATCATGTTGGGTCCAGAACATCACTGCTCTTGATGACTTGTGATAGGACTTTTGCTATTTTGATGTATTTGCTTTTTTAATCATTTGGAGATGATTCTCAAAAGGAAAAGCCGAACTGTCTTATAATATCTTATATTGTATCATTTAATGAGCAATTAAAATATTTATCAACTTAAAGAAGATAAAGGAGGCGATGTATATTAAATACGCTAAAATAATGGCCATAGAAGATTGAGCAGTTTACAAACAACTCTTACAACTCCTTAAATACAGCAAATAATAACTCTTACAATGCTTCTTGCCATCTTCCATTAGCAGGACTGAAAGTGAAACTAAGAAAGAACATGAAATGTACATACATACTGTATGATCTGTAAGAACATCTTTCAAAACAACAGGGCCGGTGTATAACAGGAACTGCAGAAAATCTGTTGCTTTCACCCTGTTTAACTCACTTAAGGATCGAGTTGTCCTGCTAATTCCTTTGGTAGATTTTCGAGACCTTCAGAGATGCTACTCTCTTGCTGCATAGATAAAAACAAGCAATTGTTTGACCACACCTAAACAGACAACATGCATGTAGTCCAGTGCAAGTTGCATGACATAACAAATGTTAACAGATACACGGGGAGACAGTTTTACTTGATGAGTTTAATAACCAAATTGAGAGAAAACAGCATCTGACCTTAGAGGAGACATTTCTGAAGAATTGAACACTGTTCAGTTTACAAATCTGGAACCTTTCACAGGCAAATATGATGTGTGACCTTTAAGACATTTGAGAAAAGCTCTGGCTGGAGCAAAATTTCAGATACACAAACATACAGGAAATTCGACACGTATTGTTTAACTAGTTCAGGTTTGGATTTTCCACAACACAAAGGAATTTCCTTCAGCATGCAACTTTCTAAAACAACACAGACATAATGATCCGAACATAGGTTTGTACGTCTCCAGTTTGTAGGGTTTTAAGCAGAGTTCTAGCATCAATAGTTACGACATGTCCATGTTTCTGCCATGAACTGAACATATCATTTACGCAGCCACGTGAACACTTGTGCTCCAAAGCCCATAAATGAAGGCTCTCAACGAGTTCAACTTCATCATCATCACCCAAATCATCACTGGAATCCTCTTCAGGAGAAACCCATTGCTCAGTACACACATAGTCGTCGATAAAGTGAGCAGCTGCGCTGGCTTCTGGCTCACTTCGATCAAATTCTTGACTCTCTGCATCATCGGATTCATTTAAAACAACATCCAGTTGCACTGAAGGTGAATTGTCATCACTCTCTGCACATGCAATAACTTTAACTTCAGCTTTTCTCTTTCTCCACAACTTCTTGTAATCTCTTTTGAAGTCATTGTGTGATGTGTTTAGTCAGGGATGTCTAAAATATTACAATTAGGATAACTAAATTAGTAATCTAACATGACGTTAATTATATGAGAAAGATAAAAAGCTTTAACTACTGGGAAATGAAGGGACTAATCGATTTAATGAGCATCAGTAAAATAAATCAGCTTAATATTGGTAAACATACACAGCATAACACAGTACTAGACATGCTTTAATAATAATAATAATAATAATAATAATAATAATAATAATTTTGATTTATATAGAGCCTTTCCAGAGCTCAAGGACACTTTACAATGAATGTAAACAAAAGGAAATAATACAAACAGATATTAGAGTACAGTCGAGAAAAGAAAGGGGAAAAAAAAAAACAAGACCTAGAAGACAGACATGCGGACAGGTGGATTAAACCAAAATAGTTCAGTTTAACTAATCAGATGTAAAACATTCAGAAAACAAAATGAATTTGTATATAAAGGTTTAAATACTGAGATGTTGTTAACAGAACGGAGAGAGTGTGGTAGAGAATTACAAAGTTTGGGTGCAATAACACTAAATGATCTGCCACCCATTGAAGAGAGGGGATGACGAGGGACAGCAAAAAAAAAAAAACAGAATCGGAAGAATGAAGTGAGCGAGTCGGGATGTAGGCGACAAGCAAACTGAAAAGATAAGAGGGGGCTGAGCCATTTAATGATTTAAAAACAAGGAGAAGAATTTTGAATTTAATACGGTAGGCAACTGGGAGCCAATGGAGATCATACAGGATTGGGCTTATATGAGCAGAGCGTTTAGTTTGAGTGAGTATTCTGGCCACAGAGTTTTGAATATATTGCAATCTGGAGATGGAGCTGGCAGGTAGACCAATGAAGAGGGCTTTACAGAAATCAATGCGTGATGAGACAAATGCATGGATGACAGTTTCAGCATCTTTGGTACTGATGAAGGGACGCAGTTGGGCAATACGATGTAAATGGTAGAATGCAGATTTAGTGACAGATTTAATGTGAGACTGAAAGGAGAGTGTGGAGTCGAAGATAACTCCAAAATTTGACAGAAGTTGATGTTTTGATGTGGGAACCAGCAATCTCACAGGTGAAACTGGTGGAAATATTGCTGGTGAGTGTCGGGGTTCCAATGAAAATTATCTCTGTTTTATCCATATTAAGGTAACATGCTTTACATAAATATAGCTTAAGATGCAAATGGTGTTATGCAGTAACATCATGGACAAAACATAATTAAATTAGTTTTTTTTATATATATTGACAGTACCTACCTGTTAGATGCACGATGAATTCCTAGGTATTTGTGAATTTTGTATATACACACGTGGACAAAATTGTTGGTATCCTTCGGTCAATGAAAGAAAAACTCACAATGGTCACATAAATAACTTTAATCTTACAAAAGTAATAATAAATAAGAATTCTATGAATGTTAACCAATGAAAGTCAGACATTGCTTTTCAACCATGCTTCAACGGAATTATTTTTAAAAAATGAACTCATGGAACAGGCCGGACAAAAATGATGGTACCCCTAACTTAATAGTTTGTTGAGCAACCTTTTGAGGCAATCACTGCAATCAAACGATTCCTGTAACTGTCAATGAGACTTCTGCACCTCTCTGCAGGTATTTTGGCCCACTCCTCATGAGCAAGCTGCTCCAGTTGTTTCCGGTTTGAAGGGCGCCTTTTCCACACAGCATGTTTCAGCTCCTTCCAAAGATGCTCAATAGGATTGAGGTCAGGGCTCACAGAAGGCCACTTTAGAATAGTCCAATGTTTTCCTCTTAGCCATTCCTGGGTGTTTTTAGCTGTGTTTTGGGTCATTGTCCTGTTGCAAGACCCATGACCTGCGACTGAGACCCAGCTTTCTGACACTGGCCAGCACATTTCTCTCTAGAATCCCTTGATAGTCTTGAGATTTCATTGTACCCTGCACAGATTCAAGACACCCTGTGCCAGATGCAGCAAAGCAGCCCCAGAACATAACAGAGCCTCCTCCATGTTTCACAGTAGGGACAGTGTTCTTTTCTTGATATGCTTCACTTTTCTGTCTGTGAACATAGAGCTGATGTGCCTTGGCAAAAAGTTCCATTTTTGTCTCATCTGTCCATAGAACATTCTCCCAGAAGCTTTGTGGCTTGTCAACATGTAGTTTGGCATATTCCAGTCTGGCTTTTTTATGGTCGTCTCCCATGTAGTCCACTTTGGCTCAAACAACGACGGATGGTGCGATCCGACACTGATGTCCTTGAGCATGAAGTTCACCTTGGATCTCTTTAGAAGTCTTTCCATCAATGTTCCTCCTGCGGCCACGTCCAGGGAGGTTGGCTACAGTCCCATGGATCTTAAATTTCTGAATAATATGTGCAACTGTAGTCACAGGAACATCTAGCTGCTTGGAAATGGTCTTATAGCCTTTACCTTTAACATGCTTGTCTATAATTTTCTTTCGAATCTCCTGAGACAACTCTTTCCTTCGCTTCCTCTGGTCCATGTTGAGTGTGGTACATACCATGTCACCAAACAACACAGTGACTACCTGGAGCCCTATATATAGGCCCACTGACTGATTACAAGATTGTAGACCCCTGTGATGCTAATTAGTGGACACACCTTGAATTAACATGTCCCTTTGGTCACATTATTTTCAGTATTTTCTAAGTCTACCATCATTTTTGTCCAGGCCTGTTTCATGAGTTTATGTTTTTAAATATTTCTATTGAAGCATGGTTGAAAATCAATGTCTGACATTCATTGGTTAACATTCATACATTTTTTTTAATTATTACTTTTGTCAGATTAAAGTTATTTCTGTGACCATTGTCAGTTTTTCTTTCATTGACCGAAGGGGACCAACAATTTTGTCCACGTGTGTAACTTATATGGAAATGATTTGACCAAAGTGGTGACTTCCTGCTAAAACAGGAATTAGCTGAAAAAAAATAGCTGTGCCACCTATTGCCCAAGATGCTTAAGAATCTTTTAGACGCCTGTTAGAGCTCTATTTGTAGATGTGTAATAGATGTCTAGATAATATCTGATAGAAGACTACAGACATCTACAGGAAAATAGCCGTCATATAAATGTCATATGCTATTTATGTATTCATACATAAATAGATGTGGTCAAGAGGGGATGAAAAAACAAACTTCATTCATGAAGTTGGGGGCATCATCCATGGCACACACATTAAATGACCGTGTGTGTATGTAAAATTATTTGAGTGTAAACAACCCTTTGTTTGTTTGTTTTTTTGGAGATTCTCCCTTATGAACAGCACTTCATTAACACATCAACATTGACGTCTACTTATTTATTTATTTATTTATTTTTTGAGTAGTGCAGAAATTTTATTTAATTACTTTTTTAAATTTTATATATTTTAATATATTTTATCTCGTGAAACTTGACCCTTCAGCGTTACCGATTCTATCCAGCAGGTGGCAGTAATACATCTAAAGGCTGCCTGCCAAACTTGATCCTTGACCGGAAAGGTGAGCGTTACCGATCCCGTCCAGTGGGTGGCAGTAATGCACCTAACAGCTGACTGACAATCACTAAAATAACGAGTAATCGGCTTTATAAGTTTGTTGTTAAACATGAATGGAGAGAATTACTGAGTTTTAAAAGTGAAAGACATTCCATTTGTACTCGGATTTCGCCCTGTCTGTATTTTGGCGCTGGAAGACTGACCCGGAAGTGTGAGTCACGTGGTCTGTTCGCGATATCTCTCGCAATGTTGGTGAGATTTTCACTCATGTCCCATTAGGGGTCAATATGTTATAATATCAGTGTGTAATAATATTAAGAAAGTTCCTGATGTTGTTTTTCTCTGCAGGTTTGCTGTTTCAGGATCCTGTTGTCTGTAGATTTACTGAGAGGAATAATCAGTGTTCTGTAGCTCTGAGACAACAACTGCACCTGCAAATGCCCCTGGAGGATTCGTTTAATCTAGAGATCACAGACGAGCCAAATATCACTCGTATCATTTTAAAATATAGAAAAACCCAAAGTAACCCACCAACACCAAATATCACAGGATGGCAGTTTGTTAATGATAATAAAACTCTGATACTAACCAGTGCAGAGAGGAGAGACTCTGGAACATACAGGGTAGACACATTTGATGCAGGAGGGACTAGTAAAGGCATTTATTCTCTCCAGCTGAACATTGAAGGTAGGAATCACACAACCTCTAATCACATCACACACACATCACACACACACACACACACTACAACATTTACAATCACTTCATTACAATATAACCATCTTACACACTACAATCCCTCTTAAACATATTTTCTTTAACATTAGATTTTTTTATCTTTAATTAGTTACATTGATTTATGCAAATGAGGCTTCATCCAATTAAATATGAACACATGCTCAATTAAAAATAATGTTTTAATAATGTTAAGCTAAAATCTGTTGTCTTTAAGAAGCTCTCAGAATAATACCTTTTACAAAACTGTTATTGGATAATTATTAATTGTTTAATTGTTTAATTATGAAAATATTTTTGTCATGTATATTTTTAATGTAAATCCTAAAAAACAATTCTGGAAAATCCTCTACAATATAATTTTAATTAAGAAAATAAATGTAAAATTTAATTCATGCATTTCATCTGGAAACTGTAATTATAAGTTTTAGATATACTGTTAATAGAAAAAATATCATTTTGCTAAACAGTTTAAAAAGTCTGACTTTACTTATTGTGGTTTCTAATATTTATATATGAAACAGAGACAAAGTTTAGGTGAATATTTTGGTCGTGAACGGATTTGCTCGTACTCTGGGGAACCGAGGTTCCATTGTAAATAAAAATTATTAATTACTCCCCAACACACACACACACACACACACACACACACACACACACACACACACACACACACACACACACACACACACACACACACAATCATTAGTAATGTTGCTATGCTTGTTTTTTCTTGTTGCATTTTTGGTTTGATAATGTGTTTAGTATTTTTGTGCCTCTGTAGTAATTCATCCTGAGGTGTTTATCTCTCATCCACAGCTCAGGTGTCCTCAGTGAAAGTGTCTTACAGCTGCTTGTCCCCTGGAGTCATGAAAGTGTCCTGTTCTGCTGATGGAGACAACCTCCGCTTCAACTGGACTCCTGATTTAAACAAAACTCTTCAACTGGAGAACAGGACCAGCACTCTCATACTGGATAAAGACCATCATGGTAATGTCACCTGCTCTGTAGAGAATCATGTCAGCCGTGATCACATGACCACTGAACTCCACCCATGTCCTGGTGAGTCTGTCTTTTATATTAATACAGAAAAAACAATGCAGTAATGTGTGACCTCACAAAATAACAATCAAATACTTTCTAAACTCTTACTGAGTGAGAATGAGTGACTTAATGAAAATTAGAAAGTTAGGTCTCTAAACACATAAGTAGTTAGACCTAGAAATAGTATCAGTGTCAGTTTCTAAATATCTCACTACATCATTGATTATTGATCTCAACTAAAATTGCGACTAGAGTAACAAAACATCCTGCTTGAATAGTGAACATTATTGTTTGCAACTGAGTCTGATATTTTCCTATTAATTGAGTTGAGTTTTCCAAAATAACCATCCAGTCCTGAATACAGTGACACGGTGGTCAAGTCAAGTAGGCTTTTATTGTCATTTCAACCATATACAGTTCAGTACACAGTGAAACTAAACAACGTTCCTCCAGGACCAGGGTGCTACATACATGCAACGACATAAATTAACAACACAACATAAATTTAACAACGCAGATTTTTACATTTTAAGTTAATCAATTTCTATACAAAAAAGAGACAACAAAGACAGCAGACAACAAAGTGCACGTGCAAATGTGCAAACGAAGAGCTACATGACAACACAACAACGTAACACGTTACAGTTAAGAAATACCTTTTTAGTGATAAGGTATGGGTCGAGGTAGTGGAGAGAGCAGCAAGTAAACAATTTACATTGTGTTCAAAAATATTGTGTGCAAATCGCAAAGTGAAATAAAATAATGTGCAAATATTGCAAAGAGCAGTTCAGATAGGTAGGTATGAACAAATTAAGGTGGTTGTAAATCAGTGTGATTGTGCATATGTGTGTTTATCAGTCCAGTCTCTTTGTGTTGAGGAGACGGATGGCTTGCGGGTAAAAACTGTTACACAGTCTGGATGTGAGTGCCCGAATGCTTCGGTACCTTTTTCCAGATGGCAGGAGAGTGAAGAGTGTGTGTGATGGATGTGTCCGGTCAGCCACAATGCTGGTGGCTTTGCGGATGAAGCGTGTGGTGTAGATGTCTTCGATAGAGGGGAGAGAGACCCCGATGATCTTCTCAGCTGTCCTCACTATCCGCTGTAGGGACTTGCGGTCTGATATGGAACAATTCCCAAACCAGACAGTGATGCAGCTGCTCAGGATGCTCTCGATGGTTCGTCTATAGAAGGTGGTGAGGATCGGTGGTGGAAGCTGTGCCTTTCTCAGCCTTCTCAGGAAGAAAAGACGTTGTTGGGCTTTCTTATGCAGAGAGCTGGTGTTGAGGGACCAGGTGAGGTTCTTCTCCAGGTGGACGCCCAGGAATTTTGTGCTCTTGACGATCTCCACAGAAGAGCCGTCGATGTGGAGCGGAGAGTGATCGCTCCGTGTCCTCCTGAAGTCAACAACCATCTATTTTGTTCAGAGACAGGTTGTTGTCCGTACACCAGTCCGTTAGCCTCTGCACTTCCTCTCTGTACGCCGACTCGTCGTTCTTGCTGATGTAGTGGTTAACACTGTAGCCTCAGCTCTCTAGGAGCAACGGTTCAAGTCCCACATTGGGTTTGTGTCCATGGCGTTATCATGTTCTCTCGTGCTTGTTGGGTTTCTTCTGGGTATTCCGGTTTCCTTCTACAGTCCAAAGACATGCTTTGTAGGCTGATTGCCATTTCACAAAATTGTCCACAGTGAGCGTGTGCTTGATTGCAAAAGATCAATGCCTCCATCCAGGGTGTGCCCCGCCAAGTGCCCAGAGTCTCCTTCGATAAGCTCCAGGCTTCCTGTGATCCTGTACAGGATAAGCCCCATGAGTGAGAGTCAGTGTCCCTGAATAGGTGGTTAATTAATAACTCATGAATAAATGCATCATGTAGAGCAGGGGTGGCCTACCCTGAACCTCGAGAGCCGCAGCCTTGCACTACTCACTGATGATTACCTGGATCAGATGTGTTCAGTCCAGAGACTTCTAAAAAGGGTCAAGTAATCAAGTCAAGTAGGCTTTTTATTGTCCCTTCAACCATATACAGTTTATTACACAGTGAAACGAAACAATGTTCCTCCAGGACCAAGGTGCTACAGTACATACAACATAAACTAACAACATAAATTAACTCGCTAACTTGGAGACCTAATTAGCCGGCTAGCTGGGACAAGACAGATTGACAGAGAACCATCTGTGTTTTTATACAAAAGAGACAACATAAAGTGTACGTGCAAATGTGCAAAAAAGAGCGACAATGTGACAACGTGACATTACAATACTCTGTGCTAATGAGGTGATGAGTTGAGGTAGTGGGAGGAGAAACAGTAAACCGTAAGCATTCCTTGTAATCAGCTGAAAAGATAAATAGTTAGTGCAAATTAGCATTTGATGAATATTGTGCAAAAGATCATACACAGGTTGGTGTGTACAATAGTTTGATAGTGCAGATCAGTGTGTTTGCGCGTGTGTTGATTAATAAGTCCAGTCTTAATGTTCTGAGGTGGTTGAGTTAATCCGACTGATAGTGTGTGTGTGTGTGTGTGTGTGTGTGTGTGTGTGTGTGTGTGTGTGTGTGTTTTATCAGTCCAGCCTTTTTTGTTGAGGAGACTATTGACAACCATGTCTTTTCAATGAACAAGTCTATTGTAAAGGTATTTTTTAATTTGAGAATGCATCATATTGCTAAATTACAGAACATGAAGCATGATATTATTATTATTATTATTATTATTATTATTATGAACACTTTCGACTCTCGCATCTTTCTCTTCACAACATTCCATACTGTAGATTCTCTAAGGGGTTTAGGTCGGGTGAGTTTGCTGGTCCATCAAGCACAGGGACACTTAAACCAGGTATTAGTACTTTTGGCAGTGTGGGCAGGAGACAGGTCCTGCTGGAAAATGAAATCAGCATCTCCATAAAGCTGGTCAGCAGAGGGAAGCATGGAGTCCTCTAAAACTTCCTGGTAGATGGCTGTGCTGACCTTTGACCTGATAAAACACAGTGGACCAACACCAGCAGATGACATGGTCTCCCAAAACCACCAGTGACTGCAAAGTTTACACTGGACCACAATCAGCATAGATTCTGTGCCTCTCCTCTCTTCTTCCAGACTCTGGGACCTTGATTTCCAAATAAAATGCAACATTTACTTCCATCTATAAAGAGGCCTTTGTCCCACTGAGCAACAGTCCAGTCCTTTTTTGTCACATTGCTACAGTAATTCATGGAAAGTGAGCTCTGACCAAGTATCGAGTGCATTAAATGTTCAGACCTTCCACTAGTTCAACATTTCGGTGTTAACTTTTTGTTTGGTTTAACTAAGTCATAATCATCAAAATTAAAAGAAATAAACACTTGAAATATATCAGTCTGTATGTAGTGAATCTATATAATGTATGAGTTTCACCTTTTGAATTGAATTACTGAAAAAAAAAAGTTTTAATGATATGGTGAAACTCAATTATATTTGACAATGACAATAATCAGGAAGAGAGAAGCCAGGTTGACAGTGAGGAGGGTTTAGAGGAGGAAGAATCAGAAGTTGTGGATGACACAGAGTATAACCAGGAGAGGAAGACTCTGATATTGATTAGGAAGAAGATCCAACTAGGGCTGCAACAACTAATCAATAAAATCGATAATTATCGATAATGAAATTCGTTGTCAACGAATGCCGTTATCGATTAGTTGGACTGCTCACGTTACTGAGGAGCGCGACCACAAGATGCACAAATACACAAAGATACCCAGCCGCTCGCGCAATAGAGGTTACAGAAGCGTCTGCAGGAAAAAGCGTGCGTCTATGGCGTTATATTCCTGCCACAATTCTGAGCGCGCGGTTTGATGTTTTGAGAGCAGACAAAGCACTCTATGCGCGTGCAGTGTCTCCACTGCGCGCTCAACAGCTCAATTCTGCGCGTGCAATGTCTCCCCTGCTCACTGAACATGTTCTGCGCGCATGCGCGACTCCTCGATTCTGTGCGCGCTCGACTCAAGCAACATTTATTTTCTGTGTGCGCTCGACTCTGCCTGTACGCTGGCTCAACTTTGTCCAGTGTTACAAAACTGCCACAAAACCAGCCAATCACAGACTTCCACACACTACTTCTGATTGGCTGTTCCTTCTCTATCAGCTGGCAATATCTGCAATTATTGTTAAAATGCTGTATTTTGCATACTCAAATGCTGTTATTTATTTATTTATTTATTTATTTATTTTTAGAAAGAGACAAGTCAGCATAAGTGAGTTCATTCAAAAAAAACAACAAAACAAGCAGCCACTACACAACAGATGGCATCCAATATAATAAGAGTACAACAATTGTTTAGCTTTTTTGTTTATTTATTTATATTTTGGATATTTAGAGGAGACAAAAACAATCTTTGTCTTTAATTTAAGGTTTAAAATGTCAAAATTAAAGATCATTAAACTCTATATGTGGCTTCTGCATTTTTTTTAAGTTTAGTTTTATACATAACTAATACCCTGATTTATGGTTTTATATAGTTATAAGCAAAACATCAAATTAAAGAATTGGTTAGTTTTTATCCGATTAATCGGAAAAAAAAAATAATCGCCCAACTAATCAATTATCAAAATAATCATTAGTTGCAGCCCTAGATCCAAGTTCTGGTCTCCTTTCAGTCCAAAAAATATAATCCAACACCCGCTATGCTATATCCTGAGTGGATGACATCAAGTCCTGTTTTCATCTTTTCCTCACAGACTCCACTGTAACTGTTGTCATGAACATGACAAACCTGGAGGGGGGAGGGGTTTATGGAAACACCTAGAAAGAGGTAGACCCGCTGAATATTGAAGCCTACGTGGGTGTGTAGATTTTGTGTGTTGTCTACAGATCATGCAACAAATCTGCATCCAGCTTATGGTATGCGGTCACTGGTCAGGCAATTTTCACACTACAATGTCTTTGCACTGGGAAGCTGGAAGTTTGGCAGAAGTGGATAGAGTGCCTTCTACTCATTTACAAACCAGGTCCTGACATCACTGTTGATGAGCATCTCATCAGTTTTAGGGGACGGTGCACATTTAAGCAGTATATGCCAAACAACCCATCTAAGTTTGGTACAAAGATATCGGCAGCATGTGATGTGTTATACTGTACCTGGAACATGCAAGTGTACACAGACAAACTGGCTGATGGTGAGAAAAACTGGGGAAGTGGGAGAGTCCTATTAATGACAGCAGGGCTACTTTAAAATTGTAAATATGTTCATATAGTGTATGGGTCAAGAATTATATTTATAATATAGTTAAGTTTTTCCTGTGAACATTTTTTTTTCAATAAATAAATCATAACGGTGTTTAAAATCATACCACAGTTTAAAAAATTTACTTGTTTCAAAAAAGTGACTTTTGGTAAACATTTCAGTGAAGTCCTCTGTGATGAACAGTACAATAGATATCATCTTAGTATTCATTATAGTCAAAATAATATTCTTTTATAATGTTTTTTTTCCCCCTAAAAAAACGAGTGGTATGAGCTCAGGTAAATGAGGCCTGCAGGACGTACACAGCAAATACAAGTGCAAAACATGTAATGTTCACAAGAGCTGAAGTTGCTAAAAATTATATGATAATGTATTGTGGATTTAGAGTGTAACCTCGGATTGCGAGTAACCTGGTTTGCGAGCGTTCCGCAGGACGAGCAAGTTTTTTTTTTTTACTACATTCTGCCTTGTTAAACGAGCGAGTATCGTGTAGCGTCAACATCCCTGCGCTTGTGTACTTTTTACTGTAACACTGTGACCACGTGTGTGCACCTAAAGCATCTTTTATTTTGTGTGTGTGTGTGTGTGCGCGTGTGTGTCTGTGTGTGAAAAAGTTGTCCCACACAGTAGACCCAGTAAATAAGAGAGGAGGAGAAGACGAGAGAAGGGAGGGGGAAGGGAGTCATTCCTCCTCTCGTCTTACTTTAGCTTCACACACACACACATGCATACACAGCACATGTGCGCACAAACACACTAATGGAAACACTTTATTTTTACTGTTTTCAAAGGTAAAGTGCTGTTTAATTTGTTTTATTTTTACTTCATATTTTGTATTAATTAGTTTTATATTTTTAGTTTTTAGGTTAGTTTTTAGGTTGTGGAACGAATAATCTGAGTTTCCATTATTTCTTAGATAGGAAATCTGCTTTGATATACGGGTGTTTTGAAATACAAGCACTTCCGGAACGGACTATGCCCTCAATCCAATGTTCCACTGTATAAAGAAATAAAAGGCTGGGAACATTGAGTGTGAGCCACAAACGAACACATGAGAGTTAGCCACAAGCAGTACAGATAAGTTTGATTGATTGATAGGTTTGATGTTTCGGTGTCATGTATATAATTATCCAGTAAAAATGGGTTATGTGTTGTACAGAAACATTAAGATGCATTTGAAAGACTCATCATGCAAAATATGAAGTAAATAACATCAACCAGTAAACATTCCAGTACAGCTCATTCAATTCTGTGGCAAACACCTGTTGTTAAAATGAATCTATTTACACTGGAAAAAACAATGAGTAGATTGATTTCAAAGTAATAAATAACAATTTTAATTGATTTCAGCATGAACTATTTCAGAAACACAGCTCTCAAATTTTCCTTAACTTTGTAAATTTGATAAAGCATATATGATCATTACTGTATGTAACTCAACCTTGAATACAAAGCAATATTGCGCTCCTCAGTCATTATGAGTTACAAGTTAAATTCAGCAAATGTTGATACTTTTTTTTGTAGACATAGAAAGCCTGTGATGATGTACACACACTACCTCTCCAAAATTTGTGATCACTTTCTAACTCCATGGTTGTTCCTGTTGAAGCAATGCTGAAGGCGTCCAAAATATGCAATAATCATGATCTGTAAAGTCTTCATAACGGCTTTAATCCGAGCTGCTATTAATTGGTGATCTGTGAGGCTGGTAACTCTAAATGAACTGCTCCTCTGCAGCAGAGGTCAATTTTGGTCTTGTTAATAAATCAACTTTGTTGTTGTTGTTACATATTCATGTAAGTCCATATGTATTATTTCATAGTTTTGAAATCCCCAGTATTGTAGAATGTTGGAAATCAATCATTAAACGAAAACAAAGAAATTTGCAGGTTTTAGAAGTTCTAGACAAATGTCGATGTGAACACTTCTCGCTTCTTCATACAACGTTCGTTCATAAAATGGTCCGATTTTTTAAATATATTTGCTCAGAACATGTGATTCTTCTCTAAATATCTGGCAAGAAATATGTCACACTCGTTCTTTAGCTGTTCGCCCTAACAAGTCTCATATTTTGTTCTTGATTCAATACTATTAATTGTGACTAATCACATGAAGAACAAGCAGGAAAAGTCATGTTACACATATAACGTGTTTACACGTATTTGTGCTGTAACCCCAATTCATATGCCATCCAGTTGACACCAGACGTAGCGGGCGTGTCCAGTCTACCGTTTTAGATTTCTATAGTTCAGTCAGTCAGAAGCTGGAAGATACCATTATCGATGAAGGTGAAATTAGGGAAGACAAAGTGAATTAGTATCTTCCAGCTTCTGATTTACTGAACATACCTGAACCAGGTAAACAGCAGTGAGACCAGCAGGGATAATTGGAAAACATGCAGGCTGGAAAAAAAAAAGTTAATTGAAATAATGTCATTTTAAATATATGATAATACGTTTTTTTTTGTATTAATTGTAATTTAAACAAAATGTTTTTTGAAAAAGGGATAAAAACTAGATTAAAATAAGAATAAATAAATAAAATAAATACACTGCTAGTCAAATGCTACTACACAACTAATTATACAATGTTTTTTTTCTGTTGTTGTTCACAAAACATGCGGTGCATACAAATAATTTAAATATTTATCTTGCTTTGTTACATTATTTTCAGAGTCTACTACTGCATCATTGTTTGCAACAACTCCTGCAGGTAAGACTCTCTGTTCCTGAATTTTTTGTGATGTTTTATATGTCTGTATGTGCTCATCTCCTAATGAATAAAATCACAGTTTAAATAGATCAATAATGATATTGCATTCGCTAAGTACTCCCCTATGAATGGATTTTACTAATGATAGTAATTTGAAGTAATGACAAGGAAACAAGACGGCTAAAGAATGTGTAACAGCTAGAAATGCTGTAAGAATACAAACTAGACTATAAAGAAAATGCTGAGTAAAGCCACTGAATCAACAGGACAGAGTGGGAATTTCACCCACCCCACTTTAAATCACTGGAATTATAATTTTTTTAAAGCACTTCTTTATTCTCCTCACCTAGTACCGGTAACAATTTCAGGAAGTATCCTGAAGGCACTATCCTGGGGTCAGAGCACAGAGTCAGCCATGGTGTGGTGCCCCTCAAGGGACCAACTATGGTAACCTAATTGAGCTGGGTCTTAATCATCTCTAAGGAAAGTCTCATTCCTTATTCTAATATTCCTGTATGTGCTATTTCCCTCCCTAATATAATTATACAGTAGGAGCCACAAGAAATAGCCGCGGCCATGTGAATGCCGTGCGGATCCCGTGCGGCTTCCCTTTGGACCCCGTGGTCCCCCCTCCCTCTCCTGCCAGGAAGGTGTGTCAAGATTTCACAATAAACATGCCCATTCAAGCTCTATTTATTCATTTACCTATTCTTTGTTCTCAAGAACACGTTAACACAAGCCAACAATTTATCTGCGCTGAGTTGCAATCACATGATTTTAACAAATATGAACACGAAGTTCTTCTGCCTTTTTATAAAAATAATAATCATGTTTTTTCTTGCTTTTTGTGTTCAGCATTGAATAATTATTTCATCCATTATTTGACCACGGCTGGAAATCATAGCTGCAATGTGATTGTGAATTTATGACTGATATAAAGCTGTTCATCGGCGTGCGTAAACCCGCGGCTCGTACTTTCACTTTACAAAAGGTGCAGACATACTCCCCCAGAAAGTAATGTTAACCTCTTGCAATAATGCAGATCAAACATACTACAACTGTCCATAAATAAAAAGGAATATTTAAGCATATACGCAAAATGTATTTCACTTAAACATTACAGATTAAAACAAGGAAAGTAGACGTGCTGAGCTTCAGTTCATTGTCATGCGAACAAACGGTCCAGGAAGGAAACGTTATTTTACAAAATCTGAATATATTCAGTAAATGTATGAATTACACTCAAAGTATCAAATCCAACTATGAAGTCTGATTTAATTGATACCATTAAACATTTTATTTGTTTCTATTTATGTTTTGCTGGTGAAATACATTTTAGGCAGAGACGTCTGCTCGGTCTTGTTAATTAGTTTTAAACCCCTCAATTCTGCCAATTCCCCCATCAGTGAAACCGGTTTGATAAGTTCACACCTATTGTGAATGAAAGGTGAGAAGAGGGATTACAGTAACTGGGGGTCTGCATGTGTTCACCTCAGAGCGCTTGTCAGCGAGTAGACTAAAACAAAATCATGTTTAAACTTCATGTAGAGTCTGAGAATTTATTTACCATAAGCTTTTTTTTAATCACTCTATACACAACCTATGATTTCACCTAGGCTATTTTACGAATGGAATATTTTTTATGTTACACTCTAAAAACTGCTGGGTTAAATGTTAAAGTTTCTTAGTTATTTGATCTATTTATTATTATTTAGTAGATTGCCTGTTAGAAATACCCCAGATGAAATGAATCCGCTGTTTTGACCACTGCAGAGATGGTTAATCAGCGGTAGTTTTCACTACTACTACTAATGATAATAATACTGAATGGAGAAAGTGCAGTCAAAGAAGTATCATCATTGCAGGAGAGAAAAAAAATGAAGAATAAATACATATCCGTATTTAAATACGTTTATGAGCTCTGTCGCTTGCTGTCAATTGCATAAGAGAGATAGCACATTTTCGGCTTCAGTTTCAATTTTCACAGCTTCCCGCGAGCGGCCGCGGAACACTGTAAGGTGAGAAACCTCAATGGAGAATGTACTGACTCCCCCCACTACTGACTGTTAGTGCTAAATGCTGTGTTTGAAGGTTTTTTTTTTTTTTTTCCGAACCTGACGAATGCAGGAGCACGTACACACACACACACACACACACACACATACACGCACACACACATACACACACACACCTGTGGCACTTTAACCGTTAGTGCATCCTGTAAATAGCTGATTAAACCTATGAACACAACTGCATTCTCTCTCTCTCTCTCTCTCTCTCTCTCTTATGTCGTTAAACCCTTCTCATGTCCAGCGTAAAAGCTCTTATCATTAAAAACATCTTGTGGTGCGGCTCTCCATACTGCGCCACGTAACATCTGTATGGGCAGATATTTGTTCCAGATATTATGCGCCATTAATCAATTTGTTATGCCAATTTTTGACTATCAGCGAAAAAAACCCATCAAAAATAAAACGAAAACAAACCCAAGCAGAAGTTACATTTTGAGCTTTATTTTGCAGCAAAATATTATCTATCAGTGTATTAAACGGAACTAGATAAAATACACCAAAATCTAAAATACATAGCCTGCATTTATATTCCGTATCTACTGCTATCAGTATAGATAAATTGCAGATGTTACCATGTCTTTAAGGATTATTAAGGATGTCTTGGAAAATATTGCAATAACTAATTTTATTTATTAAGAAATGAATTAATTTTAAATAGCATAAGCATCATGGGTTGTGTATTGAGTGAGTTTCAAAATTCTGTTTTATTAATCGGTTTTATTTTTTTAAAATTTTTTTGCCATATCATCTATTTATGAAACTATGTTGACAACGTCTGTACAGTATATAGACATGCTGTATAAGCTGCCTGGAGACTGCAGTTAACTGAAGCAGTCAGTGCTCCACCTGGTGAGATTATACAGCATTGCAAGCATCTTATTGGAAATCCCACGGGGGCGTTTATGGGGTGGGGCATCCGTATACGATCCGTACACGGACTTCGCTATGGGACCCGCCATGTCCCAGGCGGCTGTTTCACAGGGCTCCTACTGTATCATACATCATACATACTGACCAGAACACATCATGACTGACTTCAAGACATCTTTTTGACTGAAATTGTAGCTGTTCATGTGTCACATTAGTTCGTGCTGTGCAGTTTCACTCTCTCATCTCATCCTGATTTCCAGTGAACATTCTTGGCCAACTTTCTAAAAGAAAAAAGGAAAACTAAAGAATATAATGTATGTATTGTAATTCAGTTAACCAAATTCCTCCACAGAGATGTCAAAGACTAAGTGCCAGTTATCATAATGCTTGATTGCAGTTGTTTTTGCCGCCAAGGGTGTCAACCAGTTATTAGGTTTAGGGGCAGTTACTTTTTCACATAGGGCCAGGTAGGTTTGGACAGATTTTCCCCTTAATAAATGAAATCATCATTTAAAAACTGCATTCTGTACTTACTTAAATTATCATTGTGTAATATTTAAATTTGTATGATAAGAAAAAGGAATCAGGAATACAAATACTTTTTCACAGTACTGTGACCACACATCAGTGAACAAAACCTCTGAAACAACTGGGCAAAGTGGACACTTGACCCTCCACATTTAAAAATGTTTCCTTAATTTATACTCTTTCTCTGTTTTTTCCTTTAGCTCTACATCACTCAGGTTCCATGGTGTTTGTGTCTGTGTGGCTTTTTGAAATCATCATCCTGCTGTCACTGTTAGTGGGAACACTTTATATCTTCCCCAGACTCTACAGGAAACAGAGAATAACTGAGAGTAAGACTTTACTACCTATTAACATAGAAGGCACATGAACATTTTATAATGTTGTGAATCTATAATGTTTTATATTAATTTAATATAATGTTAAGCTGTAAAGACAGGAGAACATGAGCAAATAGAAAATTTATGTCTAAAGCTTCCATGGTGATGTAAGAGCAGTGGTCACCTGAGCATCATTTCCTCCCACAGATGAGGAAGCTCTGTAACCCTGGATTAGGATCAGAAGAATCAGTCCATGGCTGCTCTCCTTCATGCAGCAACTCAACAACCCTGAACCACCAGATAATGTACAGTGTAACAACCATCAAGAACAGCAACCATCAAAACTAATTACATTTCTCATTTCCCATCTACGTTTTAAAAACTAAACCAGGCTGATGATTCCTGCAGATTTCTTGATGAACATTTTTCTTTAGCTTGACTTTGTCAGACAGGTTCTATTTATGTGATTTCTTGATTTTACAGGTCTGATAAAAATCAAGTGAACTTTAACTCACAGTTCATTCTTGATTTAGCATGGTGGGATGGGGGCAATTACTTTTCACATATGGCTAGGTAAGTTTGGAGGGCGGTTTTCCCTTAATCTATAAATAATCTTTTAAAAACAGCATTTTGTTTTTAATCATGTAATGTTTGTATAATACTAAAATTTGTTTAATGATCTGAATCATTTAAAGATTGATTCAGACTATACAAGGACACAATAAATAAGAGGAATATTTATATAAATGACGAGTGATACCGTATTGTATTGGCCTTGCACAGCCACTGTATCTATAAAAAGACTTTTTGTTTTGTGCAGCCTGTACTTTTTGTATTCTAATTAGGCCCAACCTTCCTTCCATGGCACCGAGATCACATGACCTGAGACCTCATTATAATTTTCTTTTCGTTTATGTGCTAAAGAAGGGTCGGTTGGCATAGTTTCCTTTTTTGTAGCTGTGAGTGTTAATTTGTGTTAACATCCTCAATTATATCTTGTTTAGTGATATTTAAATTAAAGCATGACTGATACTGTATATATACATACATCGACCATTTGCTGGTAAGGGTATGTTAATGTTGTCACCATTGTTATTCCCTGAAGTGGCTGTGTTGACTTTTTTATAAGTGTAGTGGGGCATGATTTAGACGTAGCAGAGCCTGGTTTGGCAGGAACAGGGCGTGGCTCAGCAGTAGCTCATTTACATAAACACTGAAACAGAGGGAATTTGAGATTCAAATATCCTTTTTTTTTTAGGCGTATTTCATCTATAGTATTAACAGTCATGTGTTGACTTATGCTAACTTGTTCAAAAAGTAGTAAAGTATGTGAACTTTAAATGGTGCTGTTAATATATCGAGTCACTATATCATGGATGTAGATTTGTGTAAATAAGGTCACATTGTATAATGAGTGTCACTGTGTCATGCAAACATAAAATACATAAAATCCACTTTTTTTTTTGCTGTTCAGTTTGAGTGTTTTATCATAGAAGCATTTTTAAAAAACTCTGTATTAAACTAAAGGTTGAATGGGTCTATAGTTGCATTTTTACAAAGCAATTTTCATTGCTTCTATCATGAATTATTGTTTGTAATTTTTTTTATTGCATTTTATAAGTCTCAACATCAATATTAATGGTCATAAATAATTTACATTACATTTTAAGTTTAGCTTTTAATGTGACATTTAAACTTAAAAGTGGGTGTAAATAAGATGGTGTAGGAATTATTTACCAATGCATGTGTACAACAATGCGGCACGGTGGTGTAGTGGTTAGCACTGTCGTCTGGCACCTCCAGGGTCCGGGTTTGATTCCCGTCTCTGTGTGCATGGAGTTTGCATGTTTTCCCCGAGCTTGGTGGATTTCCTCCGGGTACTCCAGTTTCCAGTTCTCAGTCCAAAGACATGTAGATTAGGCTAATTGGCATTTCCAAATTGTCCGTAGTGTGTGAGTGAGTGTATGTGTGCCCTGCGATGGATTGGCACCCTATCCAGGGTGTACCCTGCCTCGTGCCCTAAGCCTCCTGGGATGGTCTCCAGGTCCCCCGCGACCCTGAATACAGGATAAAGCGGTATAGAAGATGAGTGAGTGTACTGTACAACAATGGAAGAGAGCTGCTTAGGTTCCTGTCCAGGATCCATCATTAACTAATCAGTCCCTGGTTACCCATAGTTGAGCTTTGTGACTGATACCAAAAACACCTTGTGGCTTTTTTGGGTATGAGGTATAGATAAGAAATTTTTTTAATCTTCTAGGATAAGCAAGGGAGGGCCGAGCACATGAGTTGGGCAATGCCCACTTTCCTTTAATAGAGAGACACTTTTCCCTTATCGGAGACTTACAGTAGGTAGCCAACGAGAATGCCTCTTACCGCCGTGCTCATCACCGCAGCAAAACGACAGCAGCCAAAATAAATGTCGCATTTTAAAGTCATTCATGAAATGACCACCAGGTAGCGCAGTGACATTTTCATTTGCCTCAGTTTTTAAATATAATTAGAGCTTAAGTCATAAAAAAGTCATAATATGTTGTATCGAAGAAACATACAGAAATCAGAAATCATTTTGACCCAACAACTGGTTTATTCTTTATTCTCTGTTTTTTTCCAAACGGCAGCCTGCAAAATGTTCGAAATATTACTGTTATTGTGTCACAAAGTGTAGTTTTAATAGTTGTTTAGGCGAGACTGCATGGGGGTACAGCTCAAAACCTCCATCGGCTATTAAAGATAGAGTCTATTTAAAAAATTGCCCCAACATTTTCGGAGATTTGAGCTTCAGGAAATCCCCCAGCACTCATATACCGCCTAACAAAGCCTCATCCCGGGAAGAACTTTTGAAAACTACCGCATTCATTGATGTCTCTGTAGTGATTAATACAGTGGAGGTATTTTTTTCTGGGTATTTTTCTAGCAGGTAATCATTGGTATAATATGGTTATAGTATAATATATTATGTGATGGGTCCTGTACTCTGCATTCCACATTCTTTGGTGGAGGCTGTTGATGTTTGTTTTAAAGTTTTTTTTTTTTGTCTTTGATGTTACCTACACAAAGCAGTGTTTTCCCACCTGGGAGTTTCTCCAGCATACTGTATATCAGATTGATGGACATGAGTTTTTTTTAGCCCGCATTTAATCAATATTATTTTAAAAAGTTTTATTGTTCTTGTTCTTAATGTTATTTTGAAGTAAATGAAATAGTAATAGTTAAAATAGCAAAATAAATACTTTAATGGTTTAAATAGTTCAAATAAATAGTTCAAATATTAAGGTGAGGAATGTTGCATGTCATGTGGGCATTATAAGATTTGTATTGAAAACTTGTAAATAAAAAGTGGCCTAAAATAGATGTAGGATTATATTTCTAGTCTGAATAAAAATGCTTTATTTATTGTGGGCTATTGTTGTTACTTCCAATATTTGTTAATTTAATTAAAATGAGGTTTGGGTTTGTAATGTTGAGTCAGCATCGTGATCCTCGTTCATCCTCGATCGTTAATTTCCTACATAGTGTAATCAGCGCTCAACCGCTCGAAAAAAGTTTTCCAGAGCGCACCGGCAGAAGTAGACTAATGATTATGAATGCGTCGAGAGAAACCGCAAGGAAACTGACTCTGACCATTTTAATAATTCATTGATAAATTAGTGATTTCTTTGGTTTTGGCTGTAGTGATGAAGGTGATTGTTATCTTGTCATCTCGAGCTCAAGTTCACCGAAACCAATACAGAATAGTGCACTTTACAAAATCATAACGTTTTGGACTGCTGAGGACTGGGGCAAAGTCATATTCTCGGATGAAGCCTCTTTCCGATTGTTTGGGGCATCTGGAAAAAGGCTTGTCCAGAGAAGAAAAGGTGAGCGCTACCATCAGTCCTGTGTCATGCCAACAGTAAAGCATCCTGAGACCATTCATGTGTGGGGTTGCCTCTCATCCAAGGAAGTGGGCTCACTCACAATTTTGTGTCATTGTGAGTGCACTTAAATAAAAGTAGAGTCTTATAAAGGTTATGTAGCTTATATAGTTCCTGTCCAGGGTCAATCATTAACTAATCAGTCCCTAGTTACCCATAGTTCAGCTTTGTGACTAATACCAAAAACGCCTTTCGGTTTTTTGGGTATGAGGTATAGATAAGAAAAACATTTTATCTTCGAGGATAAGCAAGTGAGGGCCGAGCACATGAGTTGGGCCATGTCCACTTTCCTTTAATAGAGAGACACTTTTCCCTCATCAGAGACTTACAGTAGGTAGCCAACGAGAATGCCTCTTACCACAGTGCTCATCGCCGCAGCAAAACGACAGCGGCCAAAATAAATCAGTCGCATTTTAAAGTCATTGATGAAATGAATGGAATTTCATTCTTATAATAATGCAAAAACACATCGATACCTTTCGGACGGTAGCATGTCCTGACAATGAATTTTATGGTCATTTAGTTTCAGTTAATACTGAATCTGCTACAGATTTAAAGAACACAAAGTATAAGATGTTTGGGAACCCTACATAATCAGTACTTAATAACACCTCCTCTGAGAGATATCACAGTTTGCAAACGCTTTTTATAACCAGCTAAAAGTTTTTCAATTCTTGTACTTCTTGATTTTCTCCCATTCTTCCTTGCAAAAAGTTTCTAGTTCTGTAATATTCTTTGGTTGTCTTGCATGCACAGCACTTTTAAGATCTACCCACAAATTTTCAGTGATGTTTAAATCAGGGGACTGTGATGGCCGTTCCAAAACCTTCAGCTTGCGTCTCTTGAGGTATTCCATAGTGGATTTTGAGTTATGTTTAGGATCATTGTTCTGTTGTAGAAGCCGTCCTCTTTTCAGCTTCAGCTTTTTTACAGATGGTGTGATGTTTGCTTCCAGAATTTGCTGGTATTTAGTGGAATCCATTCTTCCCTCCACCCGTGCAATGTTTCCTGTGCCACTGGCTGCAACACAACCCCAAAGCGTGATAGATCCAGCTCCATGCTTAATAGTTGGCAAGGTGTTCTTTTCATGAAATGCTACTTCTTTTTTTTTCTCCAAACTTGCCTTTGCTGATTGTTGCCAAAGAGTTCTATTTTAACTTCATCAGTCCACAGCACTTGTTTCCAAACGCATCAGGCTTCTGTAGATGTTCTGTTCTACACTTCTGATGTTGAATTTTATTATGGGGACACAGTTAAGGTTTTCTTCTGCTGCCTCTTCCATGAAGGTCTTGTGGAACGGTGCACCACCACTCCTGAGTCTGCTAAATCTTCCTGCAGTTTTTTTGCAGTCAAATGGAGGTTTTGATTTGTCTTTCTGACCTGCATACAAGCAGTTCTCTCAGAGTTTTCTTGGTCTTCCAGATCTCATCTTGTCCTCCACAGTTCCCCTGAAATGCCATCTCTTAATTACATTTCTCACTGTCGAAACTGCAAGTTGACAACGCTTTGCTATTTTCTTGTAGCCTTCTCCTGCACTGTGGGCATCAATAACTTTCATTTTCAGAGTCTTACACAGCTGCTTAGAGGAACCCATGGTTGTTGAGTGTCCGCAAGTGTGTGCACAAGGTTTGAAGAGTCAAAGTATTTGTAAAGCTTTGAAATTGTCATTTACTAATGACAACTGTTGCCATGCATCAGATCTAACAAGCTGATTAAAGGTCTGAAACCTTGTAAAAAGAATCTGAGACTCTGGAATTCTTAGGGTGCCCAAACATTTGCACAGTGCCATAATAATGTTTTTATTTTTGTTCAATTTATGGCATAAAAAGTAACTATGCATCAATGTTTGCTGAAAATATTGTGTATTTTTTTAATTTTCAAGACAGAATGTGTTAATATATTTTCAATAAAAAAAAACATCAAAATCTGTTATTTATCAAACTTTTGCATAAGACTGTATTATTGCTCATGACTCATGAACAAAATCTCTAGCTACTAGATAGAACACAAAGAGGACGGTTCTGTGGAGAAAACGAGAACACAGGTTATCTTTGGGATTCTCTGGATGGCATCTTTTGGTACAGTTTGTGGATTATGAAATAAAAAAATTCAAAAAGGTGATTTAAAAAAAACAATAGTTTTATTACACTTTTTGGTGATTTTTACCAAATAGGGTACCATTTAAATGTTAATCTTTCTCACAGCACCAGAGTTGAATCCATCCCTCCATAATTACGCTATTTAACGACTCAGTGTTATGTCATGGGTTAATAATTTTTTGCTGGTATTTTTTCAGGTTTTTCAGGATCCTGTCCTTTGTAACTTTACAGAGACTAATGAGTGTTATGTAGCTCTGGGAAAACAACTTTGCCTGAAAATACTTAATGAATTAACTATTATATAGCCTTTTTTTTTTTTTTTTTTAACCTAGAACTGTTCTAGTAATATGACAAAAAAACATTTAAAAACATCTAAACCCAGTCACTCATGTAGAGGATTGGAACAGCACTTTCCTGCCGAAACAAAACTCTGCAAACATCACCTGCCATGCAGAAAATCATGTCAGTAGCACACAAAATTCTACTCCATTAATTCTACTCCACTAATGTTTTTGTGAATCTTTTTTGAACAATGAACTAAATATTAATAACATCTGCCATATTGATACAGTACCATGATAGAAACAAATGACACTTAACATCACATTTATCCACATAATAAAAAATAATGTAGGGAATTTTGAAAGCAGATTGTGATTATTGAAGCTGAAGGGGGGAAAAATCACAGGCAATGGGATCATACAAACTGTGCATTTATTTAGCATCAACAGATAATGTGTTCAAAATACAGTGGAACCTTGGATTACGAGCATAATTTGTTCCAGAAGTGGGCTCGTATTCCAAAACACCCATAAGAAATAATGAAAACTCAAATTATTCGTTCCACAGCCCAAAAATAATAAAAAAGTTTCCAATTTAAAATTTATTAAAAATCTTTGCTCGTCTTGCAGAACACTCGCAAACCGCGTTACTCGCAATCCGAGGTTCCACTGTATGTACAGTCACAGATATGAATATAAAGCGCTGTATTAAGAAACAGCATAGAAGAAAATGCTTATTTGTTGGTCATTGAAGCTGTGAATCCAATGAGCCCCAGGATGTGTGCAGAGTTTTTGAGGGGCCGTGGCTCTAATCTGATAAAGGGCAGAGGGCAGGAACTCCCCCCAACCCCCTGTTACATGACTACTATTTTTACTAGTCAACTAATAACTCAATAAAGTATTTTATTAATCACCTTTTCTGGTGTTAGTAAAAAAATCTGTTTTAGGACATTGCTATTTTCAGGCTGATTTGTTTGTGCAGAATAGAAAAATACACATTACACTGCACTTTAGTTTACAACCAAACAGCCTACAAATTAGATTTACAGCTTCAATACTTTCATGTTTTCACAGTTATGGCACAACATTAAAAAATATTATAACAGTTTGCAAAATAATTAATCTGTGCATTACATTTCACAATCAATTGATAGATGAACGACAAATCTTTCACTTTTTCACTTCCTGTCCATGTGCTATACAGTATAATGCTGGCTCTCAACAATTTTTTCTTAAGTCTACCTGCAACTTCAAATCTTTAATTAGTTTAATTATTATCACATTATCATCCCCACAGTCCTGTACGATTGCCCTGAAAGCACTCTTACATAGGGTATGAAAAAGACACCATGATAAAAATGTGTGTGTGTGTGTGTGTGTGTGTGTGTGTGTGTGTGTGTGTGTGTGTGTGTGTGTGTGTGTGTGTGTGTGTGTGTAGAATAATAGTACACAATTGTGGGAGAAAAAAAACGTCCTTTATTTCTCACAATGATCCCCTGCCACACTAATGCACTTATCCCAGTGTTTCATTAGTGCCTGGAAAAAATCAAATTCGAAAGGTTTCTCAGTACACAGGAGCCATGAGTGGTTTGCATGCTTTGCGTCTGAAATCCTGGCCTCCAAGGAACTCCTTTAATGGCCAAAAATGTGAAAATGGCTTGGAGCGAGGTCTGGACTGTACGGTGATGTGGCGATAACTTCTAGCCGAGTTCCTGTAGTGAGTGACTTCCCTTTGTTATAAAAACCCCATTGGATTAACCAATCAGGTGAGGCTGCTATCACACCAGCAACAAACTGCCCTTCGATATCACCATTAGCAAACGTTAGAAATCATAGTTTTGAAGGCTGTTTTTAGTTAAAAATAAGAAAAAAATAACTACCACTAGAGCAGTAAAAAAAAAAAAAAAAAAGAAAACCAAGAGCTGCATACAGACAGGAAAAAAGATGGATTCAGACTTTCAGTAAGGAAAATGACCAAATGGTTAACTGGTCCTGCCAAACTTCAGCTGTTGTAATGATGGCTGTGACTCTTATACTGATTATTGTGCCGTGCTTGCCTGGAATAGCTGCATATGTTATTTTACTGTAGTGCCCATTTATTGTGACTTTAAACACAGAAAATAAAAAAATATGGAAATACATAATAAAAAAAGGTCATACAACAGAGAAGTTATTTAACTCGTGGGTTTAATACACGTAGCTTACTGAATATTTTGATATGAATGTAAATGAAACTTTTCCTGATTTAAGAAATGAATGCTTAAAAATGTGTGTGTGTGTGTGTGTGTGTGTGTGTGTGTGTGTGTGTGTGTGTGTGTGTGTGTGTGAGAGAGAGAGAGAGAGAGAGAGAGAGAGAGAGACAGGGAGTGTGTGTGTGTGTGTGTGTGAGATAACAGGCCTCTGCATAATACAGTTTCCTATAAAATCATACACGCTCTAGCACTCTAGAAGACTGTCTGGTTAAATTTCATTGTTAAAGCAACAACATATGATGTACAACACACACACATACTGTAGTGATAAAAAAAGGACATGGAGATCTTCTCACCTGGTTTCTTCAAAGAATTTTCCAAAAAGCACAGAGCATGTGAGCAAGAAGGACAACACGACCAATTAAACAAACCATAAGTGTATGATACAAAAATTGAAACAAAAAAGGTGCACAAAAACCAATACAGTGGAACCTTGGATTATGAGCATAATTCGTTCCGGAAGTGAGCTCGTGTTCCAAAACACTCATAAACCAAATCATCATTTCCCTTAAGAAATAATGAAAACTCAAATTATTCGTTCCACAGCCCCAAAAAATAAATACATAAAAATAATTAATACAATCTATAAAATGAAAATAAAACAAATTAATCTGCACTTTACCTTTAAAAAAAATACAAATAAATCCTGACAGATAAGTGTTTCCGTTGGTGCACGCAGGCGCTGTGTGTGTGTGTGTGTGTGTGTGTGTGTGTGTGGAATTAGCCCTTTCCCTCGCCTCATTTTACACAGTAACACTCCTCCTCCCTCTCCCCACCTCGCTTTTTAAGATTCACAACAAACACACAACGGAAACACCATTTTAATAGGAAAAAAAGAAATCTCTCTGAGACTGGCATGAGCGCATATTAACGGGCTCACTTTTTAAGTTTCACAACAAACGCATTAACACAGCGAAAACACCATTTTAACGGAAAAAAAGCGAGACTGGCATTAGTGCATTGTTAGGTTTTAAATGAAGAAGTAGTGTGTCCGAGCTAAGTTTTAAGCTAAGAGAAGAAGAGTTTAACTTGTGTCCGCTGCACCTTGATACACTTACCGGCACGGGCCCGATCGACCGGGAGAGACAAACACACACACACACGCAGGCATGATGTCTGAAGATCTAGTTTCTTCTTAGCAAGGAGAGCACATTTAAACAGTGCTACATCCTGAACATCAAAAGAACCAGTCATTCACATGTCAGTGATAGAGAGAGCCGGAGACAGACAGGAGAGAGGAAATACATTTGCATTCTCCTGATTAAACAAAAGGGTTCTAGCAGACAGGAGCCATTTGGATGTATATTCATCTGGGTACAGGATATAGAAGGTGTTACTACAGAAGGCATAAGGAAGCACAGTGAAGGGTCTGTTCTCAGGGCACAGGCATCTGAACTGATTATATTACAATGTCTTACAATATTATAAAACCTTACACGCATACAAACAATCACTTAAGTTTCACAACAAACGGGCACACACACACAACGGAAACACCGTTTTAACAGGGAAAAATTAAATCTCTCTGACCTAGCGTTAGCGCATACTAAGGGAATCACTGCGGTAAAGTAAAAAAAAAAATGAACCAGCACCTTACCTTTGAAAAGAATCGCAACAGAGTAGAGTTTCTGTGTGTTTGTGAAGCCAGGGAGGGGGTGAAAAGGCGAGAGAGCGTCTGTGCGTGTGTGTGTGTGTGTGTGTGTGTGTGTGTGTGGGTGTCAAATTACACGCGCACATGCATAAGAGACGAGTAGAGTTTTTGTGTCTGTGAAGCTGGGGGTGAAGGTGAGAGAGTGACGCTCGGTGTCAAAATAAGAGTCGCATGCGTGATACATGATACTCGGCGCTCGTAAACTAATACTTGCTCGGTTTCCGATTAAAAATGTATTAAAAATCTTTGCTCGGTTTGCGGAACACTCGTAAACCACATTACTCGCAATCCGAGGTTCCACTGTACCAAAGAAAATAATATATACAAAATATTTACAATAATAAACGGAATGGGTGTGTGTGTAAAAAGTTCAAAGTCCAGATTATTGCAAGAGTGTGTGAGAGAGTGAAATCGGTCTCAACAGAAAGGATGGAATAATCCCGTGAGGCCGATGTCAGAGTGAGAGTACCGTGACGAAGCAGTCCAGTCGGCATTATTCCTGATGGTAAGGACAACTCGCGAGGAATAGCCCTTGACAGTCTCTTTGTGCACCCTGTAACTATATATATATATATATATAAACACAGCACGCTGTAACTCCATACTCCCTCCGTGAGTCCTGTTCCGGGCCGGCTTTATTTCCGAGTCATGTGACCATGTGCGTCACCATCTTCCCGTGCCGACCGGCAAAGTCTCGCGAGGGTTAGAACGGGAATCAATACACAAATATACATACAGGCAAATAAACCATAGTGGGCACAATGCATAAGGGGTTGCAGCTTCATCATTTAGCCGTCTTACTTACCCCTATATACAATTGCCTTTTATTGCCCCTTGGCAGTGCTACATAGACTCCCACCCCAGCTTCCGGCGTACAGTATGAGGAGAGCATTCGACTTAACACATCAAAAAAACCACATCACATTATAGGTTATTGTGGGTTGCCCTATGGCAGTGTAATTTATTGGCCCTTTTACAATTTTCTATTTCTGCTGGACTCGTTTTGCTGTTGTTGGGCATCTGGCAGACTTTACAGGTGGTGATGAATTGCCATACATCCTTTCTCATGGAGGGCCACCAGACATCCTCTAGTAGCCGCAACAGGGTTTTTATCCTCCCCCTGTGGCCATCTGCTGGAAGTTGATGGTAATGGACTGCTGGGTCAGTGTTTGCGGGATTACCAATTGGAGCTTTTCCCCTTGCTTCACTGTATCTCTTCTATATAGCACCCCCCGGTGTAGGACAAAGGAGCTCCTCTGGCTTGGTGTTTTCCCTGGGTACTCCCCCTCAGACAGTTGAGCTATGAGGCTGTCGTCCTGCTGGGCGTGTGCTATTTCCCCCAGGTCACAGGGTAGGTCAGAGGAAAACTAATGGAGGATCCAACTTTGGAAGCCGCGCATAGGAGAAATGATAGGCTGCTGAGCGGGGCTGCGCGTCAGAGAATCCAGCTAGGTGTGAGGTTGATGACTGTCCATGGTCTTTCTTCACCTCCTCCTTGCTGTGCGGAGCCTTCAGCTTTTCCCCGTCACCCTTCTCTGCTATGCCGCCCTTTTTGGTTACGGAGAACAGGAGGACGTAGCCGTCAGCTCTGATGATGAAAGCAGTCTGGATGGGTGAGCTGCAACTGATGGAAGAACCTCAGTGGTGACCTTCCTTCCTGGGAGTGCTACCTTTTTCTGGGGTGCCGTGACTGGAGTGCTAGGCGTGGACTGTGCAGAAGTGGGTGATGGTATAGGGGAGCAGGCCGGTGGATGGCGAAGAGTCAGGCAGCTAGTGAGACATATCTTCTTCAGCTGCTTCTCCCACATCACATCTATCCGCAGAAGACAGTCCGTAATCACTTTCTACAGCTTTTCCAGGGCCTCTTGGACATAGTTCTCCAACCCTGCCAAGCTAGCGTCCACCGCCTGCCGAAAACTCATTTCCCTATTTAGAGTACTGTTAGTGGCATCTTTAAAAGCAATTTCTAACCTGTTAACGTTATTAGAAAGAGCCAATAAATCCACTTTACATTCTTCCACATCATTCTGTAAAGTTGAAGTAAAACAAATTAACCTGCATTTTATTTTATTTTTAAAATAAATCTTGACAGATAAGTCTTTGACAATGTCTGTAGTGTCTGCTGTGTATGTGTTTGTGCACATGTATGTGTGTGTTTGTGCATGTGTGTGAAGCTAAAGTAAGAGGACCCTCCCCTCTCCCTCTTCTCGCCTTACACAGTAACCCTGTGTAAGACGAGAAAAGGATGGGTGTGTGTGTAAAGGCAAGAGTAAGAGGAGTGTATGTGTGCGTGTGAAGACAAGAGGAGGAGGAGGGGTGTGTGTGAAGGGGCGCGGTGGCCAATGACGCATGCATGCACACACTTTAGTGCAGATTGAGAGGGAGAGAGAGAAAATGGATCTTTAACCTCTCTAATAGACTTTCTTTTACTTTACATACGCTCGAACATGTGTTATAATAAACAGTACACGCGTGCTGTACACACACAGATACAAACACAAAATAAAATATGTTTTACAAGCACACACATGGTCACAGTCTTATAGTAAACAGTACTCCCACGGAGTTGATTATGCCATTTCTGTATGGCAAAACTCTCTACCTAACTTATTAATATACAAAGAAAAAAATTATTTCACGCTTTGTTTAAACTAAGTTGTACTTCTTTCAAAGTCTACTTGACTTTTTTTGGAAGTATGCCATGCTGTGTCTCGGTTTTGTTTGACGATTGTCATGGCTTGTATGTGTATTACCATGATTTCTGTGTCTTCTGAATACTCTATACACTGTCATGTTTATTAGTTCTGTTGAGTGATGCGTGTAGCCACGCCCACCTCAAGGAAAAAAGGCCTATATTCATCCAACAATGTTTTAGATGCTGTGACTTAACCTGGACCATAACTGCTCATAACTTCACTTTTGCTCAACATTTTGATTT
The DNA here is from genome assembly GCA_030347435.1 of Clarias fuscus. NCBI lineage: Eukaryota > Metazoa > Chordata > Actinopteri > Siluriformes > Clariidae > Clarias > Clarias fuscus. The sequence continues at coordinate 5,381,580 of CM059222.1, read as the reverse complement.
TATTTATGGCACAGATTTATAGTTTAACATCAGGCAAATACCAAAATACTGCCAAAGATTTATTCAATTCTGTTCAGCCAGTATTGTGTGAAGCTGTGAGAAAATCTGGCTGAACAGACATACAGACAGACATGCAGACAAATTTTTTTGAGACTGGTTTCTGGTCCTCCGATGTATGAAACGTAAAGATATCACTGCAAGAGTGATTTCTGACCAAAGTATGCTTGAGGAAGATATTTTCTTAGTCAAGACAACTGAACCACAATTTAATGACTGCATGCATGTCAAGGAACCTAGCTGTGGCACATTGAAATACTTTCCAGTATTAAAAGACATTTCTCACATTATTGTTGCCTTCCATCCCTCTCTTTATTTTGTCTAATAACACAGGAAGTGAGAGGTTTTAGCAAGAACTATAGAACTTCCTCTATTTCTCAGTAAAGGCTGATCATCACTCATGACCAAGATCTTTAAAGCAACTGCAGAAAGAAGACTGGTCTCTGGATAAAATGAGGACACAGATCATCTTTGGAATAATGTGGATTTTCACCCAAACTGCCATGGGTAGGTTTTATCTTCTTAAAATGCCCAATTCATTTATTACTTTTACAGTTTATGCTTAATTTAATTTATAATGGAGTTTATAACGAAGAGAGTTCACTACCTGCATTCCAAAAGCACAAAATATTTTTATTAAGATCAGCACAGTGGAATGTAGGAATGAGTGATCTGACAGAATGCTATACTGTATCACAATACTTAAAGACAATATGACACTACAATATAATTGTACAGTATACAATACATATCACAACTTCTACAAACAAGTGAAAAAGCAAAATGAGAAGAGACACACAGCTACCGTCCCCCAGACACACAGAGAGTGAGAGAGAGATGGAGACGTCTGTGCACTTATTTCCACTTTGATTTCTTTACTGAATGCGGTCACACAGTACTGAATCCAGCTCTCCTGTAATAATAGAGTATAATTCATTACAAGATAAAGTGGTGTGTTATTACTGAACCCCTAAACCAGGCATCACTAAATGGCGAACTGCAGTTTGGATCCAGATCGAGTGATAGTTGTATCCGGACCTTGATGTTTTTCTGAATAAATGAGATAATTATATACGTTATATAATTATATAAGTAATCTAGCACATCTTTTGTTAGTAATTTAGTACTTTTTCCCTTGAGCAACCTGACGCTGTTTTACATGTCGCTCAACAGAGTGCCGCTAAAATAAAACCGTAAGAAACGGAGGATGGCTGACTTCAAGAAATCACTGAAATAGCTCAGTTGGGAAAGCTTTAGATTGAAGATCTAAAATGGTTTCTGCATTTTGAAATACTAATTATATATTTAGGGCAGTGGTGGCTCAAATGGTTAAAGCTGTAGGTTTTCTCATGGCATGGATGCCCCGTGTGGTCTGCCTGAGAAATGTGTGGTGACTGGGGACGGTTCCACTTTTCAACAAAGACGGTCCTGGCCTCAACTGATGCTGACAGCTGTTCATTGAGGAGTCATTACTGCAGTTTCTCGATAGTTCAGAACTGAAGTTTCCTACATTCTACCTGAGCCTCCAATAACGAATTGGAATCCATATTAACTTAAACACATCTCCTGTTAAACTGAACTTCCAGTCTCACACAGTATGATGGCAGATCAATCCTTGCTATTCGTTTTCACCTAAATGAGGATGGGTTCCCTGTTGAGCCTGGTTCCTCTCAACTGTCGCCGTCGTCCTCGGCTTGCTCATCAGGGACAATCTAATCATTTTGATTCATGCACATTCACATTTCATACAAACTTTAATACTTATTTTGATTGTGTAAAGCTGCTTTGCGACAATGACAGTTGTTGAAAACACTATACAAATAAAATTGAATTGAATTGAAAAAGTTCACGTCCCAGCAGTGCCAAGCTGCCATTGTTCAGCCCTTAATTTCAGGGTCAACAGCATCATCGACAATGCCTATTTTTCTCTTTGCAAGTGTTTTTGTAAATGAATTGATACTGTAGCAACCCAGAAAAATCTGTACATAAACGGTAGACTAAACTAGACTATTTTCATTCCAAAAAGTTCATTGCCAGTATATTATGACAGCTTTATTTTAGTCATAATATACTGCACTAGAACACATTTTTGCTGTGTAGTTTTTTTTAGTGGGCATAAGAATTGCTTTTCAATGAATGTTTCAGAAAACATGCTTTATTTTTTGTTTTTCTCCCTTGCCTCAATGAACCTTGTTTTTGTGTGAGGAGTCTGAATGTGTGAACAGCTAAGACATCAATAGGAGTCCTGGGGAACCCTGGGCCCATATTTACTATGCGTCTCAGAGTATGATATTCCTCCTAAGTGGCCAGAAATTTTCAGAATGATGCCGTTTTGGTCCTACATTCAGGAGTAGGAGTAAGTGAAATTTATCAAGATTCTTAAAATAGGAAATCACTTCTATCTCCACCAATATGTAGGAGTGCTCCTGGAGTGTCCTAACTGGTTAGGAATAGCAAGGAAACGGCATTCAGGCAGAGACGCACCTGGAGGAGAGATGTTTTACATGTTTAACTCTAAGTGACACAGAGCTCATAAAATAACAGAATAATATAATAACATAAATGTAAAGTTTGCACATGAGTCTAATACATTTACATCAACCACATTATGAAAGTCCAGTTTGTACACCACATAAATAAGGGAAATGTATTAGCTTATATATTGTTAAAGATTTGAAATTTACACAAATTTAAGAAGAGTGCTGAATCACTGCAAGTCTTCAGAAAGGCCTCAGACCCCAGAGAGTTAACCCTGTCTGCTCCAGGTGCAGTGACCTGCTCTCTGACCATAGCTTCCTAACTGGGGTATGGGAACATTTTAATTTAACTTTGGAATTAATAAGGTACTCTAAAATAAAATGAAAAGTAGACTATGAAAATGTTACCCTCAAAGGTCAATGAACAGATTGATATATGTTTATTCTTCCTGAATAGTTTAAACAAATGTATCCGCAGTGGTCCGATGTGAGGGCATGTACTGTATAAAAAACTTCAATTGAGAGCCTGTTATGAGAGAGCAAACTTTTACATACATTTACAGCCCAGCAACGTGCAAATGAAGATTGATTAAAGATTGTTGTTTGTATTCCATACAAATACAAAGAAATATACATCAATGGGTGTTGTAAGTCTTTTTATTTTAAATGGTGGAAAAACGAAATGAGGAAAATCAGCGGCAGTTGTGTGAAAGTATTATGCACACCGACAAAATGTATAGATGCATGACTCGCTGCATGACGTTATTCTAATGGAGCTGTGGAGGACTGACATAATCTGATCAAAATGATTTCAAAAATAAAGTGAAACTGGAGAGAGGATGAGAGGGAAGGAGGTAGTAAAATATAAAGAAATAACTGAAGCAAAATTCTGCCCTTCTCTTACCTCTAAAGATAAAAAAGTGAACAGAGGCAATTTGTGAAAGCATCACTGCCACCTGTCGGTTTGCTGCACATAACCCCTGAGGAGTGTGAAAAACAGGGACATGCCGTATTAATGAATTGAAGTGCTGCTTATAAAAGAGAAAAGTACATAGAGAGATAGTACAGTCTAATAGCAGCAGAGAGAAAACAGACACTTAGGATGTAACAGTCCGCCACTGAAGGAGCTGCTCAGAAATGATACATGCTTCATACAGGGGGTGAGAGTCATTCTCCAGCAATGATTATAGCTTAGCTGGTGTAAACTATAGGACCGTGCCTGTGAACAGTCCAAAAAGTAGGAAAAGCAAAACAAACATGGTGACTTTGATGTCCACAGTGCAGTTCACATTCACACATGCACTCAAAAAGTAAAACACAAAGTGTCGGAAAAACTAGAAAAATAAGTTAAAATCATAAAATGTACATATAATTACAATTATGTGTGTGCCATGGATGATGCCCACAACTGAATGCAGTTTGTTTTGTCATTGATTTTATGCTGTGTTGGGGAAATGTACTGTATTAATCTGCGTATGATCTGTGGTGCTGTAAGAGCAAAGTTTGATTTATTATTTCCGACATTGTAGTTGTCACCATTTCAAAGCTTAACGTTCTATGGCCCTAAAACCTGTACAGCATCAGTCACTACAGAGACAGCATACACCATGTTTGTGAATCAACCAGTTCCAAGTAGGGATGGACCTGCTAATTCCTTTGGTAGATTTTCAAGACCTTCAGAGATGCTACTCTCTTGCCGCATAGATAATTTGCACACTTTGTCTTGTCTGAGAAAAACAAGCAATTGTTTGACCACACCTAAACAGACAACATGCATGTAGTCCAGTGCAAACTGCGTGACAGAACAAATGTTAACAGATACAGGGGGAGACAGTTTTACTTGATGAGTTTAACAACCAAATTGAGAGAAAACAGCATCTGACCTTAAAGGAAACATCTCTGAAGAATTGAACTCCATTCGGGTATTAAATTTGGAACCATTCTACCTATAGCGTCTATAATTACGACATGTCCATGTTCCTGCCATGAACTAAGCATCTCATTTATACAACTACGTGTATACTTGTGCTCCAAAGTCCATAAATGAAGGCTCTCAACGTCATTAAGCAAATCATCACCGTCCTCTTCAGAAGAAACCCGTAAAAAGTGAGCAGCTGCGCTGGCTTCTGGCTCACTTCAATCAAATTCTTGACTCTCTGCAGCATCAGATTCGTTTAAAACAACATCCAGTTGCACTGAAGGTGAATTGTCATCACTCTCTGCACATGCAATAACTTTAACTTCAGCTTTTCTCTTTCTCCACATCTTCTTGTTCTCTTTTTTGAAGTCATTGTGGGATGTGTTTAGTCAGGAATGTCTATAATATTACCAATTAGGATAACTAAATTAGTAATCTAATATGACATGTTAATTATATGAGAAAGATAAAAAGCTTTAATTATTGGGAAATGAAGGCACTAATCGATTAAATGAGCATCAGTAAAATAAATCAGCTCAACACATACACAGCATAACAGAGTACTAGACCTGCTTTACATAAATATAGCATAAGATGCAAATGGTGTCATGCAGTAACATCATTTACAAAAAAAAAAAAAATTATTTTTTTAAAAATATATTGACAGTAACATACCTGGTAGATGCACAATGAACTCTTAGATATTTGTGGATTTTGTATGTAATGTAGGGCTGAAACGATTCCTCGAGTAAATCGAGTAATTCGATTACAAAAAATGATCGAGGCAAAATCTTCTGCCTCAAAGCTTCGTTTAATTAATTTTAAAAGCTTGCGTTATGTTTTTGCGCAATTATTTGGTGACAGCACGCTTTTGACAGTAAACACCAACGAAGAAGAAGCGCTTACGTCACCCACAAAGCGTGAGGAGACGCAAACAGTTAGCTGTGTAGTGATTTGAGGGAGCGTTCTGTTGCGGGCTGCAAAATGGAACGGAGCGATAAAAATATCAACGAGGCCAAGAGAAGAAGAAAGCAGAAATTGTCAGTAAAGGCTATGTCATGTTATGTCTGAGATGTAGATTTTGAATTTTTTAGTTGCACAACTTAGTGTTTTTGTATAATTATTTATTTTAATGTGTGCCTTAGTTTTTTTATCCTTAAAGTCATTTGAAAAACTTTTTTTTGCATCCGAGAAAAGGCTTTAAAATAAGAATATATGGTGCTGTAAGGCACTTAATTAATCTCATCAACTTTAATACCCCTCTCTCACCTATGCGGTTTCGCGCGGTGGCCGGAAGTACAGTTCTTCATGATTCACCGCAAGTTTTGGCGCTGTGATTACGTCTCCATCTTTCTGGGCAAAAAATTAGACATGTTTAAGACGCCATAAAAACATGTTTAAACATGTTTCCTATTTTTGGCGGACCTTGCAGAACTTTGCGGAACGTCGGCGGGCATCTCACTGTGACGCAAACCGCATAGGTGAGATAGGGGTATAAACTATTCCTTGTATTGTGAATAATGACAAAGTTTATTTATTTGATAAAATGCTGTATGCATTTAAAAAATAAAAGTAGATTTTTCTAAAAAGAAAACCAATTAATCTTTGTTTCTCTTATATATTTTACATTGTTTTTAATTAAGCAAACGTGCATTTCATCCGATTACTCGATTAATCGATTACATTTTTGTAGAATACTCGATTACTAAAATATTCGATAGATACAGCCCTAATGTAATGCACTATATGGAAATGATTTGACCAAAATAATAACTAACATAATAAATAACTTTAATCTGACAAATCTGACAAAAGTAATAATAAATAAGAATTCTATGAATGTTAACCAATGAAAGTCAGACATTGCTTTTCAACCATGCTTCAACGGAATTATAAAAAAAAAATGAACTCATGGAACAGGCCTGGACAAAAATGATGGTACCCCTAACTTAATAGTTTGTTGCACAACCTTTTGAGGCAATCACTGCAATCAAACGATTCCTGTAACTGTCAATGAGACTTCTGCACGTCTCTGCAGGTATTTTGGCCCACTCCTCATGAGCAAGCTGCTCCAGTTGTTTCCGGTTTGAAGGGTGCCTTTTCCAGACGGCATGTTTCAGCTCCTTCCAAAGATGCTCAATAGGATTGAGGTCAGGGCTCATAGAAGGCCACTTTAGAATAGTCCAATGTTTTCCTTTTAGCCATTCTTGGGTGTTTTTAGCTGTGTGTTTTGGGTCATTGTCCTATTACAAGACCCATGACCTGCGACTGAGACCCAGCTTTCTGACACTGGCCAGCACATTTCTCTCTAGAATCCCTTGATAGTCTTGAGATTTCATTGTACCCTGCACAGATTCAAGACACCCTGTGCCAGATGCAGCAAAGCAGCCCCAGAACATAACAGAGCCTCCTCCATGTTTCACAGTAGGGACAGTGTTCTTTTCTTCATATGCTTAATTTTTCCGTCTGTGAACATAGAGCTGATGTGCCTTGGCAAAAAGTTCCATTTTTGTCTCATCTGTCCATAGGACATTCTCCCAGAAGCTTTGTGGCTTGTCAACATGTAGTTTGGCATATTCCAGTCTGGCTTTTTTATGGTCATCTCCCATGTAGTCCACTTTGGCTCAAACAACGACGGATGGTGCCATCTGACACTGATGTTCCTTGAGCATGAAGTTCACCTTGGATCTCTTTAGAAGTCTTTCTGGGCTCTTTTGTTACCATTCGGATTATCCGTCTCTTTGATTTGTCATCAATTTTCCTCCTGCGGCGACGTCCAGGGAGGTTGGGTACAGTCCCATGGATCTTAAATTTCTGAATAATATGTGCAACTGTAGTCACAGGAACATCTAGCTGCTTGGAAATGGTCTTATAGCCTTTACCTTTAACATGCTTGTCTATAATTTTCTTTCGAATCTCCTGAGACAACTCTTTCCTTCGCTTCTCTGGTCCATGTTGAGTGTGGTACATACCATGTCACCAAACAACACAGTGACTACCTGGAGCCCTATATATAGGCCCACTGACTGATTACAAGATTGTAGACAACTGTGATGCTAATTAGTGGACACTCCTTGAATTAACATGTCCCTTTGGTCACATTATTTTCAGTATTTTCTAGGGGTACCATCATTTTTGTCCAGGCCTGTTCCATGAGTTTATTTTTTTTAAATAATTCTGTTGAAGCATGGTTGAAAAGCAATGTCTGACTTTCATTGGTTAACATTCATACAGTTCTTTTTAAATTATTACTTTTGTCAGATTAAAGTTATTTCTGTGACCATTGTGAGTTTTTTTTTTCATTGACCGAAGGGTACCAACAATTTTGTCCACGTGTGTAAGTGAATACAAATTCAAAGGGTCCCTTTATTCTTCTTCTAAAAAACCAAGGTCTCTTATTATTCCAGCAAATTTCTTGGCCTTTTTACCTTTCATATGCTCCAGTGATGGAACATAATTACAAATAAAATCTTTTTTAAAGACTGAAAAATAAGGTTTAGTTTTTATGCATTTGCATTTATGAATGAAAAATTTGCCTAAAATCAGCATTATATTAATGAAAAACGTATTATTCCTATCATCCAGCAGTATTCCAAACATAATATGTTCTTTTTCAAAAGCGGGCAGCGATTGCATCCCTGGCTCCAACCAATAAGACATATTTTCCCAAAAGATAGCAGAACACTCACAAGAAAAAAAAGGTGATCAGTAGTCTCAATGTCAACTTTACAAAAGGTACAAACATTTTGTTCAAAATTAAGTCGGTGTCTTAAAAACTCAGATGATGGATAAATACCATTAAATATTTTGAAATGGGTTTCCTTTGCTTTAGGAGCCACTGGAAAGGCAATATATTGTGTTCGTAATATTTTAATGGTTGGTTTATCATGAGTTTGTAAAATATTGTTATAATATAACAATGTTGGGTATATTATAGAATTAAAACTAGAGCAGATAATTTTGTTGGGAAGTGTTGCTTTGAGGTTATTACCATTAAAAAGAAGTGATGGGAGGTCACATGACCCATCTGAAATGTTGGTAAAGCTATTTTGTACAAGGTTTATAAAACTTTTCGGAATAGCTTTTAATACACGTTCAAATTGTTTACGTTCACAGTGTAAGTTGTATTTCAGGCAGAAACCACGGAATGATAACCAACTCCCATCCTCATTCATTAAGTGATGAACTGACCAGACACTTTTTTCAAGACAATCAAGAATGCACAAAGATTTATATCTGAATAGAATAAATCTATTGTTCCATATTGAGGTTTGGTGTGGGGTGAAGTTATGATTGTATAATAATTTCCAATATTGCAAAACCTGTTGGTGAAATGAAGATAATTTAATTGGTAGTCTAGAAACAGTGAAATCGCATCTTAACACAAAATCAATTCCACCCAATTTTTAAAAATAAACCTCTAGGAATGGAAAACCAAAAGTTATTTTGTTACAAAAATTTTTAGCCATTTAATTTTTAGCATACCATTTACACAGGAAAAATCGAAGGATTGTAATCCACCATTTTCATAATCTTGTACAAGTTGTGCTTTCCTACTGTAATATAATATAATGCACCATTTTTTCCATATGAAGTTGAAATTGATTTGGTTGATAGTCTTAATGGCTCTATTAGAAATAGATAGGCAGGATGCCGGATAAATGCATCTAGACAGACTTTCCATCTGTCCCAGACATTTTGCTTCTCCATCTTGATCTCATCTTTAGAAATGTGTATGCCTGAATATTTAACAATTTATTTAATTGGAATATTATATGCAGTTTTAAGGTGACATTCATGTATGGTAATAATTTCACATTTTTCAATATTAAGTTTTAAGCCTGAAAATTTGGAAAAGTAATCAACAATCTCAATTGTTTTAGGGATCTGATCAATTTTTTTTATTTTTAAATAACGTTATATCGTCAGCTAACTGACTAATTATAATTTCCTGACCAAACACATTAAATTTTTCAATTTTGGAGTTTTCGATAAGGAGGGCCAACATCTCAGTAGCCAAAATAAATAGTGATGGTGAGATGGGGCAGCCTTGTTTAACTCCTCTTTTGATATCAAATCTGGGTGAAGTACCTGTTGGTAGGCTTCCTCCTTCTCTTGTCCTTCCTCACTCTCTTCCATTTCACTTCCTGTACCATTCCTACCTTTGCCCATTCACAGTCCAGTTGCTGCCTGTCGTCTTCCCAATAGCGACTTCCTGCTAAAACTGAGAGATTTGGTTGACATATATAGTGGCGTCATCTAGTGCACCGAAGGATTAGGATTGTTTTAGATGTCTGTTAGAGCTCTACAGGGGCGGTACAGTGGTGTAGTGGTTAGCTATCGCCTTGCACCGCCAGGGTCCGGGTTCGATCCCCGGCCAGGCTCGATTCCCGTCTCTGTGTGCGTGGAGTTTGCATGTTCTCCCCGTGCTTGCTTTGCCCGGAGTGTGTGAATGAGTGAGTGTATGTGTGTGTCTGTGCCCTGCGAGGGACAGGCTCCAGGCCCCCCGTGACCCTGAATACAGGATTAAGCGGTATAGATGATGAGTGAGAGTGAGTAAAGCTCTACAGTATTTGTAGTGTAACAGATGTCTAGATAATATCTGAAAGAAGACTATAGACATCTATGGGAAAATAGCTGTCACATGTCTAGTAGATGTGGTCATGTCAAGACGGGATGAAAAAAACAAACTCCATTCATGACGTTGGGGGAATCGTCCATAGCACATACATTAAAATAACCGTTTGTGTATATACAATTATTTGTGCATACACAACTGTTTTTTTTTTTTTTACATTCTCTGTTAGGAACAGCACTTCATTAACACGTCAACATTGACGTCTACTTAAGTTTTTATTTTTTAGAGATAAGAGTCGTGCAGAATTTTATTATTTATATATTGTAATATTTTTTTACCTCTCGAGAAACTTGACCCTTCAGCGTTACCGATTTTATCCAGCAGGTGGCAGTAATGCATCTAAACCTACCTGCCAAACTTGATTCTTGACCGGAAAGGTGAGCGTTACCGATTCCGTCCAGTGGGTGGCAGTAATGCACCTAACAGCTGGCTGACAGTCACTAAAAATAATCTGTAATCGGGTTTAATCGTGTGTTGTTAAGCACTTATAGAGAGAATTACTGCGATTTAAAACATAAAGACATTCAGTTTGTACTCGGATTTCGCCCTGTCTGTATTTCGGTGCTGGAAGACTGACCCGGAAGTGTGAGTCACGTGGTCTGTTCGCGACCATTGAGATTTTCACTCATGTCCCATTAGAGGCTCAATATGTTATAATATCAGTGTGTAATAATATTAAGAATTTTCCTGATGTTGTTTTTCTCTGCAGGTTTGCTGTTTCAGGATCCTGTTGTCTGTAGATTTACTGAGAGGAATAATCAGTGTTCTGTAGCTCTGAGACAACAACTGCACCTGCAAATGCCCCTGGAGGATTCGTTTAATCTAGAGATCACAGACGAGCCAAATATCACTCGTATCATTTTAAAATATAGAAAAACCCAAAGTAACCCACCAACACCAAATATCCCAGGATGGCAGTTTGTTAATGATAATAAAACTCTGATACTAACCAGTGCAGAGAGGAGAGACTCTGGAACATACAGTGTAGACACTTTTGATGCAGGAGGGAGTAGAAAAGGCAGTTATTCTCTCCAGCTGAACATTGAAGGTAGGAACCACACAACCTCTAATCACATCACACACACACACACACACACTACAACATTTACAATCACTTCATTACAATATAACCATCTTACACACTACAATCCCTTTTAAACATATTTTATTTTAGATTTTTTAATTACTTTTTAAATAGTTACATTTATTTATGTAAAAGATTCTTTATCTAATTAAATATGAACAAATGCTTATATTCTTAAGTAAAAATCTGTTGTCTTTAAAGAAGCTCTCAGAAAAATAAATGTTATTTGATCATTATTAACTGTTATGAAAATATCTTTGTGCTGTATATTTTTCATGTAAACCTAAAAATAATTAACATTTTTTGGAAAATCCTCTACAATATTATTTTAATTCAGAAAATAAATAAACATGTAACATTTAATAAATGCATTTCATCTAGAAAACGAGGTTTATGGTTTTAGATATAGTGTGTAAATAGAAAAAGAACATTCTGATACAGTTGATACACTACACTACTTTTGATGTAATTTGTTCATATCACAAAATATAATACGAAGTATGAAAAAAATAATACAGGACTAAAGATAAATAAACTGTACAGGAGAGAGTGAACACTTTATTTTTACATGTATTGTTAACACACCTTTCTGAGGGAGACTCGCTGACATGAGGGGAGGAGGTTAATGTTTGGTGGGGAGGAACTTGGTGTTCCTTCCATAATAACACTGGCTAATTCTCCTTCAGGGGGTCTCTCACCTTCTCTCTCTCTCTCTCTCTCTCTCTCTCTCTATTCTGTTTCTTGGTCTCTGGTTTGTACTAGGTGTAGCACTCCTCAGTTTCGCCACAGTTTTGTTCGGATGATATTTCTCACAAAGCCTTGGACATCAATACACTTTGCACAAAATTATTTTATCGTGTGCGCGATCTGCAACCACGGTCTGAGCAAAACTGTTGCTGGGTGACGCATCACGCCTTTGTTCAGCTGATAGCGCCGTCTTGGGATGGTGGTTTCTGGGTCGTGTTCCGAGGAGGAGTTCATGAACAGAGACAGATTTTAGGTGAATTCTTTGGTTCGCACTCAGGGGGTGTTCCTGAACCGAGGTTCCACTGTATATCAAAATTACTTATTACCCTCAACACACACACACAATCATTAGTAATGTTGCCATGCTTCTGATTTTTGTTTTGATAATGTGGTTAGTTTTTTGTGTTTTTTATCTCTAATCCACAGCTCAGGTGTCCTCAGTGAAAGTGTCTTACAGCTGTTTGTCCCCTGGAGTCATGAAAGTGTCTTGTTCTGCTGATGGAGACAACCTCCGCTTCAACTGGACTCCTGATTTAAACAAAACACTTCAACTGGAGAACAGGACCAGCACTCTCATACTGGATAAAGACCATCATGGTAAAGTCACCTGCTCTGTAGAGAATCATGTCAGCCGTGATCACAATACCACTGAAGTCCAGCCTTGTCCTGGTGAGTCTGTCTTGCATAAAAATAATACTTTGACAAGCAAAAAAACATGCAGCAATGTGTGACATCACAAACATAAACAACCAAATACCTTCTAAAGTCTTACTGAGTGAGAATGAGTGACTTAATGAAAATAAGAAAGTTAAACACATAAGTAGCTAGACCTAGAAATAGTAGCAGTGTCAATTTCTCAATATCAGCTACATCACTCAGTATTGAGCTCAACTGGTGTAGTGGTTAACACTGTGGCGTCAGCCCTCCAGGATCAAGGGTTCGAGTACCACATTGGTTCTGTGTCCATGGAGTTAATATGTTCTCTCCTGCTTTGTGGGTTTCTTCTGGCTACTCTAGGTTTCTTCCATAGCTCAAAAACATGCTTTGTAAGCTGATTGGCATTTTCCAAATTGTCTACAGTGAGCGTGTGCTTGATTGCAAAAGATCAATGCCTCCATCTGGGGTACCCGCCTAGTACCCAGAGACCCTGGTATAGGTTCCAGGCCTCCCGTGATCCTGTACAGGATAAGCCCCATGAGTGAGAGTCACTGTCCCTGAATATGAGCTTTCTAAATGATTCATGAATAAATGCATTGTATAGAGCAGGTGTGGCCTACCCTGATCCCCGAGACCTGCAGCCCTGCATTACTCGCTGCAGATTACCTGGATCAGATGTGTTCCGTCAATCAGAAGCTGGAAGATACCATCTTGGATGAGGACTGAGTGGGGAATTAGTGAATTACTGACTGATTGACAGACACATCTGGGCCCGTATTGCGCAAAGTAGGCTTTATATTTTAGTGAGTTTTGTAGTTTTTACAGGTTTTTTCATTGTAAACAGTGTAAAAGCAAAATGGTGAAATCAACAGCAGCTGTGTTTGCAGCAAAAGCAGTTTTATGCACACAGACGAAATGTATACATACGTGACTCTGTATGATATTATCCTAATCAGACTGCTTCAATCACAACTGTTTAAAACCGCTATAATAGAGCTGTGTGGGAGAGTTATAATCTGATCAAAAAGAGTTTTAAAAGAAAGTGAAACAGAGAGGACGCTTGTGGAGGAGGGAGTAAAATGTCAAGAAATTATTAAAGTAATATTCTGCCATACTTTTACCTCTAAAGATAAAAAGTGAATGGATGCAATTTGTGAAAGCCTCAGTGTCACCTGTCAGTTTGCAGCACGTACCCTCGAGGAGTGTGAAACACGGGGATACGCCATGTTAATGAAGTGAACGGAGAATCTAAAATAAACAGACGTGTACACTCAAATAATGTAATAAAAGTATATAAAATGTATATAAAAATATAATTATTTTAACATGTGTGCCAGGGATGATACATACCGCACACAATTAAAAACAAAAAATAAGAATGTATTCCATCGCTACTTCTAAACAGTTAGGACACCTCCTGGGCTCTCCTACAATTTGGTGGAGATAGGAGTGATTTCTTATTTTAAGTATCTTGATAAATGGCTCTTACTCTTACTCCTGAAAGTAGGACCAAAATTGCATCATTCTGAGAATTCTTGGCCACTTAAGAGTGATTTCCTACTCTGAGACGCTTAGGAAATATGAGCCCTGATCCAGGCAATCAGCACTGAGACCTGCAGGTATAATTGGAAAACATGCAGGGCTAAAAATAATAGCAATACTGTTATTTGTTTTGATTGTAATTTAAATAAAACATGTTTTTGAAGAAAGTAAAGAAAAAATAATAAGAATAAATAAATGAAATAAATAAATACAGTGCAAAGTCAAAAGCTACTGCACAACTAATTATACCGTGGTTTTATGTTCACAAAACATTACATTATGCAGTGCATACAAATAACTAGTATTATTAATATTATTTAGTAGATATTGATTTTTTTTATTTTCAGAGTCTACTACTGCATCGTCTTTTACAACATTGTCTGAAGGTAAGATTCTCTGTTCCTTAATTTTTCTGATGTTTTATATGTCTGTATGTGCTCATCTCCTAATGAATAAAATCACAGATTAAATAGAGCAATAAAAATATTGAATTTACTATGTACTCCCATATGAATGGAGTTTACTGTTTACTAGAACACTGTGACCATGTGTGTGTGCGTAAAGCATTTTTTATTTTCTGTTTGTATGTGTGCTGTGGTGACAAAACAGCCAAAAGAGCAGGTGTGTGTGTGTGTGTGCGTGCGCCTGCGCCTGTGTAAGTGAGAATCTCTATCGGTAAACTGGTGTGTGTGCACGTGTGTGTGTCTGTGAAAGTCGTCCTACATAGTAGCCTTCTTCATCCTCCTCTTCTTTTTCTGTCTCTGTCTGCAATCTTGTTGTGTGTGTCCATGTTTCTGTGTGTGCGCGCTTGTGTGGGATTCAAATGAATCAGTTATTGTTCGTATCAGCGAAGGCGAGGGAAGCACATTTCGCAAAATAATAGTTATTATTATTCTGACATGTTAGCCACATGTTTCGTGATTTGCAATTTTTCTTTGTTGGTTGCAAATCATCACCTGTGTTTTCTGCCGCTGCAATATTCAGACATCATTTGAACAGTTCTTAATACGTCACCACATTCACAAATGCTTTGTCATTGAACAGTGATGTTCATTATACTGTCATAGTCCGTCTTCTAAACTGTCTAATAAACCAAGGAACCTTAACTGTCGGTTCAGCCTGGGTGGAAGTAGGTTGGTAAAGTCCACAGTCCAGTGAGGAGAGAGCAGCTGCCTGCTGAAAAACTCAAACTCAGTCAGCACAACCAGTAAGAAAACACATCTGATAACTTGTGAAATATGTAAAAAAAATCATTTGACTCCTTAATAATTGATCATTTCCTTAAGTCATTTTCTGACTTTGGCTTGTGCACAGCTTTATCACAGAGATCGTTTGACAGATTCTTGCCACCGATAGTTGATTGATTGCCTCGGTTGCACCACCAGGGACTGAAATGCTCCAGATGTTTATGTTGAGTTAATCAAAATCACCGCAGTTGAACACAGTTAAACGTCAAATTGCTTTGTGTGTCATTGAAAATGTGATTAGGACAAGCTTCAAAATGTGATTATTTTAAAGGGGGTATTGTTTTCTATACCTACTATATGTATTGTAATTCAGTTCCAGGAGATGTTTTTAATGAATGAAGACTGAAATAGTTTAAACAAACACATAGAATTATATCGGATAGTCAAGAGCTAACATACATCACATTATCAAATGGTTACATGTATGTGGTTACTTTTAGGTCCTACTACTGTGGAATCACCTGTTGTACAGTGCACTGTGGTTCAAAACGGTAAGATTCTCATTTATTTATTTATTTTAATGTCTGTATGTGGTAAAGACTAAATAAATAAACCACAGCAACAATACAGTGCATCTAAAAAAAAATGAGTGTAAGCTTCAGATGGTCATTACTGAAAGGACTGACTGTTTGCAGAGAGCTGTACTGAATTACATTCAAGTTAACTGGGATGTGGTGTTAATTTTGTCAGCTGTTTTCAATTTTAGTCTTAGCCTTAGTCCCAGGATAAATATCCCTGAGAGTTTTTATCCTATTTAGTCAATCTTGCCCTATTTTGGTTTAGTCAGGTTTTAGTCGACTAAAAGTTTGGACATTTGGTCTAGTTTAGCCAAAGGAACCGTTATCTAGTTTTAGGCAATGAAAACGTCACATTTTAGCAATAAGATTATTATTAATTAACCCTACAGTCGATCTTGTCTAGCCAAAACCCATTTTTTGAGGTTTTTCACAAAATACTTTTCTTTTCGTATCTTTTCTTTTCATCTGATGTTGTCAGCTAATTATATTTATTTTTAACTCTCACAACAACTGCTGCATGCCCATGTTTTTTTTTAACTACAAACCAATAGGAGCAGTATGGACAGTGCTTTGAAACCTTTTTATATATACTGTAATTGTGTTCCCTCACTATGAGGCGCCGTATACGGCTTAAATCAAACTTCACTCATGCGCACACACATGAAACACTGGCATACACATGTATTAAACAGTCACACATACATACATATATATTACTAACTGCTCAAACAACTACATATGAAATGTGCATGCACACACCTATGAGACGCACACACACAAACTCTTTGAGTGAAGTTTGATTTAAGCCTTATATTCGCCTCATAGTGTGGGAACACAATTGCTGGTGAAAATACCACAAAGAGATGTGGTATTTTTCACACACACACACACACACACGCACACACACACACACACACACACACACACACACGCTCATTCACACACTACAGGCTATTTGGGAATGCCAGTTAGCCAAATCTGCATGTCTTTTGACTAAAGGAGACTATGGGAGTTTCATTTTTTTAATTCAGTTATGAAAAAGAAAAAAAAAATCTTCTGTATTCTATTTTTTGAGATGCACTTAATATTGCAAACATCAGCTTGTTCCTATATGAATGGGGTTTAGTTCTGTTTCTAATTTAAACTGATGGCAGGGATCAAATATGCTTAGAACTCAAAGAAACTCCTGGAAACACATAATCAGTGAACGAGGCCACTGGAACAACTGGGTAAAACATTCGACCCACCACATTCTTTAAAAACTTAATTTGCTTTCTCTCTCTTTATATCACTCAGGTTTCATGGTGTTTGTGTCTGTGTGGCTTTTTGAAATCATCATCCTGCTGTCACTGTTAGTGGGAGCGCTTTATATCTACACCCGACACTACAGGAAATTAACAGAGAGTAAGATTTCATACTTATTAGCATAGAAAATAAACATATCCAATATATATATACCTTTTATATAATGTCTACAAGTTAAGATAGAAGAACATGAGCAGCTAGAAAAATATATCTAAAGCTTCCATGGTGATGTAAGTGCAGTGATGACCTGAGCATAATTTCCTCCCACAGATCAGGAAGCTCTGTAACCCTGGATTAGGATCAGAAGAATCAGTCCATGGCTGCTCTCCTTCATGCAACAACTCAACAACCCTGAACCACCAGATAATGTATAACTAACAGTAACTGCCTCTTGATTGATAGAGATTTATTGATGGTCCACGTGCTTTATGAAGTAGTTTTCTTTTGGCTTTAATTTTAATCATTGAAAATATTGCAATGTTTAAAGGAGACCAATTACACCCCTTAAAATCTTTTTCTCCATTTTCTTTAGTTAAATAATTTTCCTCCTTTTAAAATTTGTTTTTGACTTTCTAGATTTCATGATATTTTCAGCTTTACACCAGAGTCACAATTTTGTATTTGGCTATAGCAAACTTGTATATTAAGTATTTATCGTGTACAATTTGACAAAAAGCAACATAGTTGTAAGGGGCAGTTATTTAAAAAAAAAAAAAAAAGTAAATGATCTCTTTTTTTAATTAATTGAAGTGAAGAAATTTTCTGTAAAGTGGAAATCTTTGTACAGTTAGTTTTTCATCATTCTGAAAAACCTCTGATGGTTCATGGCCAAGTGTCTGTAAAATCTTCTCCCTCTTTTGTTTCTCTCTGGTTTCTATAGAACATACCAGGGGCTCATTGTCATTGATGTATTAGCAGATGTGATCAGGTAATCTGGTGCAGAACTTAAATAAACTAGAGAGCATTCTACACTCCATCATGCATGTGTGTGTTTTTTGATTCTACACTCTGTGAAAGCTGTGTATTGGTATTTTTGAAAGTCACTTTCAGGTAATGTCCAGAACATAGTCAGGATGTACCAGGGAACCTGTGTTCTTCTGTGATGATTATTATTTATTTACCCCCCCCCCCCCCCCTTTTAATAGTGCCTTATATACTGTAATCTGGCTAGATGAGTAAACAAGTTTGAAGTTTTAATAAATGTGTTTTCACAGCACTGTATTACTGGATGTCTTTTAGGGTTTGCTTATTAATGCTGTATAATAGAGAAACATGGATGAAAAATCAGTTAAGAAGGAAACCATACATGGAAAGGGAGACATGGTTATTGGCCTGGCAGGGGTCTGGCTTGGCTGCACGGCCATGGTCCAGCAGCAGCTCATTTACACAGACACTGAACTGACCCCTTTCTCACAACCAGTGAAACTGGGAATTTAAGATAGAAAAAAGCAGTTAAGTGAGGGGTATATCACCTACTGTATAGTTTTAAGAGACACTTGTTGACACTCCTCTATGACTCTATGCTAACTTGTTACAAAATAGTCAAGGGCAAGTTTTCAATGCTGCTGTTACAATCATGCTTTAAATATATCATGTCACTACATCATGAATGTAGATTTCTGCAAAAAACATGACATTGTGTAACGAGTTTATCATTGTGTAACATGAAATACATAAAACACCCTTAAGCTTTTATTTTTTCCA
This sequence comes from Clarias fuscus, assembly GCA_030347435.1. NCBI lineage: Eukaryota > Metazoa > Chordata > Actinopteri > Siluriformes > Clariidae > Clarias > Clarias fuscus. Next base: position 5,362,686 of record CM059222.1, on the reverse strand, counting down.
AATTGAAAGTTTTATCATATTAGAGGCATTTTACAGACAACTCTGTACTAAACTAAAGTTTTAAATAGGTCTAAGGTTTTTACAAAACAATTTTCATCAGGTTTTATCACGAATTATCTACAATATTTTTCAGTTAATTTTAGCAGACTAAACATCATTATGATATTATTGAATAATTCAGTTCAGACAGGATAAAAGCACTTTGGTTGAGCTTTTAATTCACAAGTAGTGTAAATGACATTGTGTGACATCACTAATCAACGTGTTTGTAAAACAGCGAACGGGCTGCTTCCTGTCCAGAGTTCATCATTAACTAATCTATGCCTGGTTATCTTAGACAGTGATATCACATGGTTCTATACCATGGTTCAACTGGGTCACTGTGATGAGACCAAAATGCCTGGCTGTTTATAGGGTACAGTATGAAAGGAGTCTCCCAGGGGTCAGCTAGTAACAAAAAACAAATCGAGCACTTGAAATAATAAAACCTCGCGCATGGAATAATAAACCAAGTGCAGAATATTAAAACCATGTGAACGGATTAATAAACTTTGTGTGCAGAATAATAAACCGAGCATGCTGATTGGTTCACCCATCTGGATTCAAAGTTATGACATATAGGGCATGAACAAAGAGGAAGAAGCTCATACAATAACTTTAAGGTAAGTAAGGTTAACTTAATATTTAAACATTTAACTTAATTTTGAAGCTTTGTGAATAAGTTTGCATGCCCCACACATTCATGGCACATTTTTAAATGCGCTTTCACATTAAAGCAAAGCGACCTGTGCCCCATCTTTTTCTCCAAGCCATGGTATAGCCTAGTGCAGAATAATAAATATTATAATATTTATAATATGAATATTATCCGTATTTCAGTCGGACAGTAATTTATAGGTGGTTAATTACAGGTGCGGTCGCCGGACTGTTAGCAAATGTCCGCCACAAATCGGAATCTAGAAGCTGGAGCACGAATATCCAAGGTCCAACTTCAAACCAACTTCACCGCGGTCTAGTCTTGTTTTCAAGATTTGCAGTCTTGATGATGCTGTTACATTATGTATGCTGACTGTAATAAAACACAGTTTGTTCCTGCGTTACTTGCAAAAAGTCATAGGCAGTTACAGTACTAAATGCTTTACAAGGTGATTTGTGTTCTACAATCGTTAATTACACTAACTCTCAGTTGCAGCATGGGTGAAAGTAGGTTGGTACAGTCACAGTACTGAAAGAGCAGCTGCTTGCTGAAAAAATTTATTCAAAATCACTTAGACAAGCACTTTCAGCAAGAAAACACATCTGATAATATTATGCCATATTAAAAAAACGTTGGTTCCTTGATAATTGCTTCTAAATAATTTTGAATCACATAAAAAAACTATTAATGTTATTTTATTTACAGCTGCTAAGCTTCTAATTCAAGGCTAAATTCCAAACCACTTTATTCAAGGGCCCCACTTGATCTGTATGACAGTATATTGTACATCCTAGTCCGCTAGCTTTCCATGTTATGCTATTTGGAATTGAACTCCAGAACCTGGCGATAACAGAGCTGATATTCTAAAGTGGAATAAGTTAACTTGTGAAATTTACAGTCCATCGCCTTCATGGTTTTTTCTTCATACCCAATACCGATAAGAATTTCCGAGTAACCTTTTAAGTTAAGCCTTTGTCATATACAATACAATACAATGAAATCCTTACTTTGCATATCCTAGAGTAGCTTGGGTCAGAGCGCAGGGTCAGCCATGGTACGGTGCCCCTGTAGCAGATAGTGCTCAAGGGCCCAACAATGGTAACCTAATGGAGGTGAGGCTTAAACCTTCTGATCAGTAACTCATTGCTTTAACCCTCTGAACTACCCCTTCCCTAACTGTCAGTCACAGTTAGTTAGTTCTGCCAGTCATAGAAAGATGTGTGTTGGCGGAGCAAAATAACCAGATAAATAAACAACAAATCCTAATCTGTTGATGATTAAATTGTGTTCGTGGAACTATTGTATAAAAGCAATATCACAAGAGAGGGAGTACTGTACTGCTGCATATAGCACGGCTATGATGCAATCATGGGTACAATTTTATTCTCATATTCTTGTATTTGCTCCACCCCCCTCCCCTTATTATGATTATATCATACATCATACATACTGACCAGGTACATTATCATGTTTAATATTTAGCTTGTTCAGTGTATGGAGTGCAGGATGTTTAGCCTTAGATAAAGGAGCATCAAAGGATCAAGGCATTCCCTAGGCCCAATACTTGTGCTAGATGGGCGCTTCACTGCCAAGGACTACCAAACCATTATGGAGGACCATGTGCACCCAATGGTTCAAACATTGTATCCTGAAGGCGGGATCAGGATGATAATGTACCAATACACAAAGCAAGATCTGTCATTCCCAAGATGAATTGATGCTGGTTTGGCTGCAAAAGACCATACTAATGAATTATTGTGGTCTAACCCCCCCACCCCACCACCCCACCCCACACACACCTCGGGGTTAAGCTGTAATACTGTCAACTTTGTTCATAGGATCGCCAATTTATGCCATGGTTTTGGGTTTAGTTTGAGGCATCTGGCATTAGTGTGGCTTCAGGCACAGCAAACTTCCTGTCCCATGTCTGGTTAGGTTTCCTCTAGCTTAGTTTTACAAGCTCTCCTTTATATTCACGAATTAGATAAGGTTATTGGGATGGTGCCATGCTGTTTGGGGGGAGAGGTTCTGGAATGTAATCGATTGTTTACTCTCTTTGGGGGCCTGTTCATCCCTAGACTGCTCTCCTTCAACAACCGTGAACCAGCAGATAATGTACAGTACAGACCAAAAGTTTGGACACACCTTCTCATTCAAAGAGTTTGAATTTGTATTATAGCAAGAAAAGAGCAGCTAATTAAAGAAAAACGAGTGGCCATCATTACTTTAAGAAATGAAGGTCAGTCAGTTCGAAAAATTGGGAAAACTTTGAAAGTGTCCCCAAGTGCAGTCACAAAAACCATCAAGCGCTACAAAGAAACTGGCTCACATGCGGACCGCCCCAGGAAAGGAAGACCAAGAGTCACCTCTGCTGCGGAGGATAAGTTCATCCGAGTCACCGGCCTCAGAAATCGCAGGTTAACAGCAGCTCAGATCAGAGAGCAGGTCAATGCCACACAGAGTTCTAGCAGCAGACACATCTCTAGAACAACTGTTAAGAGGAGACTGTGTGAATCAGGCCTTCATGGTAGAATATCTGCTAGGAATCCACTGCTAAGGGCAGGCAACAAGCAGAAGAGACTTGTTTGGGCTAAAGAACACAATAAAGAAAACTCTTTGAATCAGAAGGTGTGTCCAAACCTTTGGTCTGTACTGTATAACCATCAATAACAGATGAGTTACAGACAAAATAAATGAACTTCCTCAATCCACATCCACTTCTCCAAAATCTCATGATTCCTGCAGTGTTCTTGATGAAAGTGCCATTTTTAAAAAGTTGTTTTACTTTAGCATATTTTTTTATGTTCTAAAATACTCCAATGCTTAATGCTGCTGTTACAAATATGATTTCAATATATAATGTCCTATCTTTGATCCATTATACAGACCTCATCACTGTGTCATGCGAATTTAAAGCAGCATTAAAAGGTGAAAAGAACGTGATTTTTTTAAATGTCATGGGGGACAGAGTTTCAGAGGTGGGGAGCAAAATGCCTGAAGGCTCTAGAACCCATTGTAGTTAAATTGGCAGTGAAGTGAGTTGAATAGCAGAGGAGCATTGAAATGTATGTGAGCGTTAGTAGATATGAATGAGTACAGAGAGGTACTCTGATGGCTGAAGTTATGAAGCCTTTAAGGTGAGAAGCAGAATCCTGCAACCATACTGGTGTTTAACATGGAACCAGTGAAGTTGCTGAAGGACAGGAGTGATAGTGAAGGATAGTAGTGTGTGTTCTGTGGAGTTCTACTCATGCTGCATTCTTGATGAAGTGATGTTTATGTAGAGTTTTGAGTGGAAGACCAAGTAGTATAGAATTACCATAGGCAATAGAGGATGTAATAAGGGTGTGGACAAGTATACCAGTGCTGTTAGGTGGAAGTATGCCGAATGTTAATGTGTGAAAGAAAAAAGAACTGTCCAAGATGACACCCAGACTCTTGACATGAAGAGAAAAAGACAAACTGTGGGATTGTCAGTTCTCAAAATCCTCCTACTTTCAAAATATCTATTAAATCATAATCCATTTTAATGATTGTTAGGTTTTAAATTAGATCCTTTCTTTCTGCTTTGTTTTTCTGATGTATAATGAATCGATGGTTGCAGACATCGCAGAACTGCAGATGGTGACTTTTATTAAAGAATTTAAAACAAACAAAACAATAACAGGATCAGGAACCAGATGACAAACTGATGCAACTGATATACAAGAGGGCTTAAATAATTAATTATTGAACTAATTGTGGAGCAAAACATGAACATGAAGCACAAGACAGAGAGACACAATATCAGCACCAAAATCCCAAAAGTCCAAAGAGTGCACCTACAGTAGTATGCCATTAGGGGGAAACCCTGACACAATGATGCACGATGTGTTCTAATGTTTCTTCTTCCACAATAGTTGCATTTGCCTGTTTTGCCTTTCACTCTTTTGAAAAATGTACATTTATTCTGATTTATCCAAATCAGCGCCTTATTATTATTGTGTCATGTCTCATATTTCTTCTTGTGCATCTGAGTGATCTCACTGATCTTCCTTTGAATCTGATAACACCATTGTCCTTTTCTTTCTTCTTCCCATTGCTTCTGTTTCGTTCAGCTTCTGCTTAATAATGTTCTTGGCTTCTGCTTTACTAATACTTACAACGATGTCAATGTTCTAGTCATTTGTGGCTTCTGTTGCAACCTCATCAGCTACTTCAGTTCCTTTTTCTGCAATATGTGCTGATACCCACAAAAATGCTCGACATAGTGTAGTGCCATCATTTCAAATTCAATTTTATTTATTACATACACAACTACAGTATAGATTGTATAATATGCAGTGAAATTCTTAATGCATTCGAATCTTATATGGCGTTGGATTTGTATTTCAATTTCTGTTTTAGTTCACTGTTCCTCATTGAATATGACTTTAGCATTAAGTGCAAATGCATCTGATCTACACTATATAAGACATCTGTGGGTCAGCAGCTAATTGTTTGGTGTTTTTTAAACCTATTTTTATGAAGGTTATTATATTGTTTTTATTGGTTTTATAGTTATTAACAAATTTTTGAAGACTTAAACCCTAATTACTTAAATAGTATGCTCTAAAGGTCACATGTTATACTCCTCTTTAGACAAGCTTGCATGAGTCTCCAACCGTCTCCAAAATGTGTCAGGTAATGTTCCAGCTGAAATACAACTCAGATCCTGCATTTCGCCATGCATAGTTTTGCTTTTAATTCCACTCCTTTTCCAAACCATTTCAGTGTCTGTAGCTTTAACTGAACTGCTCATAAACGCTCCTTTTGTGGAAGTGCATTTTTCTAGCCAATCAGAATCCAGAGATCAGAAACACCACATTTTTGGCTCCCTATCAAGAATTTCCCATTTTAAGGCTTTTCCTCACTGCATTTCTGTTGACAAAATAAAAAATATTCATGAGAGCATTAATCCATGATGACGTCCTCAACATTTAGTTACAGTGGAATGACACTGGTGATCACAGTCACATAATGTATAAGGTGAATGTATATTTAGTGCTAAGTGCATGCAGGGACTAACTATGACAGCATAATGAAAAGGGAGAGCCAGAAGGAAACATGTTGTTTCCCTGATATGTAATCACTTCACGGTCAACAAACCTGAGTGATCAGTGATAGTGGGGAAGACAACATCTAAACATACCAGTTCACCATAATACTCTACATCCATGAGCCCCTCAGATCTGCTCCTTTACCTAAGGCAAATCTATTTACAAAAATGCTTGGATAAATAAATAGGTTTTTAGCCTAGACTTAAACATCGAGACTGTGTCTGAGAAGTGAACATTAATTGGAAGGATATTCCATGATTCATTTTTTCCTTGCATGCCTCCCAAACAGCTTGTAGATAGCGTCTGATGGTTGTTATAGAGGCTTTGTGACCCCAAGATGCCACTCTGTGATGCAGTTCTCTAACAGTGAGGTTTGGGTATCTTTTTACTCCTCTAAACATCCTCCTCACTGTGTCTGGTGGCAAGATAAACTCGTCCAGCCACTTTCTCACTGTTCCAGTTCTTCTAAACTTTTTAATGATTCCCCTGACTGTAGATATGGGAACGTTTAGGTGAGTAACTATTTTCTTTTAGCCATTGCCTGACTTATGAAGGTCGACACACATCTGTCTTGCTTGAATGGGGTGTTGTTTTGTCTTACCCATGTTAAAGAGTGGATAAGAGAAATAGACCTCTATGTCATGTCATATTTATACCACAGGCAAACAGGAAGTAATGACTTATGAATTAAATGTTTCTAGTTGTTCTAATTAACTTTATAAACTACAGTAAAAATTACAAAAAATATACTCCATTACATGTATTTTATTTAAATTGTTAGGGGTGCCAATAATTGTGGAACAGGTGATTTTATATATTAGTCACAGATTTTTTAGTCAAAGATTTTTTTTTTTAACAAATGTTTACAGTTTTTTGTGTGTTGGAACTTCAGGCAAGCAAGAAAGACCCCAGTTACCCATGTATTCATTTCCTTTATGGTATAGACATAAATAGTGATATCACATCATACACCATGTCCAGCTTCTGCGAATGTGACAAGACCAAAATAAACTGGCTGTTCAGTGAAGTTTATAGACCGCTGGCTGAAGTATCTGTCATTGACAGATAAAGAGTTTTCAATTCAATTCAGTTTTATTTGTATAGCGCTTTTAACAATTGTCATCGTCGCAAAGCAGCTTTACACAATGAAAAGAATTATTTAAGTTTGTATGAAATGTGAATGTGTATGAATAAAAAATGGTCCGATAGTCAGATAGTCCCTGATGAGCAAGCCGAGGGCGACCTTGAGTTTTCACGCCCATCTCAAGGAAAAAAGCCCTACATTCATCCAATAATGTGTTAGATGCTGTGATGTAATCTGACACATAACTGCTCATAACTTCACTTCAGCTCAACATTTTGATTTTATTTATGGCACAGGTTTAACTTCAGGCAAATACCAAAGTGTCATTAAGTTCTGTTCAGCCAGTATTGCGTGATGCTGTGATAAAAACTGGCTGAACAGACATACAGACAGACATGCAGACAATTTAATCATTAAATGAGCGAGTTCTAACAAATGTACAGACAAAACCTTTCTTTTTATAGATGTAATATGCTTGAGGAAGATATTTTCTTAGTCATGACAAAACCAAAATTTAAGCACTGCATGTGTGAAGAGTTTTTGCTTACACATCTCGAGACCCAACTGTGGCACATTGAAATACTTTTTAACATAACATAACATACATTAATAAAGAAAGACATTTCTCTCATCATAAAGAACAGTTTATTGTTGATCTATATGGATAAACTAAAAAGATTTTGTTAATGTACTGGCTAATTTCTACAGTGATTATAGAAAATCTTTATTGTTGTATTCTGTCCCGCTCTTTATTTCTGTCTAGTAACTTACACACAGGAAGTGAGAGGTTTTAGCAATAACTAAATAACTTCCTCTATTTCTCAGTAAAGGCTTATCATCACTCATGAACAAGATCTCCAAAGCAACTGCAGAAAGAAGATAAAATGAGGACACAGGTCATCTTTGGAATCCTGTGGATTTTCACCCAAACTGCCATGGGTAGGTTTTATCCTCTTAAAATGCATGATTGATTTATTGCTTTTACAGTAATGAAGTTTAACCAAGTGAGGTAATTTCCTGCATTCCAAAAGCACGAAATAGTTTTATAATGCCTTTATTATGGCTAAAAATCCTTTAAAAAACAGGACTTCCATTGGCACTAAATGGTTTAAGATCTTTTAAAAACTACATGTTGACATGTAGAACTAATGCTTTACCCTACGCAGGCTTTTCTTTTCCATAATCACTGTTAACATGGAGCTTTAAAGGAGTCTAAAGTGAGTGTTAGATCAACACAGTGGAATGTAGGGATGAGTGATCTGACAGAATGCTATATCACAATCCTAGCATATATGACTGTACAGTATACTATACATATGACAATTTCCAAGGTTTTTACAACTTCTATAAACAATTGAATAAGTAACCTGAGAAGACACACACACGCAAGCACCCCCCCCCACCCCACAGACACAGTGTGTGCACTTATTTACACTTTGACTTCTTTACTGAATGCTGTAACACAGTTCACCAGTAATAATGTGAGAGTGTCATTCATTACAGTGATAAAAGATTAAAAGTGGTGTGTTATTACTGAACCCCTAAACCAGATATTTTATAATTTAGCACTTTTTCCTTTGAGTGACCTGACGCTGCTATAGGTGTTGCTCAATAGAGCGCCACTAAAATCTGCATAGTACTGTCATAATTTGAGCAAAATGATGTTGAAAATAGAACGAAACTGGAGAGAGGATGAGAGTGTTTTGGATGGTCGGAAAATGTAAAGATAATTCAAGCAAAATGCCCTACTGCCCTACTCTTACCTCTAAAGATAAAAAGTGAGTGGAGGCAGTTTGTGAAAGCATCAGTGCCACCTGTCAGTCTCCTGCACATACACCTGAGGACAAACAGGGGGCACCGTGTTAATGAAGTGAAGTGCTGCTTATAACACTCAAATAATTTAATATAAATACATACAATGTACATATAAATATGATTGTTATGTATTTATGTGTGTGCAATGGAAGATGACCACAATTGAATGGAGCTAGTTTTGTTGTTGATTTCACGCTATATGGTGAGGAAATGTATGAATCTGCACATGATCTGTGCTGTAAGAGCAGAATTTGTTATTTTTTTTTATGTGTTTGTGACACTGTTTCAAAGCTGCATCTTGGCTAATACTAAAAAACATACAGTATCAGTCACCTGTGGAGACAGCATACAAAATGTTTATTAATCAACCAGTTACATACTGCATGTGTGGTGTAAATAAATAAATAAATAAAAAAGCAGTTTTTGTCCAAACGTATCATTTATGAGCTCTGTGTCACTATTTTAAGAATGTTGATGAATTCTCCTACTCCTAAATGAATACTCCTACTCCTAAAAGATAGGACCAAAATTTGCCTCACCTCTCTGGGGATTTTATATCTATTAGATGTCTAAACTGTGTATATTGTAGATGCCTATGGCGTGTCTGTGTACAGTGGAACCTTGGATTGCGAGCATAATTAATTCCGGAAGCGTGCTTGTAAGACTCGCATGGGTGAGTCTCAATTCGGTAAACTGGTGTGGGTGTGTGTGAAAGTTGTCCGACACACACACATACAAACACAACATTAAAGATGCTTCACGCGCACACACATGGTGACAGTGTTATAGTAAACAGTACATGAGCGCATGGTTGTTGACTATACAAGTGCCGCATGCGCACTGAAACAGCATGGGAGACGATTACCCACAATCCCACAGAGCGAGAGAAAGAATAACCATTGGCTCAGTTGTGATCATGTGACACATCAAAACAAGCTCAGCATCAAAACAAGAATCGCATGCGTTCCACATGATACTCGATGATATTTGGAACTTGTATATCACACCCACACACATGCGTGCGAGTCAAGACTCGCTCGTTTATTAAGTTAAAATTTATTTAAAATTTTTGCTTGTCTTGCTGAACGCTCACAAACTGGGTTACTCGCAATCCGAGGTTCCACTGTATATTGTAGATGTCTATGGCATGTCTGTGTATATTGTAGATGTCTATGGCACATCTGTGTACAGTATATTGTACTGTAGATGTCTATGACCCATCTATGGCTGTTTCACGACCCAAGAGATATTTTTTTCTTTTTCCTCTAGAGCTTTGGTGCACTGTACGTGTGCATGTGTCTCCACGCTTTTTTTTCCCTTTTGCGGACATGCACTCTCTTTCTCGCCCCCTCTTGCTCTCTTTCATTCAGATTGACACACCTGTTGCTAATCGAAGAGAGTGTTAATTTGAGGAGAGTTTTAAAGTTGTGGCAGCAGATGTGGGAGACACCTTCTTTTTTCCCACTTTGCCTTAAGTCCATTGTGTGAATGTTGTGCGTGATTGTTGTTAGTCTTAATACTTAGCCTTAATTGTCTGTAACTATTGAGTTTACTTGGTTAACTGTTATGTTGGTTTGGGATCAGTCTGTTTACTTTATGAGCGCTGTTAATTGCGTTGTTTATGTCATGTTGCCTTCCTTTTTTGACACTGTGACACAGATGAATACAGTCGTCATTATGTGGAAGACAAACGTCTTTCCTCTTCAGGTTAACTGTCAGGGTTAATCTTTTCCTGAGACTAGGCCACATTTCCTTATTTTGAAATTTTCCAACAGTTCAACTGAATTACAGGGATTGGTGAAGTAAGGGTTCCTCCTATTGCCCCGCACTCTGTAGCAGAGAAAGTGATGATCACCATGCTGTTCCTTAACAAAGGCCACATCACTATTTTGCAGAATAAAACAGCTGTCCTTTTCTTTCTTGGATATAAAAGGCTGCAAAATCATGTTGGGTCCAGAACATCACTGCTCTTGATGACTTGTGATAGGACTTTTGCTATTTTGATGTATTTGCTTTTTTAATCATTTGGAGATGATTCTCAAAAGGAAAAGCCGAACTGTCTTATAATATCTTATATTGTATCATTTAATGAGCAATTAAAATATTTATCAACTTAAAGAAGATAAAGGAGGCGATGTATATTAAATACGCTAAAATAATTGCCATAGAAGATTGAGCAGTTTACAAGCAACTCTTACAACTCCTTAAATACAGCAAATAATAACTCTTACAATGCTGCTTGCCATCTTCCATTAGCAGGACTGAAAGTGAAACTAAGAAAGCACATGAAATGTACATACATACTGTGTCATCTGTAAGAACATCTTTCAAAACAACAGGGCCAGTGTATAACAGGAACTGCAGAAAATCTGTTGCTTTCACCCTGTTTAACTCACTTAAGGATCGGGGTGTCCTGATAATTCCTTTGGTAGATTTTCGAGACCTTCAGAGATGCTACTCTCTTGCTGCATAGATAATTTGCACAAAAGCAATTGTTTGACCACACCTAAACAGACAACATGCATGTAGTCCAGTGCAAGTTGCATGACATAACAAATGTTAACAGATACAGGGGGAGACAGTTTTACTTGATGAGTTTAATAACCAAATTGAGAGAAAACAGCATCTGACCTTAGAGGAGACATTTCTGAAGAATTGAACACTGTTCAGTTTACAAATCTGGAACCTTTCACAGGCAAATATGATGTGTGACCTTTAAGACATTTGAGAAAAGCTCTGGCTGGAGCAAAATTTCAGATACACAAACATTCAGCAAATTCGACACGTATTGTTTAACTAGTTCAGGTTTGGATTTTCCACAACACAAAGGAATTTCCTTCAGCATGCAACTTTCTAAAACAACACAGACATAATGATCCGAACATAGGTTTGTATGTCTCCTGTTTGTAGGGTTTTAAGCAGAGTTCTAGCATCAATAATTACGACATGTCCATGTTTCTGCCATGAACTGAACATATCATTTACGCAGCCACGTGAACACTTGTGCTCCAAAGCCCATAAATGATGGCTCTCAACGAGTTCAACTTCATCATCATCATCACCCAAATCATCACTGGAATCCTCTTCAGGAGAAACCCATTGCTCAGTACACACACAGTTGTCGATAAAGTGAGCAGCTGCGCTGGCTTCTGGCTCACTTCGATCAAATTCTTGACTCTCTGCATCATCGGATTCATTTAAAACAACATCCAGTTGCACTGAAGGTGAATTGTCATCACACTCTGCACATGCAATAACTTTAACTTCAGCTTTTCTCTTTCTCCACAACTTCTTGTAATCTCTTTTGAAGTCATTGTGTGATGTGTTTAGTCAGGAATGTCTATAATATTACAATTAGGATAACTAAATTAGTAATCTAACATGACGTTAATTATATGAGAAAGATAAAAAGCTTTAACTACTGGGAAATGATGGGATTAATCGATTGAATGAGCATCAGTAAAATAAATCAGCTTAATATTGGTAAACATACACAGCATAACACATTACTAGACATGCTTTAATAATAATAATAATAATAATAATAATAATAATAATAATAATAATTTTGATTTATATAGAGCCTTTTCAGAGCTCAAGGACACTTTACAATGAATGTAAACAAAAGGAAATAATACAAACAGATATTAGAGTACAGTCGAGAAAAGAAAGGGGAAAAAAAAACAAGACCTAGAAGACAGACATGCGGACAGGTGGATTAAACCAAAATAGTTCATTTTAACTAATCAGATGTAAAACATTCAGAAAACAAAATGAATTTGTATATACAGGCTTAAATACTGAGATGTTGTTAACAGAACGGAGAGAGTGTGGTAGAGAATTACAAAGTTTGGGTGCAATAACACTAAATGATCTGCCACCCATTGAAGAGAGGCGATGACGAGGGACAGCAAAAAAAAAAAAAAAACAGAATCGGAAGAATGAAGTGAGCGAGTCGGGATGTAGGGGACAAGCAAACTGAAAAGATAAGAGGGGGCTGAGCCATTTAATGATTTAAAAACAAGGAGAAGAATTTTGAATTTAATACGGTAGGCAACTGGGAGCCAATGGAGATCATACAGGATTGGGGTTATATGAGCAGAGCATTTAGTTTGAGTGAGTATTCTGGCCACAGAGTTTTGAATATATTGCAATCTGGAGATGGAGCTGGCAGGTAGACCAATGAAGAGGGCTTTACAGAAATCAATGCGGGATGAGACAAATGCATGGATGACAGTTTCAGCATCTTTGGTACTGATGAAGGGACGCAGTTGGGCAATACGATGTAAATGGTAGAATGCAGATTTAGTGACAGATTTAATGTGAGACTGAAAGGAGAGTGTGGAGTCAAAGATAACTCCAAAATATGACAGAAGTTGATGTTTTGATGTGGGAACCAGCAATCTCACAGGTGAAACTGGTGGAAATATTGCTGGTGAGTGTCGGGGTTCCAATGAAAATTATCTCTGTTTTATCCATATTAAGGTAACATGCTTTACATAAATATAGCTTAAGATGCAAATGGTGTTATGCAGTAACATCATGGACAAAACATAATTAAATTAGTTTTTTTTATATATATTGACAGTACCTACCTGTTAGATGCACGATGAATTCCTAGGTATTTGTGAATTTTGTATATACACACGTGGACAAAATTGTTGGTACCCTTCGGTCAATGAAAGAAAAACTCACAATGGTCACAGAAATAACTTTAATCTTACAAAAGTAATAATAAATAAGAATTCTATGAATGTTAACCAATGAAAGTCAGACATTGCTTTTCAACCATGCTTCAACGGAATTATTTTTAAAAAATGAACTCATGGAACAGGCCGGACAAAAATGATGGTACCCCTAACTTAATAGTTTGTTGAACAACCTTTTGAGGCAATCACTGCAATCGAACGATTCCTGTAACTGTCAGTGAGACTTCTGCACCTCTCTGCAGGTATTTTGGCCCACTCCTCATGAGCAAGCTGCTCCAGTTGTTTCCGGTTTGAAGGGTGTCTTTTCCAGACAGCATGTTTCAGCTCCTTCCAAAGATGCTCAATAGGATTGAGGTCAGGGCTCATAGAAGGCCACTTTAGAATAGTCCAATGTTTTCCTCTTAGCCATTCCTGGGTGTTTTTAGCTACGTGTTTTGGGTCATTGTCCTGTTGCAAGACCCATGACCTGCGACTGAGACCCTGCTTTCTGACACTGGCCAGCACATTTCTCTCTAGAATCCCTTGATAGTCTTGAGATTTCATTGTACCCTGCACAGATTCAAGACACCCTGTGCCAGATGCAGCAAAGCAGCCCCAGAACATAACAGAGCCTCCTCCATGTTTCACAGTAGGGACAGTGTTCTTTTCTTCATATGCTTCATTTTTCCGTCTGTGAACATAGAGCTGATGTGCCTTGGCAAAAAGTTCAATTTTTGTCTTATCTGTCCATAGGACATTCTCCCAGAAGCTTTGTGGCTTGTCAACATGTAGTTTGGCATATTCCAGTGTGGCTTTTATATGGTCATCTCCCATGTAGTCCACTTTGGCTCAAACGACGACGGATGGTGCCATCTGACACTGATGTTCCTTGAGCATGAAGTTCACCTTGGATCTCTTTAGAAGTCTTTCCATCAATTTTCCTCCTGCGGCCACGTCCAGGGAGGTTGGCTACAGTCCCATGGATCTTAAGTTTCTGAATAATATGTGCAACTGTAGTCACAGGAACGTCTATCTGCTTGGAAATGGTCTTATAGCCTTTACCTTTAACATGCTTGTCTATAATTTTCTTTCGAATCTCCTGAGACAACTCTTTCCTTCGCTTCCTCTGGTCCATGTTGAGTGTGATACATACCATGTCATCAAACAACACAGTGACTACCTGGAGCCCTATATATAGGCCCACTGACTGATTACAAGATTGTAGACCCCTCTGATGCTACTTAGTGGACACACCTTGAATTAACATGTCCCTTTGGTCACATTATTTTCAGTATTTTCTAAGTCTACCATCATTTTTGTCCAGGCCTGTTTCATGAGTTTATGTTTTTAAATAATTCTATTGAAGCATGGTTGAAAATCAATGTCTGACATTCATTGGTTAACATTCATACAATTTTTTTAAATTATTACTTTTGTCAGATTAAAGTTATTTCTGTGACCATTGTCAGTTTTTCTTTCATTGACCGAAGGGTACCAACAATTTTGTCCACGTCTGTAACTTATATGGAAATGATTTGACCAAAGTGGCGACTTCCTGCTAAAACAAGAATTAGCTGAAAAAAAAATAGCTGTGCCACCTATTGCCCAAGATGCTTAAGAATCTTTTAGACGCCTGTTAGAGCTCTATTTGTAGATGTGTAATAGATGTCTAGATAATATCTGATAGAAGACTACAGACATCTACAGGAAAATAGCCGTCATATAAATGTCATATGCTATTTATGTATTCATACATAAATAGATGTGGTCAAGAGGGGACGAAAAAACAAACTCCATTCATGAAGTTGGGGGCATCATCCATGGCACACACATTAAATGACCGTGTGTGTATGTAAAATTATGAGTGTACACAACCTTTTGTTTGTTTGTTTTTTTGGAGATTCTCCCTTATGAACAGCACTTCATTAACACATCAACATTGACGTCTACTTATTTATTTATTTATTTTTTGAGTAGTGCAGAAATTTTATTTAATTACTTTTTTTAATTTTATATATTTTAATATATTTTATCTCGAGAAACTTGACCCTTCAGCGTTACCGATTTTATCCAGCAGGTGGCAGTAATACATCTAAAGGCTGCCTGCCAAACTTGATCCTTGACCGGAAAGGTGAGCGTTACCGATTTTATCCAGCAGGTGGCAGTAATACATCTAAAGGCTGCTTGACCGGAAAGGTGAGCGTTACCGATCCCGTCCAGTGGGTGGCAGTAATGCACCTAACAGCTGACTGACAATCACTAAAATAACGAGTAATCGGGTTTATAAGTTTGTTGTTAAACATGAATGGAGAGAATTACTGAGTTTTAAAACATAAAGACATCCAGTTTGTACTCGGATTTCGCTCTGTCTGTATTTTGGCGCTGCAAGACTGACCCGGAAGTGTGAGTCACGTGGTCTGTTCGCGATATCGCTCGGAATGTTGGTGAGATTTTCACTCATGTCCCTTTAGACGCTCAGTATGTTATAATATCAGTGTGTAATAATATTAAGAATTTTCCTGATGTTGTTTTTCTCTGCAGGTTTGCTGTTTCAGGATCCTGTTGTCTGTAGATTTACTGAGAGGAATAATCAGTGTTCTGTAGCTCTGGGACAACAACTGCACCTGCAAATACCCCTGGAGGATTCGTTTAACTTACTGATAACAGACAAGACATTTAACACTGATATGATTTTAAAATATAGAAAAACCCAAAGTAACCCACCAACACCAAATTTCCCAGGATGGCAGTTTGTTAATGATAATAAAACTCTGATACTAACCAGTGCAGAGAGGAGAGACTCTGGAACATACACTTTAGACACCTTTGATGCAAACGGGACTATAAAAGCCATTTCTTCTCTTCAGCTGAACATTGAAGGTAGGAACCACACAACCTCTAATCACATCACACACACACTACAACATTTACAATCACTTCATTACAGTATAACCATCTTACACACTACAATCCCTCTAAAACATATTTTCTTTAATATTATATATATATTTTTATCTTTAAATAGTTACATTTATTTATGCAAATGAGGCTTCATCCAATTAAATATGAACAAATGCACAATTAAAAATAACGTTTTAATAATGTTAAGCTAAAATCTGTTGTCTTTAAAGAAGCTCTCAGAATAATACCTTTTACAAAAAATGTTATTGGATTATTATTAATTGTTTATTTATGAAAATATTTTTGTCATGTATATTTTTCATGTAAACCTAAAAAATAATGAACATTTCAGGAAAATCCTCTACAATATAATTTTAATTAAGAAACTAAGTGAACTAAGTTAAATGTAATTAATGCATTTCATCTAGAAACTGATTATCAGTCTTAGACATACTGTTAATAGAAAAAATATAATTTTGCTAAACAGTTTAAAAATACAATAGAGTCTGTCTTTACTTATTGTGGTTTCTAATATTTATATATGAAACAGAGACAAAGTTTAGGTGAATATTTTGGTCATGAACGGATTTGCTCAAACTCCGGGGCGCTGATGAACCGAGGTTCCATTGTATATAAAAATGATTAATTACTCCCCAACACTCACACACACGCAATCATTAATAACGTTGCCATGCTTCTGGTTTCTTGTCGCATTTTTGGTTTGATAATGTGTTTAGTTTTTTTGTGCCTTTGTAGTAACTTATACTGAGGTGTTTATCTCTAATCCACAGCTCAGGTGTCCTCAGTGAAAGTGTCTTACAGCTGTTTGTCCCCTGGAGTCATGAAAGTGTCCTGTTCTGCTGATGGAGACAACCTCCGCTTCAACTGGGCTTCTGATTTAAACACACTCCCTCATCTGGAGAACAGGACCAGCACTCTCATACTGGATAAAGTCACCTGCTCTGTAGAGAATCATGTCAGCCATGATCGCATTACCACTGAAGTCCAGCCATGTCCTGGTGAGTCTTTTATAATTATACTTTGACAAGCAAAAAAACATGCAGCAATGTGTGACCTCACAAACATAAACAACCAAATACCTTCTAAAATCTTACTGAGTGAGAATGAGTGATGAAATAAAAAAAAGTCAAACACATAGGTAGCTAGACCTAGAAATAGTAGCAGTGTCAATTTCTTAATATCAGCTACATCACTCAGTATTGATCTCAACTAAAAAATCGCGACTAGAGTAACAAAACATCCTGCTTGTATAGTTAATATAATTGTTTATACCTGCTTCTGATAATTTTCTATTAATTGAGTTGCCCAAGATAAACATAATGGTAAACGAATTTAAATAATAATGTCCTGAATAGGGTGGCACAGTGGTGTAGGGGTTAGAACTGTGCCCTCAGTCCTTTGGGAACAAGGGTTCGAATCCCACATTGGGTCTGTGTCCATGTAGTTAGCATGTTCTCTCGTGCATGGTGGATTTCTTCTGGGTACTCCGGTTTCCTCCCACAGTCCAAAGACATTCGTTGTGGACTCATTGGCAATTGAAATTGTCCACAGTGAAATTTCAAAAGATCAACGCCTCCATCCAGGGTGTACTACACACTTAGTGCCCAGAGACCCCAAGGCTACTGTGATCCTGTACAGAATAACCTCATGACCCATGACCACCATCTTGTCCCTGTTTGGCCCTTGAGCCAGACACTTAACCATCAAGTGATCAGATGTATAACGAGATATAAATGTAAGTCGCTTTGGATAAGGTCATCTGCCAAATGCCTAAGTGTAATATAAGCCCCATGAGTGAGAGTCAGTGTCCCTGAAGATGCGGTTACTAAATCATTAATGCATAAATGCTTCATGTACTGTAGAACCTGCAGCCCTGCAGTGCACCACAGCACTGGACTGATTTAAAAAACTATCACTTATACAGAAGTTCTGCCGGTGTGTCTTAATGGGGAGGCTTCAGACATCACAATGTGCATTTACATTTTCTGATGTATTATATGTAAAACCAAAGTTATCCTTACCTTTAAAATAGATAATTGTTACATTAGGGCTTGGGGCGATACAGTAAAAAAATGATCACCATATAATGTTTCATATCATTCGGTATCGGTAATCATTGAATATTTTTTTTACATTCTATTTATAAATGAAGACCATTAGAAACATTTCTAGAATTATAACCTTTATATTTTATATAACCTTTTTATATTTTTATGTATAATCTCATATAACCTTTTTATTTTACTATACATTACTAAGGCAAATAGTTTTAATAGTCACAAAAAAATGTGAACAAAAATTATCTTATGTCTTTTATGTCTTATAATAAAATATAAATAAGTGTTAAAGAGACACTTAAACGTAATAAATAAAATGTGACAAAGTGTGACTGAACATGGAAACAAACTTTGAGGTAGATCAACGTCTGCAATATGTCAATAATAACACAGTAAACCTCAAGCTCTGTAAACAAAACAAATTATAATAATCAAATGTGAGCTTTCACATCAATATTCACAAATATTTCAACATTACAAATTGTGAGCAAGAAAGACAAGTTGGTTCTCTCTCTCTGGTTTTAATGCTTCCTGAGTACATGTGACTACGTCACCCCCTGTGCTAAAAATTCTTTCTGAGGGGGTGCTGGTGGCTGGGACACACAGGGATTTGCTTGCGTACTCTTGGGAAGTTGAGCTCATGTAGCACTACATCCAAAGAAACTATATGTGGATGATTATGCAACTATTAATTAACAACTCTACTCACCGAGAGCAGAGTGTAAGTGGTCGCCAAAACACAGCGGCAGAGTCCAGTTGTTGGGTGAAGCGGCGCTCACTCTCGCTATATTCGCCCTGCTGTCAGTCGTGATGCACACTTGGTTGCTTTCATTCGGACCCCATGCCAGCCAGGTTTTGCAGAATAAATTCACCCGTGTGGTCTTCGGGAAAATATGCGGTTTCCAAGCATATACTCTGTAGATTTCCGTTGTCGTCATCGTAATGTACACTTCAGCTGATGTACAGGTCACACGTGCGGCTAGCTTGCTCTCCACTGCTTCCCTACATTCCCATTAAACTGCTGGAATTTTAGTCTTTGTAAAGTACTTACAAAACGGGACAACATAGCAGTGATCAGCCACATGAAGAAGTCTTTTGAAGCCCGACTTCTCTACCACGCTAAGTGTTAGTATTTCTTTGGCAATGTAGCACGCGATCGCATGGGTTATATCATTGTATCGCATGGAGGATTTTTTATAAGGCATTGTTGCTGAGTACCTCTCCATCGATGACTTCTCGTCAGCTGATTGCTGAGCGGAGGTAGAGTGACCACATGCTTCAGATTCCAAAGGGTGGAAATGGTTAAGATGATTAAATAAGTTGCTTGTGTTTCCGGGATGTTGTTGTTGTTGTTGTTGTTGTTGTTTTGTGCAAAGCTTACACACATTGTTTTGGTGATCAGAAGAAAAGAAACCAAAACAGCTGATGCGTCCTTTTTGATTCACGCTCCCCTCCATGCTGCGTGGCACTGCACTCATTTTCGCGTGCTATTCTGACCTGAGGTGGTGATGATGATGTGGCTGCGTAAACTTATTGGCTGTTCGCTGGTCACTTGTAGCACGCTCATTCATCAGGACATTACGCCCAGCCAGCCGCATTTTAATAAAACTTTAGCGCTTCATACCAAACCTTTGTTTTCCATCGTTATCGATAAAAATGTTATCAATAAACATATTTATTGTGTCTTGTGTCCGTGATTGTGTCCATAATTGTGTTCTGTATTATAAATAATTGCTTGACTGATCTTGGAGAATATTCATATCATTAACTGTAATCATCAGAATTTAAACAAAGACCTAAAATGTTTTACTTTCCATGTAATAAATCTAGTCCATTATTTTAATTTTTACATTAAATTATGAAAAACTAAAACTTTCCATGGTATTAAATTTTTTTTTAGATGCACTGAATATTGTAAATATCAACTTATTCCTACATGTGTGGGTTTAATCATGATTCTAATTAAAAGTGATGGCAGAGAACAAAACAGACAGGGATGTGTAATAACTCAGAAATAACTCAGAGTCTCTCTCTCTCTCTCTCTCTCTCTCTCAGGTTTCCTGGTGTTTGTGTCTGTGTGGCTTTTTGAAGTCATCATCCTGCTGTCACTGTTAGTGGGAGCGCTTTATATCTTTTACAGACTCCACAGGACACATACTATAAATGAGAGTAAGACCTTTATCCTAACTGACATGTAAAATGCACACATTACCAAAGAACATATTCAATTATATAAAGTCTGTCATACTGTATGTTCAGTTTAAATAATGTCACAAAATTAGAGACAGAACACATGTGGAACTAGGAAATGTAAAGTCTAAAGCTTCCATGGTGATGTAAGAGCAGTGATCACCTGAGCATCATTTCCTCCCACAGATCAGGAAGCTCTGTAACCCTGGATTAGGATCAGAAGAATCAGTCCATGGCTGCTCTCCTTCATGCAGCAACTCAACAACCCTGAACCACCAGATAACGTATAACCAGCAATAACAGATGAGTTACGGAGAAAAAGAATTCAATTTCTCAACCCAAATGTACTTTTTGAAAACTACACAAGCCTCAAGATTCCTGGATGAACAAAGATTTTATGAAGAACCAAGTACTTTTTGGGATCGTTTTGCTTTAGCTTTAATTTTAACTCGCGTTAGTAGCCATCGTTGATGGGAAAAGACTTAAAAGTTAAAAGTTTAAGCTAAAAATAAGCTGATCAGTTTTAGTATAATCAGTGATATTATTATTTCAGGTTGAAGCCCACATACACCAGATTCCTAAATAAACCCAGGGACCGTATTTACTAAGCATCTCAGAATCACTTGTAGGAATCGCTGTCAAAGTTCATTAAGGACTGAAAATGTTCCTGGCTCAGAGTTACTCCTACTCTTCCTACAATTGGTGAAAGCATCAGTGCCACCTGGCAGTCTGCAGCATACACCCCGAGAAAGGTGAAAAATTAAGGAAGTGATGATAAAAAATCTAAAAGCCCCCTTGTTTACATTCAAATAATTTAAGTATATAAAATGTATACATAAATATAATTATTTGAATGTGTGTGCCGTGGTTGACTCCATGAATGCAGCATGTTTTTTTGTTGATTTTGCACTGTACGGTCATCAATGATGTCATTTATTCACTGGGCTCTTATTCTTTCTGATGCTTTACACATGCTCAAATCTGACGTGTCTTTTATAGAATTAATTTTTTATAACTTTTGATATTAGCCAATATTTTCCACAATGTATCTGTCACTTGTGTTCCTGTCTGTATACATTTTATACTTTGCACCAGCCATGAGATTTTGTTGTGGTTTAACTGGGTCCTCACCTGATGAGAGATGATGAGCGCCGCTCGGCACAGTGATACAAAAACCCATCCGTGTTTCTTGTGTTTTCCCTTCACCCCCTTATGCTTCAGCATGGCGTCTCTCCTCAGCTTAGCTCGTTAAGAAAGTCCACATTAAGTCTGTAAATTTCTTATGCAGGTCAAGCCGACCTTTCTTCCTGCAGTGTAAGTGTTGTGCTCACTTTGATCTTTTTAACGTTTTTTATCAAATCATATTTTAGAAGTTCATATGAAGGTTTATATAAATTATATTTAACACTTGATTAGTGTGAGTACATTTGTTACATAATTAATATGAATATATGTGTTTCTCTTCCTGTGGGCCAATTGCAATGAAACAAAATCTATGTTACCTCAAGCCCAGCCAAATACATGTGTAAAAAAAAAAAAAAAAAAAACATTAATAGTTCTAAAATTCATTCAGTAGTTTTTATGTGATGCATGTACAAACATACAGACAGACAGTAATTACAAATAAAATCTTCTTGTATTCTATTACTCATCTTATATCCCCCCCCCCAATTATTTTTTTTGCAAATATTTTCAATGTTCAGACACGACACCTTCACCGTTTTATTATATAACCTTCTTACATATATATTATATTACATTATATTACATTACATTATATTATATTATATTATATATCACTGTGACGTTGCACCTCCAGGGATCGTCTTCAATTCCCAACCAGATTCGATTCCCGGTTCTGTCTGCATGGAGTTTGCATTTTCTCCCTGTGCTTGGTTGGTTTCTTCCGGTTACTCTAGTTTCGTTCCACAGTCCAAAGACATGTAGGTTTGTCTAATCGCCTTTCCCAAATTGCCTGTAGTGTGTGCGTGTCTCCTGTGATGGATTGGCACGATGTCCAGGGTGACAAACAGCCAGACAAAAATTCCAAAAACCATCTTGATCCATCTTATGTTCCCCCAAATTATTTTTCCATAAAATATCTTCAATGTACAGACTTGCCAACTTTACAGCACTTTTATTATATGTATAGATTATCATGATTATCAAGGACGTCATCATATTAATAGGACACAGTGAATAAAATTTTTCTTTTATCAATTTGTTTCAAGAAGTATTATATGTTTAATAATGGTATCAGTTTTTGTGTCAATAAATATTCAATATTTAATGCCTGTAGTGTGAATTATCCAAAGCAGCACCAACAGATATCCGAGGTGCTCATGTTACCATAGTAAATGGAACGCAGCTTCACTGGAACGCAGACTGTGGACAACACTGAGGTTTAAATAATGCTGATCAAGACAATACCAAACACCTTTGAACGAACTGTTAAACATGAGACAATGAGACACAAGATCAACATAAAAGTCCCAAAACCTTAGTCCAAAGGGTGCACCCATAATACAGTAGTGCGTCACTAGGGGACAACAATGACATTAATGATCTCTCTCTGTCTCTCTCTCTCTCTCTCTATTTCAGGGCATCATCCCACTCTTGCTGTTATCGAGATTATTTTATATCTTCAAAAAATATATAAAAATAAACAGCAGAGGACAGCTGATAGTAAGACTTTAATACCTTACTTGTCTCGAGAATTAACACATTATCACAGTCTGTATTTAAATATAGACTGTATGCTGAAATGCAAAGGCAGAAAAAATATAACCAGCTAGAATTAAATAAGTTGTAGGTTGACTTATTTTAAATAGTCCAAAAATGATTGAATTAATTCTTTTTATTTGTTGTCTTTAAGCACCCATAACATTCAGTTACCCAATGTACTATAAATCTGTTTGCTTAGTATTAAAAATAATGTTTGTTACATTACATTTCCAGTATCCATATTTGTTTCGCATGTGTACACCACGGTAGGGTGAAGGCAGTCAGGTCTGTGCATTGGTTGAAAGACATTTCACTCAGCACCAGACACACGTTTGTTTTACATTTTTGTGAATAAATTAATATGATTGTTTTATTCATAGATAAACATAGACTGTAGAAGATTTAAAACTTGTAGGAAGACAAGACCGAGGATAGAATAGAAACAAACTCATTGTATTTGCTACTGAACGATAAGGTGAAGACATCTGGTCTGGGTCAGATAAAGAAAATCAGCTCCTTGAATGTGTATGGGTCGTACATTATGTTAGCAGAGAAATCTGTGCATAAAATGAAACAGCTGGGAGAAGGAAATCACATTTCTCTATGCCGCACCCTGGTCCTTCTGCAGAAGTTATAATAAAACCTTTGTTACTTTGCTCTTACCCAGTGTAGGAATGACTTCTCTTTATAGTTTTCAGGATTTCCACCACACTCTCCAGCCCTGTTGTTCTCCCTCGAGCTTCAGCTCAGCATACCGCAGCCTCTTTCTCTTGTTGACCTCATCAGTGGTGTCCTCCCATGGTACTGTCTGCTCTGTGAAGTAGATGGTGTACAGAGATTTGGACCATAGTACCAAGTCTGGTCTTAAGGTTGAGGTAACTATTTCTGTTGGTATGGAAAGCTGATGGACCCAATCTGCCAGCGTTTCTCAGTCTTGTGCTGTTATCAAAAAGCCTGGTCAGTGAAGGGGGTTTTTGTTGTGTTTGTCCATAAAACTTACACTTGTTCATAATCTAAATGTACAGTATTTACACTTACAGTATATTGCAATTTTAAAAATTAATAGTTTCTTTCTCTTTTCCAGTAACTTAGAACTCTAAACTCAATAGTAGGCTACACTACTCAGGATGGCAGTTATATGATAAACTAATAAAACTTTGAAAGTGTCCCCAAGTGCAGTCACAAAAACCATCAAGCGCTACAAAGAAACCGGCTGACATGCGGACCGCCCCAGGAAAGGAAGACCGAGAGTCGCCTCTGCCGCGGAGGAGAAGTTCATCCGAGTCACCGGCCTCAGAAATGGCAGGTTAACAGCAGCTCAGATCAGAGAGCAGGTCAATGCCACACAGAGTTCTAGCAGCAGACACATCTCTAGAACAACTGTTAAGAGGAGACTGTGTGAATCAGGCCTTCATGGTAGAATATCTGCTAGGAAACCACTGCTAAGGACAGGCAACAAGCAGAAGAGACGCGTTTGGGATAAAGAACACAATAAAGAACACAATGAAGAAAACTCGCTGAATGAGAAGGTGTGTCCAAACTTTTGGTCTGTACTGTAAGTGTACAAAAAGCACAAAGTGTGAAAGGATTTCATCAGCAAAACCCATAATTGTTATATGTACTCATTATTTAAGTATTTAGGTTTTGTGTTTCTTTTGCACACATGACATTTTCATGAGACACAACAGTGCAAATAATGTTTTAAGAATCACCTTTTCTGTTGTTAGAAAAAAAAAATCTGTTTTAGGACATTGTTATTTTTAGGCTGCTTTATTTGTGTAGATAAGAACAGATTGAACTGCACTTTAATTTACAACCATACAGACTACAAATTAATTCTACAACTTCAATACTTTCATGTTTACACTGTTATGGCAAAACATTAAAAACTATGTAACAGATTACAATATAATAAATCTGTGCATTACATTTCACTATCAATTGATAGTGATGAAGGACAGACTAGACATGCTCAAGTTTAGACATGGACAGAGATAAGATAATAGCTACCGTATAGCATCCATAAGAACCAATTCATCAGTGCACCACCAGAGGGAGCCCATGCTCCAAATTATAGAATTCTTCTCCTTTTTTTACTTCCTGTCCAAGTGCTATATAATGCATCATATACATCATGCTTTAAAGCCTGTAAAGGACTGCATGGTGATGTGGCAAAAACTAACAACTGGGGTCCTGTAATGAGTGGCTTCCCTCTGTTATAAAAACCTCTATAGGATTAAACAATCAGGTGAGGCTGCTGTCATACCAGCAACAAACTGTGAAGCCAGCTGCCCTTCTAAATCACTATTAGCAAACAGTGTTTTAGTTTAAAACCAAAAAGTTAAACTACCACTAGAGCAGTCAATAAATAATAAAGGTAAACCAAGAGCTGCATACAGACAGGCAAAAAGAGGGATTCGGACTTTAAGTAAGCAAAATGATGGCAGTGACTCTTATCTGCATGTCTTTGGACTGACATGTGAATCTACATGCCTTTTGGACTGTGTGAGGAAACCCATCCAGCATGAGGTGAACAGGAAACACCTCCATGCCAAGAGAGACGGGAATCGAGCCTGGCCGGGAATCGAACCCGGACCCTGGAGGTGCAAGGTGACAGCGCTAACGCCTGGATTAGCTGCATATGTTTATTTATTTTTGTGCATATTTTATTATGACTTTAAACACAGATAATAAGAAATATGGAAATAATTTGCCAAGTTCATATAACAGAGAAGTTATTTAAGTCATGGGTATAATACATGTAGCATACTGAAAATTGTGATATGAATGTAAACTCAAAAGATCAAACAGGAGTCCCGGTTCGACTTGAATGCTCCTTGTGTATGCAGATACATAAAGCAGCAGACTAGGGGTGTAACAAAACATTTGATTTGCTGGCTTCATAGGTGCCACGGTGGCAGGAAAGTAAGCACTGTGGTCTTGCACCTCCAGGGTCTGGGTTCGATTCCTCGATTTCCTCAGATCTGTGTGCATGGTGTTTGCATGCTCTCCCCGTACTCAGGTTTCCTCCCACAGTCCAAAGACATGCAGATTAGGTTGATTGGCATTCCCAAATTACCTGTAGTGTGTGTGTGTGTGTGTGTGTGTGTGTAAATGTATGAATGTACTGTATGTGTGTGTGTGTGTGTGTGTGTGTGTGTCTGTGCGCACCCTGTGTATGGTGTATTTTGCCAGTGATCGTAGTCTCCTTGTAGGTTTCATGATTCACTTCCATTCCCAGGATATTTTGAACAAAAATACTGGTTTTGGCTGAATCATAATAATTTGACATTATAGGACAATAATCCACTTTTATTCCATCTTTGCTTCATAACACCAGCCCACTGTTAATGTTTTATCTATAACAGTATGCCACATCATGCTTTATTCCTTATATACTAATTCATATCTACTTCGTGGATAATTTTTTGAGATTATCCAGCTGACTTTGCAAAATGCACAGAGCTCACATCTTTTGTACATGACCAGGATAACTAAAAGATAAACGTAAGGTGAAATATAACAGTGTAATTCCATGAGATATTTACATATAATATGTGTGAATATAGTTTTATACTTAATAGAGAAGTCTGCACTGACTGTTTTACAGATACCTTACACCTGATACTAAATTCCTTTTAAGAGCACTGAAACCAACTGCAACATTCTGTCCATTTCTTTAGGAAAGAAAACAGGAAGTGGCCCACTGTAGAACTGTGCTCTTACTTCCTCCTCATGAGTATATTTGTCATGTAACCACAGTTTTACCCTGTCTGTAATGTTTCCCCAGATCTAAACCTGTGTGTGTGTGTGTGTGTGTGTGTGTGTGTTTGTGTGTGTGTGTGTGTGTGTGTGTGTGTGTGTGTGTGTGTGTGTGTGTGTGTGTGTGTGTGTGTGTGTGTGTGTGTGTGTGTGTGAAAATCTCCAGCTAGTAAGAAGCTTCAGAGAGAACTCCATCATGTTCATTTCCCATTAGTTGGTTTTTGGACTTCTAGATGTTTTTACTGCGCCTCTGTGGACTTAAAAAATGCAGATTGTCTTTGGGATCCTGATGATAATCACAGCAGCTGCTTCAGGTAGGTTTCCTCCACAAATATGACTTATTTACCCTTAAAAAAGTGTGTTCAATATTTATTTTGTGTGAAAACGAAAAAGATTTTTTTTTAAAGGTGACCCTCTGAGCACACACAAAAAGTATTAATCTTGCAGAAAATAAATGTAAATAAAATACATTCTAGCTTCCAATATAATAATTTATATATTTTTTAAAAGAATAATGTAATGTGGGAATAAAAATATAATAAAAAGATAATATTGCATCAATTATTAATTTCCTCTTTTTTAAAAAAAATGCTTTGACTTTTTTTTTTTATTAACAGCGTTACACTAACCTTCACATTTTGGTTACTTTGCCTCTACGGTTTCATTAAATTCATTAAAGTCACTTTTGATCAGAGTTGGTCTTTATTTAAGAAGAAGACTTATTATAATCTCACAAGGACACATCATTATTTCTGTTTCAACTGATTTCCAGATCTTCTGTAATGGTGTTGTGAAGTTTAAGTGGATCAGAGGAGTGTATCAGTGTGTAATAATATTAACAAGATGTTCCTGATTATTTCTTCCTCTGCAGGTTTGCTGTTTCAGGATCCTGTTGTCTGTAGATTTACTGAGAGGAATAATCAGTGTTCTGTAGCTCTGAGACAACAACTGCACCTGCAAATGCCCCTGGAGGATGGGTTTGACCTGAAGATCACAGACAAGACAAATAACACTCGTATCATTTTAAAATATAGAAAAACCCAAAGTAACCCACCAACACCAAATATCCCAGGATGGCAGTTTGTTAATGATAATAAAACTCTGATACTAACCAGTGCAGAGAGGAGAGACTCTGGAACATACACTTTAGACACCTTTGATGTAAACGGGTATAGTAAAGGAAATTATTCTCTCCAGCTGAACATCGAAGGTAGGAACCACACAACCTCTAATCACATCACACACACACTACAACATTTACATTTTATACATGTATACAATAAAAATCGCTCATTTTATAATCAAAAATGTTTTGCGTTTTACTTGTATAGTAGGATGTGCATATGCCAGTAAGAGAGACAAACTAGTTCCTGCTTCACCTGCATTATAGCTGAGATAGACAGTCAGCCTGCACACAAACTCTCTCTCTCTCTCTCACACACACACACACACACACACACACACACACACACACACACACACACACACACACACACACACACAGGAAAAAGCAGCCCTGACAATTAGGGCAAGTACATTATTATTATTATTATTATTATTATTATTATTATTATTATTATTATTATTATTATACATGTATTATTCATTTTGAAGCTGGAATTCCTTGTGCTGCTGTACATCAATAATACACACATTCTGACAAATCAGATAAAACATTCAACCTTGCTGTTGTATAATATCTTTAGTAATATAAAACCTTTTGTTTAATATACATTATTTCCTGAATTTATTTACAGAATACAATTTATTTTAACACATTTTGGTTACATTCTAGATTCTGATTGGTCAGTTTTGTAACACTTACATTTTCTCTTTCTGTTTTTAAACACATTTTGTCTTATAAACTTCAAAAGAAATATAAAATAAAGTGATGACAGGAATCAAGCAGATGTTGCAACTCAAGTAACTACAAATGAACATTCACATCCATAAGCGCCGCTGTTAGCAAACACATTAATTATGTGGTAGTAACTGTAAGTCTGTTTCACATCAGCCCCCAATAACTAAGTGTTTTTCCCCCTATTATAGCATGCCCCAAGTGGTTTATTCCTTACAGAGATTAAAGGAATCTATACATTTTTCCTCTGAAATTGATAAAAATCAAACTATTAACTATGCAGAAATTTATTAAGTTCATCTCGTCAAAATTTCTGCTATATTGTAAAGACATTGTGGATTATCATGGTGAAACCAGCATTACATTATAGGAAGATCCAAATTCAAACGTACTGACTGGAGAACCAATATGAACATATAACCAGGGAACACAGAGCTCTGTGTAAACACATGCATGACGTTATAAAGTACAGTCTAACAGGACATGATGAGACTAATCATTAGGATTATCTGGAGGAAAGCAGGAGTGAGGAATTTATGAAACAAGAATCTTTAATAACAAATACTTTCTCTGTGTAATTCACAGCTCGGGTGTCCTCAGTGAAAGTGTCTTACAGCTGTTTGTCCCCTGGAGTTATGAAAGTGTCCTGTTCTGCTGATGGAGACAACCTCCGCTTCAACTGGTCTCCTGATTTAAACAAAACTCTTCAACTGGAGAACAGGACCAGCACTCTCATACTGGATAAAGACCATCATGGAAACGTCACCTGCTCTGTAGAGAATCATGTCAGCCGTGATCACATGACCACTGAACTACAGCCTTGTCCTGGTGAGTCTGACTTTTATAAATTATAATTTAAACATCAGTAACAACAACGATGAAGCAACAGTGTTTAGTGTCACTACTTAAACTGTCTGTGGAACAATTCGCATTCACGGGGGAGATGATCCAAGCAAACCTACTTACAATCTTAATTAAACTCATCCACTTCACTGTTCACACGTTCACACATACAGTACAGTATGAGGCGCCGTATAGGGCTTAAATCAAACTTCACTCATGCACACACATATGAAACACTTGCATACACATATATGAAACAGTCACACATCTATATATA
This sequence comes from Clarias fuscus, assembly GCA_030347435.1. Classification (NCBI taxonomy): domain Eukaryota; kingdom Metazoa; phylum Chordata; class Actinopteri; order Siluriformes; family Clariidae; genus Clarias; species Clarias fuscus. The sequence goes on along the minus strand of CM059222.1, from coordinate 5,332,691 downwards.
CTACTATTGCGCGCACACATACCTTTGAGACGTGCGCACATATGTGCAAACTCTCCGTGCACACACACCTATGAGATGCACGCACTCACACACACACACACTCACACCTATGAGATGCACGCACATACACCTATGAGATGCACGCGCATACACCTATGAGATGCACGCACATACACAAAGTCTCCGTGCGCACACTCACACACACACTCACACCTATGAGACGCGCACAAACTAGGGAATTCCTATCAGGCATTACAATATTTATTATAATTATTTTCGAGGACAACACCATATAAACAGGACACAATAATTTAATTTTAATTTAATTAAGAAATATTTAGTATTACATAGACTAGTAATCTGTATAAATAAATAAATAAATAAATAAACAAATCTCCGTACATCTTGTAAATTAATTGAATCATTTATTCATAAGTTATAAACGTTTCAAAACGTTATATATTTTAGTGTCAGTTTTTTTCAATAAATATTCTATATTTAATGTCCGTAGCGTGAAATTTCCACAGCAGCAGGGACGGGTATTCAAGGTGCTTATGTTACTATGGTAACGCATGTAGGAAGTGACGTTGCAGGATGTTCCGAATGGCGGAATTTTGTAGAGTGAAGCTCCCTTAACAGACATTCCCCCGCATGGAGTAGGGTGTAGGATGTAGTAATTTCAATGTATATGGAGTTGCCGATTCATTCTCTCTGATGAGTAGTAGCATTTTTAAATAGACCGTCACTGGACAGTTTAGAAGACAGCGAGTGGTTTATTTATTATCACCACAAAAGGATCCGACATATTAGCCACAGATTCCGTGCTTCAATTTTCTTTTTGCTAAACATCACCTGCGTTTTGTGCCGCTGCAATATTCAGACATTATGTGGACAGTTGTGAATACGCCTTGTGATTGAGCAGTGATGATCAGTGATGATCGACAAGTCCGTCTACACTGAAACGACTTCCGGTTACACTGAGAATTTCATATGTGTGTGTGCGTGCATCCCATAGGTGTATGTGCGTGCATCTCATAGGTGTATGTGCCCGGAGAGTTTGCGTGTGTGTGTGTGTGTGTGTACGGAGAGTTTGTATATATGTGCGCGCGTCTCATAGGTATGTGCGCGCGCATTTCATATGTTGTGTGAGCAGTTAGTAGTATATATGTACTGTATGTGTGACTGTTTCATATATGTGTATGCAAGTGTTTCATATGTGTGTGCATGAGTGAAGTTTGATTAAAGCCCTATACGGCGCCTCATAGTACAGTATGTGCGCGTATACTCACTTAATCTAAAATGGCCTATAAAATAAATCCAGTCACATGTAAACCTGAGCAGCTTTAAAACAAAGTTTCTAGCTAATAAAAATCTTATGTTAAAAAGTTTGCAGGATTTCTACACATTTTCTAGTTTATCAATAATATATATATATATATATATATATATATATATATATATATATATATATATATATATATATATATATATTTTTTTTTTTTTTTTTCTTCCCCTCCATTTAACTGTCACATTTTTGTCAGGAGTTAATTTTTTTTAGAACTGTTATAATGTAAGTCACAAAACAGAATAAAATGTATGAAGAGTCTTATTAAACAGAATATTGTAATCATTGACACGTTGCTGTGGGAGAAGATTAATAAAACTATTTTATAATGTTGTTATGGGAAAATGCCTCTTGTCATTGATCCGCCTCATAACACATCAGATTTTAGACCACACACTCTAAATAATTTACTTTTCACTTTCTACATATTAAGCATTTTATATTTCTCTTGCAAATCTGGATAAGTGGTTGATGTCTGCTAGTGAGACATATATAGATTGCACATAGCATTTCATCCTCACATTTTTTATTACAGTATATGTGTGACCAAATGAGTTAGCGTTTCCAGCTTCAAATGAACTTGTGAGTCTTTCAAGCCAGAGACAATATTTTACAAAGAATGATTCTATAATTCCATATCAAAATGACAGATATGACCTCTAAATTGCTCAGAAGAAATCTCTCAGTAGGAAACAGCTGTACTGTAATATATTTAATAATAATAATAATAATAATAATAATAAATGCACACATCAAAATAGATGAACATATTTTTTTAAATGTGTAAAAATGTATTTGTTGTAGTGTAAGGATGATTTTTTGACGAGAGCTGTATAAGGCCTGGGAGACTTTCTAAGTTCATCCTCCTCCAAAAATCAGAGGTGATTAAAGCAGGAGGAAATAAAATTATTTTTTCTAGACTCTGTTACTTTGTGACAATAAATCACAGAGTAACAGTTTGTCTGCCATTTGAGGTTGGGTTTACCATTCCTGCAAAACAAGGGTGAGTTAAGAGGTTTAAAAAAAAAAAGAAATTGCCTCAAATAATCATGGTATATTTTGTAATCAAAACTTTTACATTCAGTGAGATATTTAAAACATATTGTAGGTGGAATTTCTGCACATTGCAGATAAACCACAAATATTTTAGTGTGATCATTCTAGTACGTTTTAGGCAATGTTAACAGAAGCTCTATCTCTAAATAAATAAAAGGTTTAGCATTTTCCATGTACAGATGCAGTTGTTAATTTTTGCACAAACTTATGGAGTCCATGCCAAGCTCAAGTGCAGACTGTCATTCAAACAAAAACGGTCACATATACAGTATAAATACAAAGAAATTCTGATCTTCATATAAATATTTAAAATATTTTACTTTTCCCTTGTAGTTGCTTTCATTAATATAATTTATAAGAAAATATCTTGTATTGAATTTGAACTAATATGTTGCCAACTCCTTGTAGAGGTTTATAGTGTATATTTTTTATTCAGTGTTAGTGATATTTCATTGACATGCACTTGCAGAGTCCACAACGGCGAGCAGTACAACCCCTGCAACACCTGGTACAAATGGTACGAATTCCACAGTAAGCCACAACACGACTAACAATTCTACCACGAGCGACCAAAGCCCAGTATTATTATGTAAGTAAATAAAGTAGAGCACGGATATGCATAGTGATACATTAATAAATCAAAGAGGAACTGTATGTACTATATAATAAAGCCAAAGGTTTGTTTGCTCCGTACACATTCAATCTAAAATTGTATTCATTTTCATTATCACTGACATCATCGTTGTTGTTCTCTTCACTTCTTTAAACCTAACTTTATCATTCCTTTTACTGATGTTCTTTTATTTCCATCTTTTTGCAGATCCCCTTCTGATCAGCCTGAGTTCGGTTTGTGTGATTCTCATCATAATATCCATCTTGGCATTCTGCATGTACAAGAAGAGACAAGGCGAAAAGAACAAGGAAGGTAAACATGTTGCAGGTTTATTTGTAATTATTCTTAAAGGCTTAGTTTACTATATGAGAGAAGGTTTTTACAGTGTACACTCACTGACCGCATTAATAAGAATGTGTTTATACTTTTACATGCATGCAGTTATCCTAGTGGAAACAGTGCAGTGCATAAAGTCATCCAGATACTGTTCATGAGCTGTTGACGTTCACATTATAATTTAGTATAAACTCTAGAGACTCTTCTACATGCTGGAAACAAATCCCTGCAGAACAACAATTTCTGAAATATTAGTATTAACAACAAACATGATACAGTCATAGTCACATTTCTGAGATCATACTTCCCAGTATAATGTTTTATTTAAACATTAATAGAATTTATTGACTTATTGACATTGTGTGATGCATTGTGCTGCTGCCTTTGCCACTGAGCTGCTTAATAACATTTTTTCTTTTTTTGGTACTGACAGCTCCTTCCCAGGATGGTAGGGAGCTTGTGTACGCGCAGGTCGGCCATTTACCCATGGACAGGATAGAGACAAGACCCGGGATGTGTAAGACTTTAACATACTTCATTACTACATATGATAAATCAATTTGCACTGGATTAATCCAAACACCCACTGTGTGTTTAATATACTTTAGTTCATAAAAAGTAGGAGTGGAATAATACACCAGCATGGGTGCAATTTACAATAAGGAAATCTCAAATGCTTGAGATGATTTTTAATACTTGTTTATAAAATCCTTGTTTAAAAAAAAGATATTTAGCTTTTTTGCCAATAAATAATTTCCTTCACCTTCACAGTAAACACATTTATATATATATATCCATTTTGCACAAATTGAAAACTGATTGAGAATTGGATGGGAAGAACATTGTTGTGCACAATAAAAGTCGTATAATAATATAACAAAATAATATAATTTATTGTTTTTATTCCTCGCCTTTTGATAAATGTATTTATTCTAAATATTTTCTTCAGAAATATCATATTTTACCTATTAAGGGAAATCGTGTTATAATCATACCAACCTTATGTGCATCTTATTCTTTTCTTAGTTTAAAACTTGCCATAATGTTACAGTACCATAACTGCCATGGTCACTTGTGCAGTTGAGGGTTTGGTTATTTCAAAATAATGACTAAAGACCATTACAAAAGCTAGGATTTTCTTTCTAATGAAAGACTTTTCCATGTTGCTTCAATGTCACAGATTGTAGAGGGCGGAGTCTTATGACTACACATGCAGTAGTATATTTTTAAGAAGACAGTAAATGACTGTATGGTGGGAAAATTATTAAAAGATTTAAAAGCAAAATAAAAATAAAACACTTGACACGGGCAAGATTACATAGATTAGAGGTTGAATTGGATTCATTTTCTATTCGTTGCACAAATCTCCAAAGTACAAAGTATCCACTCACTCTCACTCACTCACTCATCGCCTATACTGCTTAATTCTCTATTCACAGTTGTAGGGGGCCTGGAGCGTATTACTTTGTAACTAGCAAATATGTTATTAGGAATATATTAACTTAAACCACTATTTTTTCTATTATGAAAGAACCTTTGGTTTGTTTGGTACTATTTTACTTTTTATGTAAAATGTACCCCAAATTATAGCATGACGCATATGTGCTAATATAAACTTGACTCATATCCTCAGTAATGTCATGATGTCTGTAATAGGGTTTTAAAGGAGGCCTTATAGCACACTATTCACATTTTAGTGATGGTTAGCATAGTGGTTAGCGATGCAGCCTCGCACTTGCAGGGTCAAGGGTTTGATTCCCACTTCAGGGATTCAGAGTTTGGTGATTTTCCTCCAGATACTCTGGTTTCCTCCCACAGTTCAAAGACTGGCTAACTGGTGTTCCCCAATTGCCCACAATGTTTGTGTGTGTGTGCCCTGAGATGGACTGGCACCCTGTCCATGGTCCTGCCTAGCGCCTGAAGTGTCCTGGGATAGCTTCCCGTGACTTTGTAGTGGATTAAGCGGTATAGAAAATAAATGAATGGATGGATGAATAACAGCAATGTTAGAGACAGTCATAGAGAAAATTATAATAATAACAATAATAAATAATCTTCAACTTCAATCTTCATTCCTACTATCGAGGCTTTTGTAGCATTGTAACCTTCTTTGATTGAAAACCACACAAGCCTCATGAACTGGCCACGTTCACTCACAGGAGCCTCAGATATCTGTTCTTGGCTGATTGACGTGAACCCTGATTGAATTTTTTTCCTGTTGTAGGACACATTGTGCATTCTAATATGCTTTTCTGCTTACAACATTGGCAAACAGTGGTTCTTTGAATGAGTGTCACCTTACAGAGAACATCTGGACAGATCCTAAAAATATTCAGCCCACGGTGAATCTGGTTTATACTCTACATGAGCCTCGTCTGATTGATTAGTTTATCTTGACTTTCACTATATTATCAGGTCTGACTTCTGCATGGTTGAAATAAAAACCTGCACCCACACCGGCCCCTTCCAGACGAAACCAGACTCCCATGTTCTACAGACAAGAGGATAAAAAAAATATTTAAAAATCGAATTAAATCATAAAAAAAAGGAAAAGAAACTTTGATCACGACAGGTATTTTATGATTTTAACAAAGTGTTCTCTTATGGTCCAGCACATGCTCAGGACAACGGTATGGAGTATGCTGAGGTTCCTCGAGCAACCAAGAAGAAGCAAAAGAAGAAGGAGGAGGACGAGGTGCAGTACGGCGAGCTTGTGTTTAACACTCCTGCCAAAAACAAGCACAAGGTGGCCAAAGAACAAGATGAGTGTGTGTACTCACATGTCCAGCACAATCGGTGAGACACACCCTCTCAGCCTGGTTTATTAGAGTTTTTATAAAGCATCAGAGTGAAGCCTGATTATCTAAATATTATAGCTTTAAAAACTTTCACAGGAGATTTATCTGCCTGTGTTTTGCAAGATCATTCTGGTAGAGGAAGTAGTAGAGGAAGACATTGCACAAGTGCACACGCACTTACCATGAACAAACTCCACAATATTCTGATAAGTTAAATATTATATAGAGATTAAATACTTATAATAGGCAACATTGCCAAACAATTTATTAAACTGATTTCAAGCTTGAAATGGGTAAATATCACCAGAATTGGTTTTAATAACATCATTTCTTTTTTAATAATGACATGAGGAAGGAAAAACGTTGGTTATGCTGTTTGAGGAGAAGCTACACAGAGCAGAGTTACTGTTGATGATTTTGTAATAACAGGACAAGAAGTTCCTCTTATGCGGCAACACAGTAACAATTCTGATTCCAGCTGATTACATGCTTTTTGTTTAAAGTTTGAAAATGATTTCAAACAGGCAGTCTATCGCACATTATAATTGATTTGCTGTTCCACCACTTGCTCATAAAGCTGATATGGAAAAAAATGCAGCCTGTTATGAGATGTTACAGAGAAAGCGGAGAGCAGAATTTTCTCCATGTTTAGTATTTACAGTGACGATCTCAAACTCACAGCGTCAATTCAATTTGTAAACAGCATTTTGTAAAAAAAAAAAAAAGTCCACTTATTCTTAGATTGAGATCATGTGCCGCGCCCAGCAAACGAACTCCTGTGAATGTAATATGAACTCGCATATTAAACCAAGCATGAGCCGGAGCTTCTCAGAGCTGCTGCAATGACCGAGTTAATCCACACTGACAAATCAGAATTGAGATTTCCACAGTGAAGTATTAAACAGATACTGTGAAAAACAACAGAAATTTGGTTCTGAACTTTTTACTTGCGGTGATATTATTTGGTGTAGTGGTCAGCATTGTGGCCTCAAAGCTCCAGGTTCAAGGGCCTGAATCCCACCTTGTGTCTGTGTGCATGGAGTTTGCATGTTCATCCAGTGCTTTCTGGGATTCCTCTGGGTACTCGGGTTTCCTCCCACCATGCAAATGACAGGAAGCTTAGGCTTTAAAAAAAATTAGTGTTTTCTAAATTGCTCATAGTGTGTGTGTGAGTGAGTGTGAGTGCATTCGAGTGCCCTATCATGGATTGGCACCGCATCCAGTGCCCTGGGATTGGCTCCAGGCCCCCATGACCTTGTACGGGATAAGCACTATAAAGAGTCAGTGAGAGAGTGATGTTATATGGCTTTTTCCAAAAAAGCACGACTTTTGCTTCTGCAGAATAACAGAATACAGTTATGAGACCAAGAGCTCTCTTGATTTTTCTATATACAGTAACTCCATAATGCACTCATCCCAGTGTTTCACTATACTTGGACACCATCAAGTTACAAAGTTTTTACAGTACGCCAGAGCCATGATACTGTAAGACTGCTTGCTTCATATCTGAAATGCTGCCCTCTCAGGAACTCCTTTAATGCCCCAAACATGTGTAAATAGCTTGAAGCAAAGTCAGGACTACATGAGAGATGTGGCAATAACGCAAAGCCAAGTTCCTGTTTTGTGTAAGTGGTGTGTGTGAATGATTGTGTGTACAATTCCCACCAACAGATGCATCTTTTTTTCTTTTTTTTTGTAAGTTGGTAAAACATTATCTGTCAAATTTCAAGGATTAGCAGTTCCACTCACTGCATGCTGATGGGAACACCTGCGGTGGGCTCAGAGCCACCTCTGCCAGGGTCATCATTCAGGGACTGTGTGTGCATGCGTGCGTGCGTGTGTGAGAGAGAGAGAGAGACTGATCGTGCAGTGGGTAAATCTAAAAATAGAAGAAGAAAAAAACAGTCAGGACACATTTGAGTTGATCATTAAGACTTGAAAAGGCTTTTGAGGCTCCTTTTCATCAGGATTATTGTATACAAAGAGTATTAGTATTTTAATATTTTATTAGCATCATTATGTTGACAGTGTTGACCTTTTAGAAACAACTGTGACTTTCCAGTGTAGCTTAAATTTAAAAAAAAAAAAAAAAAAGGAAGTCTGAATTGCTCTATTTTTTCCAACAGACATTTCTGTTCCTCTACTTCTGTCGTCTTTTCTCTGTGGTCAGGTTCTGTAATTAAGAAACATTGTAATCTCAGAGGGCTTTTTTTTTCTTCTGCTGTTAAGAAAGTGTATGTGTCTTAATTAAATGCTTTTTTTAAATCATGATGTTTAATACGGCAGTGCTGTAGTAGTGTTCATGTCCGTGTTTGTGTCATTCATTGTCTTTCTTTTCTTTGAAAAGCTTTAGAAATAATTTTTTTTTTATTTACTGATTTAGTTTTATTTTATAGTTGGGATCTTGAATTTATTATCTATTGTTAATATTATTTAATAAATATTACTTTATACAGCTTATTTGTTGTCTCCATGTTCATGTACTGAGATGTGAGCACACTTAAGATCTCTTTGCGCTGCGCTATTAATGGAACGTGACCAACAACAGCGTGGAGTAAGGTGGAGCCAAGAGGTTTTATTTCAGTTTTTTGTATGTATTTTTATTTTTATTTTTTCACCTAAAATATTATAAATATTTTGTAACGTTGGTTACACTTTTCATTTCATTTCTGCACCACTGTTACTGTGGAGAAATGTGAATTATTTGCCTAAATAGAGGCTCACATCCTTCCCGTTTCCCATCATGCCGCACACCAACAGCTAAACACAGTGTCACGAAACCCAAAAGTCAATAATCTTTAAAAAGACTAATTATTTGTTTCTGTCCAATAAAGTCAGATTTCATTCCGCTGGTGAAATGCGACACAAGTGTAGTGTGAGAAAGGGTTAATGAACCACAACCTTTACTGCTCACCTAGCAGATGATTATCACTGTTATAAATTTTAGAAAGATGTTACTTCTTTTCCGGTGTGGGTTGCGCAGGGGGCTATCTCAGGGGGCTATCTCAGGGGGCTATCTCAGGGGGCTATCTCAGGGGGCTGTTAAAGTTAACTTATTATCTAACCTTTAATAAAAAATAAAAAAAAATTAATACAACTTCAAGAAATCTAAAAAATCGCTGATTTAACCCAATTACTCCCATTAAGAATTGCTTTGTCTTTTTTTTTTTTTTTTAATAATCGATTACTAGTATTCTTACTTACAGCTCTAAATTATAAAAATATTTTATACATGTGTGTTTTTTTTTTTTCTTAAACCCATTCAAATTGTCTACATCGTTCATCCAATGGGAGATCACCAATTACTGTACGATATGCACAGTATGAGAGTGCTACCGAACATTTATTTGCATTTTATTCACTTCATAGTCAAGACTCAGTCATTTTCTTACTGTACATTTGTGACTGGGTACATCCTCTTGTGCCTGAGAGTAATTTTCACACAGTATCAAAAAAGGGAAAAAGGGTGTAGTTGATGTGTGAAAGTCAGTAACAAACAAAAAAAATGTGTTAAGCTGTTTTCACAGTACCAGTCTCACCCAGTCTTACTGTAAATGAACTAAACTGTGCTAATATGTACTTACATTATACATATTGTACATATAAAGTACTTACAGTTCATACAGACATAACCAGATGATTTAGAGTCAAGCAACAAGTTAAATACAACACCTCAAAGGAATTAATTGTATTGGGTATAAATCAATTACTATAATAGATAGTGGCATCTCACTTTGGCTATTTTGAACCTTTGTGCTATCAAAATGATTTGGCCAAAACTGTCAAGACGGTGTCACAATTCCAAAGATAACGGTAGCTTGGTCAAACTGGTCATCTGTCTATGATTCATTTTCCATACAGCGTAGTCTACATAGGAGCCTGTACCAAAAAGCTCAGGGCACAATGCAGGCGACACCCCGGATGGGGTGCGAACCTATCAATCAGAGTCCGATTGTGCATTAATTCTCATACTAAATCTTTCATTGGTATCAGTAAATATTGAAACTGTTGCTTTAACAATCAAAATCATATTGTAGAAGCCTCGGGTTTACACTCCTACTAAATATAGAGGCAGAGTCTCCTGCTGCAGAGTCAGCCTCTTCAACAATTTATGATGATGATGATGATGATGATGATGATGATGATGATTGTTGTTGTTGTTGTTTATAAACTTTTTGATATTGACTTTTGTTAGTTTCAACTTATAGTATTGTGTTATAATGAAATAAAAAGAAACTTTGCTTCTGTTCTAGTCACTCTCTGTTTTATATGTGCTGGAAAAGTAAAACAAATCCATGCCAACATGCTGACAGGGACATTTTCATAATGTGTGGGTGACCCTGTTACTGATCAAGCGGGAAAGAAAGACATATACTGTTTATTTTTTGAGCCAGTTTAAACCTTTTCTTTCTCCTTAAGTAATAATACTAAGATGATTCATAAGAATAAGAATAAAAACTTTTTTTAAATATATAAACTGCAGTTATTTTATTATTATTATTTTTTTTTTACAATTTTGTTTTACAAAATCTTCACACTGGAAAATCCTTATAACAGCTAAATAAATAAATATATTTTCTCATCGAAACATCACCATATCAACAACTGAATTAGTTTTAATGTGTGGAGCACCTGCCATGCAAGGACTTATGTAAATTACATGATATCAAAAGGAATAACCTATTAGAATGAACATAATTATAGAAACTAAGAAATATTTTCTTTGCTGTTGTTATTTAAAATGAATAAATAAAAACTCTGATCAGAATTTGTATTTTTAAGATGCGATTTCTTGATTACATATGTATATGTTTTGGGTTAATCCTCAAATGTGCTGTGATCAGACAAAACTGCATGTACCATTACAAAGCAATGAATAATAATTCCTGTTAATATTTAACAGGCAATAGACACTTCTACTGATTTTTTTATTTTATTTTTTACATTAATTAAGCATCAATTTGCCTATAAGTGTAAGCCATAAGAAGAAGCTTTATTCTGTATGTGTGAGAGCAGCTTCTCACTTCTTAACTTAAAATAATCCCAATGTGGGAAGTGAAACTCTAACCCTAGGTCAGCATCAGAGTTATACGATCATTTAAATTTTACTGTTAGAGTTATTTACTCAATCTCACTCACTGATCATCTATACCGCTTAATTATGTATTCAGGGTCACGGGGGGCCTGGAGCCTATCCCAGGAGACTTGGGGCACATGGCAGGGTACACCCTGAACAGGGTGCTAATCCATCGCAGGGCACAGACACACACACACACACACACACTCACTCATTCACACACAGGCAATTTGGGAACGCCAATTAGCCTGACCTACATGTCTTTGGACTGTGGGAGGAAACCGGAGAACCCGGAGGAAACCCACCAAGCACGGGGAGAACATGCAAACTCCATGCACACAGAGACGGGAATCGAGCCTGGCCGGGGATCGAACCCAGACCCTGGCGGTGCAAGGCGACAGTGCTAACCACTACACCACCGTTTTTTAACCTTTGAGAAACCAGTTTCTCTCTCTCTCTCTAGGCATAAAATCATCTTAAACCTGAGAATAAGAAAGTCATCTTAACAGCACATCATAAAACAAATTACCGTACTAAACAACGTGTATAAAAAGTGTTATCAGTGCATCTGGTTAAAGGAAATGCAAAAAAATGGGCAAGATATTCACAGTCATCAGGATGTGCTCAAGATGTTGAAAAAGCCAAAGATAGACATAGACATCACTGTGTGCTGGTGGTGTTGATGCAGTTTCAACAGAAATTCTAACCTCCATGCATCACACCAAACCAGAGGAAGTAGCGCACATATGGTTTAAATAGATAATAATCCTTATAAGTCATTTTCAAAAATCTTTTTATGCTATACATAATACATAATACGTAATACGTTTTACACATGGCATGGTGCAAAGCCTTAAAAAAGTTCCCCAGCACTTTTACACATGATTATAAAGGGGACTTTTATATGAATAAGGTTTTTTACACCAACACAAATATGCAAACATATATGTATATGATCATCCTGCTTCATCATTTTATTACAGGAAGTAACACATAAGGCTGGAAGAACAACTTACACTGAGCAATAATTCATGCCCACTGAATATACAGTCATGTATAAAAGTTAGCGCTCCCTCTTTTAATTCTATGTTTTGTTTTGTTTTTTGAGTAAAAACATAACAAGAATTATCTGATTTTTAGGCAAATACAACCTCAGATGAACAACAACATATAACTTTTTTCACTATGCCATTATTTATTATTTATCATTTCACAATGATGGCAAAAAAAAACATATGGAAAATTCCAAGTACCCTCATGATTCATTAGCTTGTAGATTCACCTTTAGTAGCAATAATTTTCAGCAATGACTTTATCAGTCTCTCACATTGTTGTGGAGGAATTTTGGCAGGAATTTTATGCTGACATACTGTGTTAGGTAGCTGGAAGTTCAATATGTCTGTGATAGCGGTCTTGAATGTTTTCCACTTATAAATAATCTTTCATATAACCCTTTCCAAACCGCCAAAACTTCTGCCTTTATTGCTCTGATTTTATAGCTTCCTCTGTTTTTTTTATCTGCTTATTTAAAGCTTTAGCTTTTTACTGAGTACAAATTACTGTACATTCTTTACTTCCTAACTTCTCTTTTGTATCCTCCTCTGTAAATAATACATTTTTTATTTGTTCACCCACATAGTAAGGAGAGGACAGTGTTTTCTTTTTCACATTTTTGCACAGTTCTGAGTGGGGAAAGTAGGACATGCATCTATAGATCATCTACAGTGTGTATAAGGGGAAAAAATCATTGTAGTTATGTATCGTAATTCTGTCATCTAGCAAATCATGTATCACCACACTGACTCGAGAATTTATATAATTTAATACAATTAAAAGTTATTTATGTTTGCATTTGAAGTGGCAAAACATTACCGTTCATCTATAATCCTACAGGTGCTCTAAACTATTAACGTGTTGGCAGGTAGGACAGTTTCCCATGTGGTAGGTGCAAGTTAAAATTGTAAGAAAATACGAAGAAAAAAATAAAATAAATAAATCTAAACAAAATCTAAATTTAAACTGATTCAACTCCAAGAAAATAAGACAATATTATCAATTGAATTCCATCGCTAGTGCGTATGCATGTCTATGCATGGGTAAGAGAGCATGTCATTTACAGTATATTCATGGTGTAGTCATGGCACCTAATCATCTTGTTTCCTGTAACTACATACTGAAACACATCCTTTATTCACAAAGCATAACGCATGAAGCATTTCATCTGAATCTTCTTCCTCTTTTTCCAAATGTCCTTCGGCAAATATAAAACTATTTGCCTTTGTAATTTTTTATGTAATTTGCATGTAGGTAAATAGTCTGGTTAAAACAAACAGATCAAAAGACCAGTGACACATTTACATGGGCACATCCACGCACTACCACAACGATCAATTTATTTCCTTTTACCTGCACAGCCACAAAATTGTCACCCTCTCATTACTGTGGCATCTTGTAATAATAATAATAATAATAATAATAATAATAATAATAATAATAATAATCTGCACGTTTCAAGATGCAATTTAAAGTCCTCGTAAAATGACTTGAGAACTGTTTTTGCACAGGAAGTCAGATTGGTGGTGTGCGATTTTAAACAAATGTGAAAAATAGCTGCGCTAATTATGGAGAACAGCAAAGATGCACAACTTCTTTTTCTCACCTCTTTCACCCATTGAATGCATGCTCTTTCGTGGGCCTGATTAAGCAATTTAATCACTGGAAGAGAATGAGTAAATCACATTCTTGATGAGTTTCAGGTAGTGACAATCAAACCATTCCAAAAAGGGGTACAACACTCCCGAGACATGTGCTGCATAGCTGGCAGTTCAGACAATTATTATTGAGCAATGCATTGAAAGTGAATGGTGTAAAAATATAATTAGTTGGCTGAAGAAGCAAACAGAGGAGAAAAAGAAGAAGAAGCACAGGGGCTTGCACAACACCCAGAAGAAACATGCCTGTGTACAGTAAGTGTGCTGATAAGCTTCTCAGGGCTGCCCCTCTGCAAGTGTAATCCAGATCTGATCTGTGCAGTGTTATGTGGGCAGGTATTGATCGACTTCATCTGAGTCTCGATTGAGGGTGTAGACGGACATAGACGCAAGGCACAAGAATATATCATTAGCTGTGTTACCCCATGTATATAAAAATACATCATGTCAGAAGACCTCATTCAGAAGACTCCCACACAGGGCTTTTCCCTATTGTAGAAATGACTGTATATTTTCTGTGCATATTTCCCTGACTTTAAGTGATAAGATGAGTTTTATATGATCAGTAAACTCTGACAGCAACTCTCTCCCACCTGTCTTTACTACAAACTTTTATTCACTGGATCCTGTACTTTGGCTGAGGAAGGTGCACTGGTTGGTTCACATTTTACAGTACATGCAGTGATGCTCTAGCCAATTGTACGTTAGACCAAATTCTTCCAGTTCTTCACAGCTCCTGATGTGAGCCCTACTCTAGTAACCCTAAGCTATGAGTTATAGCAAAATATAACAAAACTGCATGAGAATAAGACATAAAGCCCTGTACAAGATAAGCAGTTTAGAAGATAAACGAATAAACATGAATGTGTTTTGTTTTTGGCGTTGTAGATGCATAAATGCTCAAAGTAATTAAACACACTGAGTACTGTTAACTTAAATAATTTTGCAATTAGGTCAAATTAATAGACCCTTTTGAGTATTCAGAACTTTTTGGTATTTATGAGTTTGTAGAAATGACACTTTTCAAGTTAGCTGAACAAATTTGATACTTTAAGTAATCGTAAGTACTTAAGTAACAGTAACTGTCACCTTAAAGTTCCACCAGCATAAAATCTATAGAGCACTGGTGGCTCAGTGGTAGGTGTTTCGCCTGCCATGTGAAAGGGCCGGGTTCGATTCCCGGGCGGCATTGTCTGCCACAATTTATTTGATTTGCAACAAGTTCAACAAACTCAAAAATTGATAGTTCTGTTGACTTAAAATTGGAAACATCATTACTTAAACAATTTGATGTAACTGATTACCTCAAATATTTTGAGTTTTGCCAACTTAATCGGGTTTACAGTGTAGAAGTGGATCAGGATTGCTAAAGTTCAATCAACCAAATTTAATCGCAGTGTCATGCATACTCATGTCAAAAAGTGTAATAAATGTTTATTACTGTAATCTCGAGATTCCATGGTATTCACTCATGGACATATATGTAGAATCAAATGCCTGGTTTTGATTATAGATGAAGGTGTATAAAATTAACAGGGACTTGAATGTGCAAAATGTATTATTATTATTATTAGTAGTAGTAGTAGTAGTATTAATTATATATTAATTATATCATTATTATATTTTAAGTTTGAATCTTGTTTTTTTTTGTGTGTGTTTTAAAAAACCTTTCCTTAAACTTTAAATGCTTCACATAGCTTATACTGTCTATATAACAAGTAATTAAATGTAGGAGCACTGTGCCGTGTTAAAGCAGTGTGATGACTGCACAGGTACACATCTACTACAGGCTGAATGATGCATGGCAGGGTTAAGCTCAAGATGCAAAATCATTATGCAACTAAGTATCACGTCACAAAACCACACGCAAGACCCCACAATGACACCCCCCTCCCCCCCCCCACACACACCCACCCACCCCACCCACCTCCCAACCCTTCACCTCTACTCACTTCTGCAGTTACAACATCCAAATCAAAACACATCGACGTTTACTCATTCGTCTTCTAAACCGCTTATCTTGTACAGATAATAACTGTATGTGTCTTCCTCCCATGAACTATTATTATACAGTAAAGACAGAGCTTAGGACACCTTGAACTCCATATGATACAGAAATAGACTTGAAGGTATAGCTATAGATATCCACAGTATTGTTATAAATTAGCAGCTACTCTTACAAATTTACTCAACAAGCACAAAGTTGTTCAATCTGTCTAAATCTGTATGAGCATCTAGTTTTAAAAAAAAAATCTTGCTAAAGAAAACGACACTTTTTGTACTTGCAAAGTTCTCTGGTGCAACTTGTCAACATATGAATCATCATCTGACAGCAGGAAACGTCACCATGAAACCAAACGCGGTATTACTGCATGCAGAGCTCTATAACCTTTAATAGTAATGCTATGAAGGGTAAATGAACTACAGTATGCAACAGATCGGTCCAGCCCAGGAATGCACTGATTACTCATTGGACAAGAGGCATTTCATAATTGGGGATGAACATGAATTATGAGTAAATTCTAATGAATGTGACAGATGCACTCAGTGTGCACATCACGAGATGCCATTTCCTCCGAATAACAAATGTAAAACTGTGAAACGTTTTAACTTTTTGCAAAAAGCAGTGAAGCGTTCTTAATGTAACCTAGTTACTGTTTGTTTTAAATATTATACAGAATTGTTTACTTCCTGTGCACCCAACTTTAAAAAAAGCCATGCTCAAGGTGGAAACTGTAGCAGGCATTACGTGGGACTTTTCTAAGGTCTGGTGGGAATTTTAAAAAAGACAGTGTCAGTGCATTATAAGATTTTTTTTTGTGTGTGTCCCCTTACATGCCTTCCTACACATTAAGCAATGGACACTCCCCACTCTGGAGATATATTCATCATTTCTCTGGCAGTTACTGAAGGGAACAGGTTGCCTAATCTGCATGCCTTTGGACTGTTGGAGGAAACCAATCATGCACAGGGAGAACATGCAAACTCAATGCACACTGTCCTGGAGGCGGAAATCGAACCCAGACCCTGGAGGTGCAAGCCGGCAGTTCTAACCACTAAGCCACCGTCACATATTTATGTATATGGTGAACTGCACTCTAACTGAACCCTAACTGAAAACTGCACTTTCGCCCTAAAAAAACCATTGTAACGTCACTTACAACTGAAATAAGAAAGATTGTCCTGTCCCTACTGTACTGTACATTCGAATTCTCCAGAATGAGCTAAGCGGACCGAATTCAGAACAGTGAGAAAGAAACTGAGGACTGGGAGGAGCTCACTGAGATAATACGAGTTAAAGAAGGATTCAATCTAATGTGAGAAACCTTGCCTAATTTACTAGATAACACATAGCATAGATGCATGAAATCTTACATAATGTATTTTAAATGTGCACACTGCAACATAGGCAGCATGTAAACAGCTGCTAATCTCAAAGAATGTACAGTAGTTTATTAATGTACCGTAACAGTTTTCAATATTGTTACACTAAAGGTTGAATAATACATTTTTCCAAAAGCTTGCAGTCTGCTGAATGCTTTTTCTCTGTGACTGTATGCTATTACTAATAAAAACTAACTTATTGTATTGACTTCTTGCATACATTTCCTTTAAAAATGGTGTTTCCTTCTTTCTGTCCTGTTTCCTGGTGCTCCACTCTAGTGCTGACCTTTGAATCTGACCAAGTGCAGTAATTCTCAGGATGTTTCACAAATTGCAATCCTCCTTGATGGATGTCATTTAATTTCTATTCTGTCCGCAGGTGATTATTGTATATCATCATATTTCAGTTTGGAAGAATGCATTGATTTACCTTGATGACTTGTATAATAAGGAATGTACAGTACAGTACAACACTGCAGAAGACAAGAAACAAACTGAATGTGTTTTTTCACGTCCATATACAGTACTAGCAGATATTTGGTTTGAAGTGTTGCAGGACTGGTCTTTGCATGTTACAGTTTGCATGTTGTGCAGTTTCGGTTCTAGTGCATTTTTCCATTGTTTCTTTCTTTTTGAGCCTTTACAGCAAGATATGTGAAAGTGAACAAAAAATGACTTTGAGAAGTATGACTTACTTCCTTAGTCTGAGCCTTATCATGTCTAAATATCCCCAAACACAAAGTGTGTGGTTACTAGTTAACGCAACTCATTGAATTTAACCGCAAAGTTTTCACTGCTTCATTTCAAATTTATTGTAGTGATGTACCACAGTAAAAATATAAAAAATTGTCACTTTTCAAATATTCATGAACCTGACTGAATTTAACATGGCATGCAATCATTCCTGAAGTTTGAAGTGACAGTTAAAATTAATACGTATAAGTTTTCATGCTGTCAAAAATGAAATGAAGGGTTCCTGTATATGATTTTGACAGCTTGAGCTGTGCACTTTTTTACTCTAAAAAAATATTGTTTAAATGCGCACATGTTTTTTTTTTATTGACTTATTAAATATGCTATGTTAAAAAAATATTAATGTCAACAATTTAATAAAAAAATACACTTGGAGCATACTAGACATAATTAATAATAATAATAATAATAACAATAATAATAATAATTATTATTATTATTTATTTATTTTTTTCACTATTATTATTAAAAACAACTATTGTTGTTATTATTATTATTATTATTATTATTTTCACTATTATTATTAAAAACAACTATTGTTATTATTATTATTATTATTATTATTATTATTATCAAAACTATAATTACTAAAAATAAAAAATAATCTGTGTCTGTGTTTTTAAGTAAATAATAAATGATTTAGTAAAATTAGACACTGTTGTTGTAAGTTTGCATCTTAACTTTAGACTTGTGTTTATTTTGTATACCAAAGCTGTCAACACCCACACACTGAGCATGAGATTCACACAATTACTCATCTTCACACGCTCTCGTGCCGTTATAGTAGTTCTGATCAGACCAACAATATAATAAAATAAATCAACATTCTTGACCTATTTTTACAGTGTGTCAGGGTGCATCATCCGGCAGAAACAGGGTCCTGCCACCAGGGAATACGGTTTCCATGCAGTGGTGAACTTGGACAGCAACAATGTTTAGGTAGGTTGTATAAGTCAAAGTAACATACAGTACATATAAAAAGCACGACTCAAAGTTTCCCAACACGACAATGCCCAGTGAGTAGCATGTCGTGTGCTTCAGAGGCGGACTATTCTGGAATTTGTCCTCAGTGGAGCATGCCCTCACCATCGATCATCTCCTTGGCTTCCTTGCCTTGAGTTCATGCCAGCAGTGATCTGACTGCTAAGACCAACCGCTACCATCATATGATCCACACTCACTGCACCTTCCTTTCTGACTCTCACCACACTTCCTCTTAACCCTTCAACTTCCTCATTAATAAAATAGCATGCTTTATTCTTACATTCTCCACCTCCCAGTGTCTGTGCTTCATGCTTGTATTGAGCAGAGGCTCAAGGCTTCTCAATACATATACATAAATGGCCATAAACAGTGCTGTGCACTAGGGTGTGTTCAATGGTTATTGCCAACTCATACCTTGTGCTCTTAGGGTAAAGAATAAATAAAGAGTGACCAGACCAAATAAAATGGTACATGAAAGATAAATGAAAGAATATTACTAAAGAAAATGTCAAAATCATTAAATCTAGTCACGCCATTCAACCCTCACCACGCCTCCTCCCCCTCAACTGCCCTCAGCTTTAAAATTCTGTTGTTATGCAGTTTCTGCTCTAGGACATTTTACCACATCTTCTTTCTTTAGGCTGCACGAAGGCTTGTGGCCAAGCCTTGTCTGTCAGCATTGTTTTTAGCATAAAACTTTTACCCCATAGTTTCCCTTTCATTTTTTCTGCTTCCCAACATAAATTCTTTTTCAGCGTTTTTTTTTGTTTCAGCGCTTATCACAGTCGCGATTGTACTCATTGTCATTCACAGAATCATTTAAATATCAATGATATTCTCATTAACTCTTGAAAACTAGGTAATATTTTCTTCAGGGTGCAAATACAGCTTGGTGCTATATTAGAGAAGAGAAGAATCATTTCTCTGTATTAATGCACATACATAGTTCATATACAATATACATTACCAGGCAACAAAATAATGACAGGGCAGCAACACATTGGATATTTTAAGCTCATGAATCATTTGCTCCCATAAAGTCTATTTTTTTGCAATGCAACCTTCACACTGAGGTTGCACTGCAAAAGAAACAGATCAGTATTTCATTTAGGACCACATGTAGAAGTGGCCCAAATCAGAAATCATCAGATTTCATGTGATTTGTGCTCTGGTCTGAGAGTAATTCTTATGTTATTCTAAAATGCTGAAGCTTGATTGTAACAGAAATTCAGTTCTTCCTGAATAGTTTAGGACTGATATTCTTGGAGATCTACTATCCAAAGAGCAGGAAAGCTTGACAGGTGAACCATAAAGGGATACTCTCGTGCATAGTTCCTTAGAAAGTCCTCAAATTTAATCTAGATTGCTCCCTAATAAACGTAAAATCTGTAAATTGCTGTACAGCAACAGAGAGTTTCCTCACAAGCATGCCGTAGGTGTTGCAAATATTTAAGATATTCTATTTATAAAGGCAAATAACTCAACTTCAAATTTAGAATTTTCAAGATTGTGTCACATGCTCAAGTTTATTAGCAAGTGTAAAGCTTCCTCTTTTCTGAGCGTCGTGTAGACACAGACAGAGACGGCAGGTGCTGCTTAACATGCTTTTATTTGTAAAGTGAAGGGGGAGGGGGTGAGCGTGTAGGGAGAAGTCTGGTGTGGTAACCTCCATCTAAGGGAGTGTGGCATTCGCGTCCTCCATGGCCGAGCAGCGACAGTGATGAGCTGGGCAGGACGTAGAGGTTGGAATATGCGGGGTGTCAATGTCAATGTCCCCGCTTGGTACTTAAAGCTGATTTTTCCCGGGCCTCAGGGGTTAGGGCCACCTGCCAGTACCCTTTTGTTACAGTAAGTCCAGGGTGAATATGAAGCGTGCTCTTCCTAGCCTCTCGATTAGCTCATCCACGCGAGGCAGCGAGTACGCATCTAATTCTGCGGAAGTCATTACGAAGGCGTAGGGTACAGTCGGCCTTCGGTACCACCATGATTGGGCTAGACCAGGGGCTTATGGACTCCTCTATTATCCCTGCCTTTAGCATTTTGTCCACTTCCGCCTCCCCGCCTAGGTCTCGTGCCTGTCCTGGAGAAGACACAGCAGCCATAGCTGAAATCTGCAGTAAATTGACGTGATACAATTCAGATGCCTTTCGCTTACCTGGCTGTTGTAGCCTGTAGTTTACTTCGCTTACCCTTTCTGTTATGGTGAAGGGCCCCTGCCAGCGTGCGAGAAACTTACACTTGGCACTGGGAACCAACAGGAGCACCCGGTCACCATGTCGAAATTCATGGGGTTGTGCTGGACGGTCGTACGAATTCTTTTGCTCTGCTTGTGCCTTCTCCATATGCTGCCTCACTATGGGTAACACACTTTGAATTTTTTCTTGCATATTTTATACGTATTCAATCACTGACCGGAAAGGAGAAGGCTGCTCCTCCCATGAGTCTTTCGCCACGTCCAGTAATCCTCGGGGTCTCCTCCCAAATAAAAGTTCAAAGTGGGTAAAGCCCGTGGAAGCTTGGGGGGTTTCCCGAACTGCGAAGAGCACATAAGGCAAAAGCTGATCCCAATTTCAACCTTTCTCGTCAGCCACTCTTTGTAGCATTCTCTTCAGCGTTTGGATGAAGCGTTCTACTAATCCGTCAGTCTGTGGGTGATAGACTGATGTACAGAGCTGTTTTACCTGTAACATTAAACAGAGATCCTTCATTCATTTTGACATAAAAGGGGTACCTTGATCTGTTAGGAGCTCCTTTCCCATTCGACTGAAGAGAAGTACTAGTTCACGTGCAATGTTTTTAGAAGTAGCTTTCCATAGCGGGAGCGCTTCGGGATACCTTGTGGCATAATCCATAACCACCAATTCATGTCCGCGGGCGGACTTTGGGAGCGGGCCCACGAGATCTATTTCGATCCATTCGAATGGAACTCATATAATTGTAAGTGAGACCTCTCGCGCCACCTGCTGAGACAAAGAGTCTCTTCCGCGTCTGCACTCTCTCTCTGTGTCTGGGCCATTCAGGAGTGACAGGAGGGCGTGGCAGCCTTTCTCCTTGGTCGGCGTTCCACTCGGGAATCCCTTCTCTTTCGCCCTTTTTCCGGCGGTGTTTTCCCCCACAGGCCAGGACAGTCTCGTCCTAGTAGTAAGGGAACACACAATACCAGCGGTGACGAGGTGTGCTCCCCAACAATCCTTCACCGTAATGCGGGCTGCCGGGACCTCCTGTCGATCCCCATGCACACAAGTGATCGGCAGGTGGCCGCACGGTTTTGCCCCACGGGGAATGATCCAGAGTGACTGCAGTGCCTGTATCAAGAAGGGCCGGTATCGGTACGCCTCCGACCTGTACACAACGCGTAGGAACGGGGCTTTTACTCTCGCAACAGCCAGCCCAGAATCCCCACTGAGGGAAAGCTTGAGGGAGTTCTGTTCAGTTGGCATGGGCTCATCAGTCGGTGTTAGCAGTTTCGGCGGTGTGCACGGTTTTTCTCTCCTTTGTCCCATTAAGAAGCGGAGGGGGAGGGCTTCTCTCTCTGGTTCTTCGCCTTTCTGGGCCAAGCGACAATGTGGACACGGCGTATTCCAGCGCCTTGATTGCTTCACGCACTGACGTTTGTGATTGCATGCCCACTGCTTTTCTTTCTTCACGTGGTAGGGTGCGAAGTATTTTATCCACCACGATCCGCTCCGTGATTTCGCGTGAAGTAAGTTTATCCGGCTGGAGCCAGCGCGTCGCGATTCTGTGTAATTTATCTAGTTGTGCTCTGGGTGGTGATTGTATGTCATATGACCAGCGTTGAAACTCCGAAGCTACACCGGGCTACAATTTCCGCTTTGAGCCATTTTGTACTGATCCGCCTCTACTTCGGTGAGGGAAAAGTATGCTCGTTGAGCCTCACCTGATAAGAGTGGGATAAGAATCGCACTCCAGTCACGCACCAGCCACCCTTCTTGCTCAGCAGTGCGTTCAAAGGTTTGTAAGAATGCCTCAACGTCATCATAGGGGGAAAGTTTGGACAGGAGTCATTGGGCGTCTTTCTGGGGGTCAGGGAGGGGTACATGTTCTCCTCCACGCTGATGTAGTCGTGTAAGTTCTGTGGCAATGGCCTGCAGTCCTTGCACCAACCGCTCTAGCACGTTATTTTGTTGTAGGCTGGCTTCCAGCAGGTGTGTGATGACTTGATCCAGGGTAGAGGGTGCCCCCTGGCCTGTGTCCGAGGCTCGCATTCTTCACCAATGTAAAGCTTCCTCTTTTCTGAGCGCCATATAGACACAGACAGAGATGGCAGGTGCTGCTTAACGTGCTTTTATTTGTAAAGTGAAGGGGGAGGGGGTGAGCGTATAGGGAGAAGTCTAGTGTGGTAACCCCCGTCTAAGGGAGTGTGGCATTCGCGTCCTCCACAGCCGAGCAACGACAGCAATGAGCTGAGCAGGACGTAGAGGTTAATGTATGCGGGGAGATAGCCGTCGCGCAGCGGCGGCAGGTGCTCCTTGGGCATGCTTCGCTCTGCGGTTCGCCGGAGCTATCGGAGTCTAGAAAGGGTGAGACAAATAACACGGGGTTAGCGGCATCAATGTTTCCCATAACCTACTCACTGGGCTGGAGATCCGTTCCCCTTTTATAGGTGCGCGTTGCTTCCAGGACGGTGAATGAAAATCAGGAGCCGGCCATGCCAAGTTACAGCGCTCCGCCCCTTTTCCACTGTCCGTGGTGCTGAACTGCTGGTTGGGACGCAGAGCTGTATGAATCTTGGAAAGGGTGTCGGTCCCCCGTCACACAAGCATGACCTAACCATCACTTCATCAAACCATGACAAAACCATGACCTTCTTACAAGTGCAGTCAAAGATGAAGACTGTGAAGGATGAAGGATCTGATGTAGGAATACCTCAGGTTTGGTCAAGGTCCATTGTGCAGAACGTTTGGTGTCAAATTCCTGTTTTTTTCCGGTGGGCTACTGGCCAATGTGGGCTGGCCCAGTCAGTGAGTAAATATATTAAAAAAATGACGGAAAAATAATATTGCATCTCTTTTTTTATGCAGATAGATGAGTGCATTGATCAAAGAGCGTGTGTTTTGTAATGGCCACTACTATCTTGTATACACATTAAGTATGTATGTTACTCTTTAAAAGTTGCTGCGGTGTGTATGCTAAAAAAAAATTAACAAAAGTGCAAACAAAATTTAAATTAAATGTTTAATAATCGCCTGTAAATGCACCATTACTACTATTATAAAATAAAGGCATGACTCACATTACTCTGCTTGCCATAAGAAGTGCTGGAAAAGCACCGAGTGTAAGCTCGACCATGATCACTTCACTGCTGTTTAATTAGAAGATCAGGTCGATCTGGTCCAAGCTCTTTAACTTTTTTTCTTTCTTCATCCGATCGCCTTGCGAAGGAGTATTTAAGCAAAGAAATTACAGAATTTTCTCTCATATTTAGCTGGCTTTCACGTCAATCACTATTCAATACATCAACTAACAATCTGCTGACCGTTAACAAGACTCGTTGAAGATGGTCCAATCACATGAGCCCAAATATTTAAAAACAATATTGATTTGCTAAGAACAAAAGTGTGAGGGTTTGGGGAGGACAGAGCTGCACCCCAAGGATGATTTGAAAAATCCAATCAGAGCTCAGCCTCAAGTCACATGCTTTTCAATAATGTACGTGCCTACATAGACACTCGTTTGTCCGACATCCCGCGTACACAAACACAAATGAACGTAATACAGTTTTGATTTTTTTAAATTGCAAATAAATTATATTAAGAAATGTAGCAGAATATTGTGACTAAATGACTTTATTTCATTATTAAAATTAATATTATTTTGTGTTAAATATTTACATAGTAAAATACCATTCTTCTCTACCTTTCTTTAAGGGAGGCGGCACCCCTGCGCCCCGTATTGACCGATCGGATTCATTACTTTTACTTTATGTTTTGTATTATAATTTTTATGATGCTGATAAAGGTTTTGTGCTGAACGCTATTGTCGGCTCTGAGCTCTTTTTCCCACCAGCTGTCCAGTGCACAGTTTGTGTGCATGCGAATGTAAAGTCAGGGATAGCGAGTCTGGATCCAGCAGCATGGTCAGTGATGATGTTAAGATCACAAAACTCTGGTAGTTCCCAGAATATATGAAAAATACAAACGGAGGTAGGGCATTTTTATATTTAGCTCCAAAACTTTGGAATAGCCTTCTAGACAGTGTTCTGGGCTCAAACACAGTTTCCCAATTTAAAAGTACTCAAGACGCATCTCTTTAATCTGGCATACACATAATTCATCCTATTACCTCATACTTCAGTACATCTATCCTGAATGGCAACTACGGTAATTCTTTCCACCTGCTCTTTATTTTTCTACCCATCCCGAGGCATCTGGAGATTGTGCCAGCTTTAGTAGACAGAGGCCAACCCTGTGAGAACCCTAAGGACCTGCTCCAGCTTGATTCTGCTTCATGATGGTTTGGAGCTACACATGCTGCCCCTGAGCTCCCAGTGATCCAGACCCCATCTTCCCTCTGCACCTGCTGACTCATCCCTGTGCTGAACTGGACTCCATGTTCATTTAAAAACCTTCTGTTATATCGAATTTTCAGCTGCATAACACACATGTTACAATTTCTGTTATCCGTTATCACCCAAATGAGGACAGGTTCCCTGTTGAGTCTGGTTCCTCCCAAGGTTTCTTCCTAAACTCTAGGGAGTTTTTCCTTGCCATTGTTGCCATCGCCCTTGGCTTGCTCATCAGGGACAATCTCATTATCTAGACACATTTTTCTCACACTTTCATTTTTTTTTTTTCATTTTTGTGAAACTGCTTTGAGGCAATGACCATTGTTAAAAGTGCTATAGAAATAAAATTTAATTGAATGTTGACCAGCACCTCGCCCCTTCTATAAGGCTGGCAATCAACTGAACAGGGAAGCTGGAATAAAACCAGAGGCAGCATTAATTTTGGCTAGTAAACTAGTTACTCATTTTAATTATTATTATAGTCAATATTAATTCAAAATAATGCTGAGAAAATATTACTTTGAGTTAATATTGACTACAATAATAATTACTAGCATGAGCTAATTTTGCTACTGATTTTATTCCAGATTACCTGTTCAGTTTGATTAGCATTATTTTCACTCCAGCAGAGAAGAGGAGAGGTGTTGGTCATCATGATCAGGCACTGGTTCATCATCACTGACCCTGCTGCACTAGCAGCTTACACTGATGAGTGATATATCTTACACTGACTGCATGAAGATGATCCCCCCCTGACTAGCTAAAATATTGTCATTATAGTTTTATATGTTGTTTGTCTTAATGTTCTTTCCTTTGTTTCTTTGTTTTACAAATATGACCCAATATATGTTCAGTAATACTTCAAATAATATGTTTAAAAAGCATTTATTTCTGTATTGCATTCTATACAGAATCCTTTAAATTAGCCGTTATTAAACCGCTAATCAAGAAACCTGACCTTGGCCCCTGTCTGCTTTCTAATTACAGGCCGATATCAAACCTTCCCTTTATCTCCAAGATTTTGGAAAAGGTAGTATCACAGCAGCTATGTTCACATCTACACAGAAATAGCATAAATGAACTGTATCAGTCAGGATTTAGGCCTCATCACAGCACAGAGACAGCACTTGTTAAAGTAGTAAACGACCTCCTATGGGCCTCTGATTAGGGTTGCGTCACTATACTTGTGTTACTGGACCTCAGTGCAGCTTTTGACACCATTGATCATAGTATTCTCCTTCACAGATTAGAAAAGGTAGTAGGAATTAAGGGAACTGCCCTCTTGTGGCTCAGATCCTATTTGACTGATCGTTATCAGTTTGTAGATTTAGATGGTGACCATTCCTCATGTTCTCAAGTGGAGTGTGGTGTTCCACAGGACTCAGTTTTAGGCCCACTGCTTTTTTCCCTTTACATGCTTCCTCTGGGCAACATAATTCGTAAACATGGTATTAGTTTTCATTGTTATGCTGATGACACACAATTATATTCAGCAAAACCAGATGAGAAAAACCAGTTTGCTAAAATTGAGCAGTGTGTGCAGGATATACGAGATTGGATGTTAATTAATTTTCTTCTGCTTAATCCTGATAAGACAGAAGTTCTGGTCATAGGACCACAAGTAGCTAGAAGTAAGCTTTCTGATCACACTGTAACTTTAGATGGCCTTTCTGTTCCATCTAATGCAACAGTAAAAGACCTTGGTGTGATTATAGATTCCAGCCTTTCGTTTGAAGCTCATGTAGATAATATCACCAGGATAGCTTTCTTTCACCTTAGAAATATTGCCAAGATAAGAAACATATTGTCACTAAATGATGCAGAAAAACTAGTTCATGCTTTTATCACCTCTAGGTTGGACTATTGTAATGCCTTACTGTCTGGTTGTTCAACTAGGTGTATAAACAAGCTTCAGTTAGTACAGAATGCAGCAGCGAGAGTCCTCACTAAAACCAGAAGATACAAGCACATCACCCCTGTCTTATCTACACTGCATTGGCTCCCTGTGAAATTTCGCATCGATTTTAAGATACTACTTTTGACATTTAAAGCACTAAATGGTCTCGCGCCGCAGTATCTGAGTGAACTGCTAGTGTCTTACGATCCGCCACGCCTACTTCGATCAAAGAATGCAGGCTGTCTGTCAGTACCACGTATTATTAAAACTACAGCAGGGGGCAGAGCTTTTTCTTACAAAGCCCCAAAGTTATGGAATAGTCTTCCTATTAATGTTCGGGACTCAGACACAGTCTCAGTGTTTAAGTCTGGGCTAAAAACCCATTTATTTAGCCAAGCATTTTTGTAAATAGATTAACCTTAGGTAAAGGAGCAGATCTGGGGGACTCATGGACGTAGAGTATTCTGGTGAACTGGTATGTTTAGATGGTGTCCTCCCCACTCTCATTGTTCACTCAGGTTTGTTGACGGTGAGGTGATTGGTTGCTTTACATCTCAGGGAGCCCTCATGTCTGTGTTTCCTTCTGGCTCTCCCTTTTAGTTATGCTGTTATAGTTAGTTCTGCCGGAGTCCCTGCTTGCACTTTGCACTAAATATATATTCACCTTATACATGTTGACTGTGACCATACCTAACTGCCATCTCTCCTTATTTTCTGTTCTCTCCTTTTCTGCTCTCTCCTCTCTCTCTCTCTCTCCCTCTCTTCTTTCCCTCTCTCTGTCTCTCTGTCGAGCTATACATGTTTCGCTCCTGAGTTGCCAGTGATCCAGACCCCTCTGCTCTCTGGAGCCGTCTAACCCGTCCTGGAGTCCTGCTTCTGGTTGGAGATCTCGTCGCATGGATGCCCCGTGTGGTCTGCCTGGATTCGTATGGTAGCTGGGGATGGTTTCCATGAAGACTGTCCTGTCATCGATTGATGCTCTGGGTTCCTGTGACTTCAGTTGTTCGATAACTCAGGACCGGAATCCCCTACAGTCTACCTGAGGCTGCGGGAACAAACTGGACTCCTTTTAATTTTAATTTTAACACATCTCCTGTTATACTGAACTTCCAGTCTTACACATTATTATGCTGAGCAATCCCTGCTATCCGTTATCACCCAGATGAGGATGGGTTCCCTGTTGAGCAAAGAGTCACGCCATATTTAAGCGCCCACTTTGATTTCAAGCACAAGAAAAGCAACAGCTTTATTATGCAAAGGTGTTCCTTCAATTAAAAACAACTAGTTTGAGATTTATATCTGCTTGTCTTTTTTTAATTATACTAGAGTAACTAATCCCACCCATGCTGTTAAAAAAAGTAACTCAGTAACTTTTACTACTACTACTTTTTACTCGAGTAGATTTTTATAATGGTGACTTTACTTGTACTTCAGTAAAATTCTACTAAAGTAACAATACTTGTACTTGAGTACAAACATTTATTTATTATTTACTCTTTCCACCTCTGTCATCTCCTTGTCTTTGCACAAATGTCCCAGGGTATCTGAATACTTGCAAATGCTCAAGCTGGATTTCATTAAAGTAACACTTTCATAAAGCTGGCCAGTGTGCGCCATCTAATGCTAACATAAAGTAGATGAACGCGTTGACGGTTCATTTACCACATTCAATTATTTCCTGCATGAGTTGGTTCCGGCTCAACTTGGTTGATCTAGTTGGTTGATCTACTCTTGCTGTGTTATAGCTTTGATTAAATGATCTTCATAAAGATCTTGCTGGCAAACGACAAAGTTTATTGCATGAAATATTTCAAATTAACCGGTTGCCCTCTTACTTAGGGATCATCACAGTGATGTATGTTCTGGCAGCTTGAATGTCCTTCAACCACCAAAAGTGAATCAACAACACACAAAGCTGAAGTAAAAATTCATCTCCAGCCTTGACAGCTTCAGTTGTGACTTAATGTGCTTCTGTTACATTCTTGTATTGCTGTCTTTACTTCACCAGTGATGGGCCCTGCATCATGCATTGGAGACGACAGCAATTCAATCGGCTGTGATTCAGCAGGTGGCCCTTGTGGTATCTCATGGTTGTACAGCTTTAAATATCTAAATCTTTACAGAATTATTGTCAGAAGCCTAAAATGGAGTCTTTAAATTTTACTGATGTACAAGTAAAGTTACCATTATAAAAATCTACTCAAGTAAAAGTAAAAAGTAGCTCATAAAAAATTTACTCAGAGTAAACGTACCTTTTTTTAACAGCGGGGTGAGATGAGGCATTCTAGCGTAGTTCAAAAAAGATGAGCAGATATAAATCTCAAACTAGTTGTTTTTAACTGAAGGAACACCTTTGTATAATAAAGCTGTTGTCTTTCTTTTGCTTGAAAATCAAAGTGGTCACTTAAATATGACGTTACATCCCAGTCTAGTGTCGGGCCGTACAGCAAAAGAATAGTTCAGGGTTCTATTATAAACTGTATGGAAATGGTGGTATATGGCAGAAAGAACTAGATCCAGTCATTAACTGATGAAATAATGAGGTTTGTATTGCTTTACACACACACACACACACACACACACACACACACACAAACACACAACAGGAGGAGAATCAGACTCAGGGTGGACCCAGGCCAAAATAATAAACTAAACTGGATTTATATTTAATAGCTACATTACCTGCAAAAAAATAAATAAAAATATTAACAATGACTATTGTTAAAAGTGCTATACGGATCAAATTGAATTGAATATGTCATACTATATACAATAGATAGATAGATAGATAGATAGATAGATAGATAGATAGATAGATAGATAGATAGATAGATAGATAGATAGATAGATAGATAGATAGATAGATAGATAGATAGATAGATAGATAGATAGTAAAAGGAATTTGGTCTAACCTGCAATGTATTTAAATACATAGACTTCAATATGGAGTCGGTCCCCCTTTTGCAGCTATAACAGCTTCCACTCTCCTTGGAAAGCTGTCCACAAAATTTTGGAGTGTTTCTGTGGGAATTCATGCCCATTCATTCTGTAGCGTATTTATCAGGTCAGACACCGATGTTGGACGAGAATGACTGGCTCACTTCCATGTCCATTCCAGTTCATCCCAAAGGAGCTAGATGGGGTCGAGGTCGAACTCATCAAACCGTGTCTTTATAGTCTTTGCTTTGTGCACTGGGGCACAGTCATGTTGGAATAGTAAAGGGTCTTCCCCAAACTGTTGCCACAAAGTTGGAAGCATAGCATCGCCCAAGATGTCTTGGTACGCTGAAGCATCAAGATTGCACTTCACTGGGGTTAAGGGGCCTGACAGAAACACCTGAATAATTAACAGATTTGGCCAGACATCTGTCCATATAGTATATATGTTCCTGGATTTTACCATTCATATGATTATTCAGATTTGT
This sequence comes from Clarias fuscus, assembly GCA_030347435.1. Lineage (NCBI taxonomy): Eukaryota > Metazoa > Chordata > Actinopteri > Siluriformes > Clariidae > Clarias > Clarias fuscus. The sequence continues at coordinate 5,301,786 of CM059222.1, read as the reverse complement.
CCATGTTTGTCAGTCATTATTTTTAATTACATTTTTCAACTTAACTGTTACCATTTCTGCAGCATGACAATGTGGCTTAACAAAATCAAATGAAGTGGCTTAAATTTTATCAAATTAAATCATATGCAGAAATGGACATGCAAATAACATTTTCCATTTTTTTATTTCCTTTGTTGCTGTCATACAGTATTTGCTTTGCTATTTAAGGTAATTAATAAATATTTGTAAAACATACTGTAAGTTATTTTTTAACATCTTGTTGCTATAAATGGCATTTCATCGTTTTCCTAAACTGGTCAACCTATACACATACAAAATAAAATGTGCCACGAATAATATAGCTGTAAATTTACTCACTCACTCACTCATCATCTATCCCGCTTAATCCTGTATTCAGGGTCACAGGGGGCCTGGAGTCTATCCCAGGAGACTTAGGGCATATGGCGAAATACACCCTGGACAGGGTGCCAATCCATCGCAGTGTTTGTGCATATGACACACACACATACACTCACTCATTCACACACTACGGACAATTTGGGAACGCCAATTAGCCTAACCTACATGTCTTTGGACTGTGGGAGGAAACCAGAGTACCCGGAGGAAACCCACCAAGCACGAGGAGAACATGCAAACTCCATGCACACAGAGACGGGAATCGAGCCTGGTCGGGGGTCGAACCTAGACCCTGGCGGTGCAAGACGACAGTGCTAACCACTACACCACCATGCCGCCGCTGTAAATTTAATCAAATATTATAATTAGACAGCTGATCGAGGAAAAACATGAATGTTAGTCTCTATCTTCAGTCACATAGAATGAGAAGATTTTCAGAAAGGTTCCATAGACAATAAATTAAGTTATATTTAGCTTAAGTGTACAGTATGTACAAACATACACACATACAAACATACACAATTTTTGTGGCCAAAATTGTTGGCACCCCTGAATTTTTTTTCCAGAAAATCAAGTATTTCTCACAGAAAAGTACTGCATTAACATGTTTTGCTATACACATGTTTATTCTCTTTGTGTGTATTGGAACAAAACAAAAAAAAGGGAGGAAAATAAGCTAATTTGACATAATGTCACACAAAACACCAAAACTTGGCTGGACAAAATTATTAGCACCCTTAACACTCCCTTTAAGAGTGTGCACACTCTTAGGAAAAAAATTACTGAAATCAGTCGCTTCCTATAACCATCAACAAGCTTCTTCCACCTCTCACCTGGAATTTTGGACCACTCTTCCTTTGCAAACTGCTCCAGGTCGCTCATATTGGAAGGTCGCCTTTTCTCAACAGCAATTTTAAGATCTCTCCACAGGTGTTCAATGGGATTTAGATCTGGACTCATTGCTGGCCAGAACTCTCCAGTGCTTTGTTGCCATCCATTTCTGGGTGCTTTTTAAAGTATGTTTGGGGTCATTGTCCTGCTGGAAGACCCAAGATCTCGGACGCAAACGCCCCTTTCTGACACTGAGCCCTACAGTGTGACCCAAAATCCTTTGGTAATCCTCAGATTTCATGATGCCTTGAACACAGTCGAGGCACCCAGTGCCAGAGGCAGCAAAACAACCCCAAAACATCTTTGAACCTCCACCATTTGACTGTAGGTACTGTGTTCTTTTCTTTGTAGGCCTCATTCCGTTTTCGGTAAACAGTAGAATGATGTGCTTTACCAAAAAACTCTGTCTTGGTCTCATCTGTCCATAAGACATTTTCTCAGAAGGATTTTGGCTTACAAAGGGAATAAACATGTGTATAGCAAAATATGTGTTAAAGCAGGACTTTTCTGTGAGAAATACATGATTTTCTGGAAAAATTTCAGGGGTGTGTATTTTGGCCATACACACACACACACAGACACACACACACACAGACACAGACACACACACACACACACACACACACACACACACACATACATACATACATACATACATACATACATACATACATACATACCTACCTACAAAGGACCTTTAGTGTTTTCAAAACGTTATTTTATTATTTATTTATTTTTTAATGTTATTCAAAGTCCGTTGTTTTAACAGTGTACCGAGGATAGGTGTATTAAAAAAATTCCAAAAGCTATTAATCATTGATAAAAGAATCCACTTTTTTTTATCAGTTTTAACCACCAGAGGGCGACAAACCGTATACTCGGAAAAGATTCTGCCTTTTTCACGCGCAAGCCAAAACTGCACTTGATTGTATTCGCCACGAGATGGCGGCATCACCATTTAGAATCCTCTATGGCGCTCCGCTCACCGCCAGTGTGTACAGTAATTCTTGTGTAGTGTAACCTGAAGTCTAAAATCTTGGAATTGTGCTTGGAAAATCACGAATAATTTAATATAAAAATGATATTAAAGAGAATTAGCCCTGTATTTGTGTCAGGCATTCAGACATTTAATTTGCTTTGCCAATCTGCTAACAAAGTTGGTCAAAAAGTTAGCAAAGAATTTCCCAGCTGATTAGCACATTAATTAGCATTTAGCTAGATATCTTCAGAAGCTATCCATAGAGTAGCTACTAATAGGAATAAAATAAAAAATAAAATAAAAAACGACCTAAAATGCTAGACAGCCACGAGATATAGTATAATAAGTGAGATGAATGAGATGTCTTATCCAGTTTGAACCTACAGAGCAATCCAGTTTGTTTCCAGAGTTTCTGTTTCTTTCCTGAACGTATGTGTACAAAACTCTTGAAGTGGAGATTTCAAAGTCTCAGTCAAATAAAACATGGCTCACCAGGAAGAAGGAAGCCGTGAGAATAATTGCCCAACAGGGAATACCCTCGGCTAAACCAGTCTTAGCAGGATTAGATAAGCACCAGAGCAGGGACTCTAAACCTGGACTCGATTCACAGACCAACATACAAACCTGGAGGGGTTTCAATCGCTCTGGAGGTAGTTTCACTAAAGGCAGAACAGGTTTATAAAGGCCTAGTCTGAATAAACGTTTTGCTTTGGGTTAAACATGTTCGGTATTAATACATGGTCTGTTGTCTGTGTGTGTGTGTGTGTGTGCTTCATGGATTCTGAAATCATTTTTATATAAATGTATGTAATGGCTTTATTTATATAGTATGCAATACAAACACTGTGCACATCTGTATTCTAATTTTCTTACATGTTAAAAAAAAGTGCCATTGTCTGACGTTTTGATGTAATCACAATATGTCATAATTAAAGTTTTTTGGGGCTGTATATACATAAAATATGAGGGCTGTAGGGAAATTAATGCAACCATGGACATAACTTTTTTATTACCTGTCATAGGTCATGCACATGTTAGTAGAGTACCTCTCTTTCGATACGGAGGTACTACTCACAGGCCATGCATTTGTCACAGTTGATGGTCTTCCACTGAACTACTGAATGTTTGTGCGATGACATCACTGACAAGAGTAATTTGCACAAATGGATGAAGTTTTAAGAAGAGGAAACCAGCATTGTAGGCAAACCACAAAACCCAAAAAGTCTTTGTATTATTTTATGAATTATCCAGTTCAAGTTAGTGAATCAAAAGTCTCTATGGGTGATGAAATAATCAACATCCTATACACACATTTTGTTCAATTTATAATATTGATTTAATATTTTATAGACTTGTGAACTAGTGTATAATATCTAATCAAATAAAATGCAAAATGATAAAACCATGCAGTATATGTATCAGTACAAATATAAGCTGCTCAATATTAAGCAGGTAAGCCATATTGTTAAATGAAAATAAATTTATGTATAAATGCAAAAAAAGTCACCATGCATCAGGTGTTTTGTGCTTGCAGTCGGTGGAACGCACGTGATTTGCATCATTTGAATGGCGCCATCAGAAAAGTGACTTTAGCAGGTCAATGCCTAACAAATTTGCATTTCAGTCCTGTGGTTGTTGCATTTAGAACAATAGTTTCCAGCTTTAAGAGTCAAAATGACGTATGTAAATGTTGTCTGGTCTGATAGAATTTCTGTGCTCTCTGCTTATTCCGTGAATGTGGCACTATTATTCTCAAGAGACTTTCTCAAGAAAAGATCCGAACTGCAGGCCGCTGCTTGCTGCCAAAATAAACACAGCAGACATTAGTTGAATGCTCTAGCAGATGAAAAGGAAAGCCCTTCAGAAGCTCTAATAACACACACGCACACACACACACACACGCACACACACGCACACACACAGAAAGAAAGTGAGCGAGAGGTAGCTGACGTGGACGGAGCGGATACCCCAACTCACATCCCAGTGGGTCATGTGCCATGAATTGTAAACATTTTTTTGTTGCCTGGAGGGATAATCATCACTGTGGACAGAGTGGACAGGGAGGACAGCTGGAAGTATCCTAAGGATTATCTCAAGTTGTACTCTGTCTGTTGTGCTTAATTATGTCTGGGAACATAAATATGATATGACAGAATAATTATGCAACTTGATTTAGAGACTTTTAAATTCACATCCATTAAAAAGGGATTCTAGTCTGGAAGCCAAAACAGGGTTGGCCCAAATGTTATGACTTAATTTAGTCTATAAAAATGAAAAAAATAAATAAAGGTGGGGAACCTATACTGTAGAATTAAAGGTTTGTGAAAACCTGTCTGAATGAGTATAATGTAAATACTAAGTGGAAATAAAGCCTTTTCAAAAGAGTGGAGGTTGTTATATAAGGTTGTTGTACAAGCACATGTGTGTAATAGTCAGATGTTCACAAGCTGCTGGATTTTTAAATTATTATTATTATTATTATTATTATTTAATGTTCAGCAAAATTACTGACAAAGTCATGATTCTCCAGTCCTGGTTACAGAGCATGTAAAAATAAATATTAATAACATCATGCATTATTAAAAAATATATATATTCCATTCAAGTTGAACTGGGACTTGTGACTGATATTTCCGATGAATGAAGGCATAACACTGATTGACATTTATAAAAGACAAGCACACGATGGTAATGAGACTAAAAACACATGTAGTAAAAAGATATGAATGGTGCAATCATTTTAAGGAAGGCCGTACGTCCATGAATGCCGTCTGTGACTGATCCTGAGCGAGGTGGCTCACAGCCCACTGCAGCACTGTGGTTCTCATAAACATTTTGCGAATGGAATGCCTGATCCTTGAAAAAAACAATAGATAACTTGTAACCAACATGCAGAAGAGACGTATCTGTCTGTGGGAACTTTGCACACAATCATTCATGAACACCACTAGTGCATTACAGGAACTCGGGTGGAAGTTATTGCCACATCCACACATAAAGTCCTGACTTTGCACCAAGCCATTTCCACATGTTTGGACCAGTAAAGACGTTTCTTGGACGCCAGTGTTTCAGATGTGATGGTGACTGCGATGAGTACATTAGTGTTGAGGGGATCATTTGGAGAAATAAAGGGAGTTTTTACTCTCATAACTGTGTTCTTATATTCTGCACAATCAAACGTCATAGTTTGACTTGATTCATATTAAATAAAATATTCCATTCGCAAAAAAAATTGCATCTTGATTATTGACATTACCGCGAAAAGGATTTACAGGAACGTGAAAGAAAGTCAAATACAACTCTAGAACGTTTAGACAATAGACGACACAAAAGGGAACCCACAGTCCTTTAGCCAGGCCTGAAGCACGAGATGTTGAGAAAAGTGATGAATAATAGTAACATCATGACGGTACTGATCAGTGCCACGATAGAGGACACTGCACATGCATCAAAAGGCAAACTAACAAAGAAAAAAAAACAATGCTTCTGGAATAGGTCATGTGTAAAGATACGGGCCACCAAGTCTGAGTCATAGCTGTGTTGTGGGGATTACTGCTATCACGCCATGCTGGTATGTGGGCCAGATAAATGCGGGGTCAACGTATCAGTCCTGTTCTCTGGAATTAAGTAAACAAGACATGACTCTGTATCCTCTAATAGAAAAATGTACATAATGGTAGAGCTTTTTCCCCTGATTGCTACAACAACCTGTCAGAGAAAACGTTTTCCTGAAATGTTCCCCAAGCATCACAGCGGTTCTGTTAGAGAGAAATTTTACTTCTCATTTTTCCAGTTAGAAACAAAGTTTACAGTGCTTAGAAACAAAGCCAGCATTCGAGAGCGCCTCTGGGATTTAATTCTGAAGACATTGTTTAATTTTGGAGTGGAGTCTTTTAAATAGTGTTATATTGTGCAAGGGTTCAAACCCAAATTTGAATATCTTTAGTATATGGCTCAGTCACGAGCCCAATGCATTATATCCAATGAAAGTTAAAAAGCAGAATCAGGATCATCATTTTAACATTGGTAATCTCAAACGTAATTCCAACACCTGTACTACATTTCAAAATGTTAACAGTGGGGAGAAATTCCTCAATGTCCCTTTCCAACTGGGATGAACTTCTTATACAGCTTCAAGAGCCATCATTAACGTCAATAGGTTTAGAATAAAGATGTGGCTATAAAAGTCAACGCCAGCACTTTAAATCTTTGCCTTTGCCAATTAAGATGTGAAGAAAAAAAACAAGTGACCTAATCCTAAGTCCAGAGAGAATTCTGTACTTGCAGTGTGTCTTGGTGTAGAGCGTTGAGGAATTGTTTTTGCTCAGGGTTGCCATGTTTTCTCAGCTGCCCTAACATGAAGTGGCTTGTTTTATTAGTCACCCTCCTGGAACTTTAACGTATTTGGTTGTATTGCGAACTGAAATGGACTTGGTGTCCATGATACTTCTGAAATTGGATTGTGCCAGACCTGTGCCCTATTTAAGGTGCGTTCAAGTCCAAGACTTGTGGTGAAATTTCTCATGAATGAAGGCATAAAAGCGATTGCCAGAAGACTTCATGCACACGATGGTGGAATAGACTCCCTTAAATGTTTAAACAGTGCAAACATCTAAAAGAACGATGTAAGGCTGTGAATGATGATCGTGGCCGAGGTGGCTCGGAGCCAACTGCAGTCGCTCCCGTGAACATTCAGCGAGTGAAATGCCTGATCTTTGAAAAGCAATGGGTATTTTGTCACCAGATTGAAGAAGAGACATCATTCACCACCAAGAGGCATCATTCACCACCAACACCACTCAACTGAGAGTTATCCCCGTGTTCCAAACCATACCCACAAAGGAGTTCCTGGGAGGCCAGCGTTTCAGATCCCGAGCACTAGTGAAATGCTGGGATGAGTAGATTAGTGTAGCAGGGGTTTACGTATAACAAAACTAAAGTCCTGGTTTGACTTGAACACCTTTGTAACATATACATCAGATCATTAAACAGAAAAACTGCATCCTGTTTGTGACACATCTTGGGAAGTTTAGGAAGGGCATGGAAGAAGTCTTGGGTACAGGCAAATGCTTGTCTGTCTGTCTGTCTGTCTGTCTGCCTATCCATCCCTCCACCCATCTCCCTTTCACTCTCTCTCTGTCTCTCTCCCAACACAGAATCACCCATGTGCATAACGAGCCACAGGGGGAAATCACATGTTACCTTTTAGCTTCGCTTGCCTCTCTCCATATGCAGATGACACTCAACCACACCCTATGCAGATAAAGCGGCCACGCTGTTGATTGCACAAACGCGGTCAAGCACCAAGGTCAAGAATTCATGACCACAGCTGTACACATGCTGTGTGTGAAATTTTGTTTGCAAATAAGCGTTTTTCCCCATTTGCTGAGTCGCCACTCTGCCTTCCAGCGAAATCTTAATGGCACTTTATATGGCTCAGTTTCTGTTCTGTAACTCTCAGCTTTGTGTCGCGTCCAGACTTGAACAGCTTCTCCAATCTGAGCTGTGGTTCTCAAGTTACCCTTCACCTCTGTAGTTGCTCATCTAGCCATTTATACCTGCCCACTGATATCTAAGAAATGTCATAAGTGTAGTTTTTCCCCCTTTTCTTAAAGGTTCTACTGTATACAGGAGATAGTTCAGTCCAAATATTCTGTAGAACCAAAGCCTGAATTATATATATATATATATATATATATAATTCATGTTTTAAAAGCTACTTCGATTTCGTGATCCTGTTTGTTTAGTCGCGTTGTTTGAAAAAAAAAAAAAAACTGTTTGGCTTTCCAGCGACAGGTGTATTTACACTGGATCACATATCACCAGGTGAACTCCGTTCATATATTGCGGTTTCTCACAGTGAACAGCTGCACCAAAATTATCTAAAAAAAAAATTATAAAAAAAATTATTTAAAAAAACTAATAATCATAATAATCATACTTTTTACAAATATATTTTTTTTCTATTCATCGTACATATTCATATCATGACCATGATTAAGTCTATGCTACGTCCAGATGTACAGTAACACTACAAAATGTGGAACAGTTCAAAGAGGCTTTCTGTCCAGGTTCATGTAGTGTCTGCATGTTTTTTTTTTTTTTTTCCTCCCACGTCACAGAAACACATCAGGAGGTGATTCAGCTGTGCTAAATTACTCTTAGGCGTGTGTGTGTGTGTGTGTGTGTGTGTGTGTGCACGGTAGCTTGCGATACACTGCCGTTTTTTCTTTTTCTTTTTTTTTAAGGGAGTTTTGTCAAGAATTGAACAATTAAAGAAGGAGAATGATTGTTTATTACACTGATGTATCTATACACAATGTATAAATATATTCTCAAATATTAGACAGAACATTGCAGATCTCACTCCTCCTTTTCCTTGTGATCCAGTCTCATTTTCCCCCGTGCAGTCTAAAACCCTTCTCTCTTCTCCAGTTCTCACACAGCTTTCATTCCTCATCTGCCATATGCAATTCATTCCATTACTTCTTCCTTTCATACGCCACACTGTTTTATGTTTAACAGTATTTTATTAAATAAACTGACTGGAAATATAAAAAGCACACACACACAAACAGAACGAAGTACAGTATAAAATCTGATGACAATAACAGCAGAATGTGCTTTATAAAAGACTAGGACATCCGCGAACATTCTCAGCACTCCTGCGAAAACACAAACAGATGTTCCGAAGCAAATGGGCTTCCCGTTAATGTTTATGAGCCTGGCTTGTTCTCAGGACGCGGTGCTGCCAAGCACGGCTAGAGCTCAGCATGGCTGCACTTACTGAGAGACAAGAGCTAAAGGCTGCAGAATCAGACATGGCATCGCGGTGGACTGCTGACATTATGTAGTCAAATATCAGGGGCGTTCAAGTCAAACCAGGATTTTTGATTGCCCAGCGTATAAGATATAAAAACGACGTTTATTTCTCTATATAAACCTCGAAGACACTAATGCACGTATGCCTGCTTTTCCCTCCAGGAAGAAAGTTTTTTTTTTTTTTTCTCATCATGATCAGACTGCCTGCTTCACGTCAGCACTGTTGATGAATCGCTGGCCTCCCAAGAGCTCCGTTAAAAGCATATTCCTTTAAGCCTGATTAGAGTCCGATCACGGCTCTGGCATACTGGGGAAATGTTTTACTTTGATCGTATCCAAGCACTAGTGAAATGCATTAGTATAGTAGGGGATTATACAGAGAAATAAAGGGAGTCTTTACTTTCAAAAGTCCCGGTTTGACTTGAACACCCTTTGTACAATAAGCACGAAGCACAAATCCAAAACATCAATTGTTGATGCATTGGCAAAGTATTCTGTAAATTATTTTTAAATTTTATTTACAACTATTATTTGTAAATAACTGAGTTTTATAACAAATTAAAGTCTTTACAACCTACAGTAGGAGTTACAGTAGGAGTCGTTAGGAGTAGGAGTGCTGTGCTGTTTATTCTCCATTGCGACATGACAAGCTCGAGGCTGGTAACAATTCTTCACCTATTATCACATAAGTGATAACAGAAATCCAATTGTTTCAAAGGCATTTGACATCATTAAATGTAACTAGATACTGATAAAAGACAGGGTTATAACCTTTAACAAGTACAAATATTTTTTTATTGTAATTCAGAATCAGGAAAGGAGCCAGGATCCAGGTTGTGGAAGTGCAATAAAAGTGTAAAACAAATACACACACACACACACAAAATGAAATACGCAAAAGATATAATGGTCTGATGATTAATAGCTCCTATGTCTTTACAGTAAGTGCTGTATGATATCCATATCCGGTCTGGTCCTGTCTGACGTGTCCCTAAATACACACCACCTAAACACAACCCGTTTTATGATACTATACAAAAGCCCACATATTATTAACTGATTGTAAGAGGAACACCATTTCCACAGAACAGAAGGGGAATGTAAGGGACAATCGGGTAGACCAAACAAGATAAGGCCAAGCCTTTTAATGCTTCTTCACGCAATAAGGTTATAATAGGAACTTTTAGAATAACACGGCTCTGGTTCAGAGTTACTGTATGCCAGTCATCGTGATCATAATGATTTTGGATGAAATCGAAATGAACATATTGAAATAAACAAGGCAATCACTCCATAATTCCTGTCTTTTACACACTACTTAGAAAAATTAGGACTTTTAATTCTGAAAATAATACAACACAGTTATGAGAGTAAAAACTCCCTTCATTTCTTTATATAATCGCCAGCCACACTAATGCATATATGCCAGTGTTTCACTAGTGCTTGGACACCATCAAGGTATCTCAGTATGCCGAAGCCATAATCAGACTGCCTCTTTCACGTCTGCAACGCTGGCCTCCCAGGAACTCCATTAATGGTGCGAACATGTGGAAACGGCTTGGAGCGAAGTCCGGACTGTATGTGGGACAATGGTAGTAACTCCCAGCTGAGTTCCTGTAATGTGTGCTTTCACAAGTTGGTGACAAGTTATTCATAGATTTTCAAGAATCAGATGTTCCTCTCGTTGAATATTCAGGGGAACAACCACAGTGGGTTCTGAGCCACCTTAGCCAGGATCGGCAATCACGAACATACAGTATTCTTCAAAACGTTTGCATGGCATGATTGAAATGTTTTAATGCAGCTAAAAGTCTCATCATCATACTGTGCATGTAGTCTTTTGTGAAGGTTTCATGGATATTACTATTAATCGGTTTAATGGCTTCATTCACAAGACATTTCATCACAAGTCCCAGACTTAGACACCCTTCATAATAAGCTTAAGCATTTGAAACCAAAATACAGTTAGTTGTAAAGTTAATAATGGCCAGTTGATTCTTATTTAATAAAGTTAATATGGGTCTCAGAGGTCCACCATAGAGTGTCTGTTAAAGTGTCGACTTCCTTAAATAATTGCAGAAAAAGAACAAAAGTGACTTGATTAGACCTGGCCATTAAATCCTTAAGCACAAGTTTAACAAGATTAAGTAGTTAATAACATGGTAGGTTCTGCCACCAGAAAAACAACTCATCATAATGTAGACACTTAATGAGTAACTATGGATTTAAATCACTATGACTAACCTAGTCGCACAATCATTTTCAACATTTTTGGCCAGTTCTTGAATACAGTCAATGACATCTGAACAAATGCTAGGACATGTGTTACAAAAGAAACAAGGAAGTGCAGTATGCAAACACAATAGAGGGAGTCGCTTAGCCGTTAATTATGTTTTTAATTTAAAGCCTCGGGGAATGGGAGTCATCGCAAGTGCTTAAGGTTACACAGTGGATTTTAACTCTTGAAACAAATAGAAGAATGTCAAGGCAAATAACTCCAGGCAATATTTTGACACTATGTTTTGACGTAAAATATATTTAATGACTAAATATCCACATGGCAAATAAAAATTGGGTAAAAACGGGTGCATAATAAATTAGATTATTATTATTATTATTATTAAGGTAATTCATGCAAAAGGAGCCTTGACCAGGTATTGAGTGCTGTACATGTTCATACTTCTCAGTAGGCCAACATTTGTATTAAAAACCTTTATTATTGGTTTTACATTATGTAAACATTTTTGAGATACTTATATATATATTGGCTTTACCAGCACTACCATTTAATTACCAGCTGATGGCAGTGCACTGGGAACTCTTCTTCTCATCCTAAAGCCAGATCTGTAAATGCGTCATCTGTACACTCTGGTAAGATCATAGATTAGATAGATAGATAGCTCCATCTTGGCAGGATGTGACTCCGTCTAAACACAGAGTAACCCATGCAGTAAATAGGCAACGGATCCTGGCTGTTTGTTGCTAGTTTAGTTTTAGCTTGGAATAAAGCAAAGATGGCTAATATTAATTTATATGCTAACACTCAAATTTGCATTTGATTTCCTTTTGTAAGTCAAACTACAGTGATTAGCTGGTTTGGTAAAGTGATGCAGTTTGACACCTGCAATGCAGCGGTCACTCAAATTGCTCCCACAATTGCACGATTTTATGGCTTTTAACTGATGAGTTATGTTAAAAATTCACCCCAAACGTTTGTCAGGAATGAGACATCTAGCTACTAAGACCAAAGCTTTTTTTTTTAGTACCAGGCTGTATACCTGTTTATTTTTGTTGTAAAGTTGGACATTTTTAAAATGGGGCTCTATGGGGATTGACTCACTTTTGAACTAGTGGTCATTTGAAAAAACTGCACAATTGGCCTCTTCCGTGTTGGTCCAAGTCCAAGATTGAGCCCTTACTCTTACTTTCTTTTTGAAAATAAACTACAAAAAATCTATTGTTTTGTATGTTTTTCCTGTTTTTCAGGATGACACAGGACTATTAACGTCTCATGAGAATAACTAAAATGCAGCGCCAACCAACAAGTTAGCACCTAAATCTCTAGGGATATCACACATATTCCAATATTTAATGTGTTTCAAGGTCAATGTGGAGGTTTTTTTTTTTTTTTTTTTTAAATTACCTGAACTAAATGCCCAGATGGTTTTTATTAAGTAATTGTTGGTAACTAAAGACCAGAACACAAGTTTAGGGACTAAAAGAGACAAACACAAAAGCAGAGATACATCAAGTCGGAATTTCATTTAGTTCTTTATGATCACAATGTCTTTTATCTTCAGCACTAAGTTCATAAATCAACAAGAAAGATTAGAAAGTTTGCTGGATGTCAAAATAAAGAATGACGAACACAACTTAAAGAGGACAAATAAAGCAGGTTTTGTAAAATTAATGTAAAAAAACAAACAAACAAAAGCAACAACAACTCAGAACTATGCGCTGTCTCTTTGATCAAAGACCGTTGTCCAAATAGGTGAAAAATGTTGCCTGCTTCATTATGGCAAGTGTGCTTGACAGGACCAAGAGTAGAAGGGAAAAGTTTAGGATTAACGAGAGAACCTTCACAGAAAATGCTGCTGAAGTCTTTGGGGTTCGGGGAGTTCTGGAATGAAGAGGAAGGTGGTGGTGAGTTTAAAAAAAATAAGAATGTGTCCAGTACTCTGTTGCAGGACTTAAATATTCTGTACATGATATACACAGCTGGAAAAACAGCTAGAAAAACAGCTGGCAAAGCCATTCAACTGCTCAGTCCATGGAAATGCATTAAGTTTCATGGTAGAGTTTTGACTTCTGCTCAACGCATACAGACCCAAGGTGGCGCTCAAACCCCTGACCCCTGGAGATCTGGAGGCTACAGTGCTAATCACTATGCCGCAGTGCTGCCTAATTGCAACCTATAGACAGCAAATGCTCAAATCCTTCTTAATCCTCAGATCATCACTAGTCATGGGACCAAAGTAGAAAAAGAAAAAGGAGGTTGGGAAGGCTCAGTGATGACAAACCAGCACATAACGGAAAAAGATCTTAAGCTACTAAATATTTTAATGGCTTTGTTTTCCTCTTACATCACAACAACAAAAACCCATGTCTGATTTCTTGTAGGATGCTGTTTAACACAACATTTCAATAACAAAAAACAACAACAACAAAAAAAAAGTACAGAAGTAGAAAGAAAAACAGTCACTGCACTTTGAGTGAAAAGGCTACAATGCAGATGCAGACATAGATTTCCAAGAACCCAGTGATGTAGCAGTGATCATTAAAACTAACAAAAACGCATAATATATTAATTATCTATCACTTGTGGCTTGAAAAAGAAACAAATAAAGAAAAACAAACAAACATGTCCAGCTACACTACATTACAAGGGGTTTTCCCAAACCAAACTAATAATCAGCTGTCTTTAGGCATAACTGCATCTTTAGGATATGGATGATTTATTGTTGCTTGTTGCAATGAAGTAAATTCCAGGTATTGATGGACAAATGTCACTAATCCTTAAACAAACAAAATACCCAATAACCCTATTTTTTTACTGTATATGGTGAATGCATGGGTCTGTTATTCTCCCTAGCATTATATTAAAACTGAGTGGTTAAATGTTTAACGTGGAATTATTATTATTATTACTGGAACCGAAAGATTAAAAATTCCAAACAGGGAATCAAGGCTACTTAATAATAACAAAACCAAAGATGATAATATCACAGCTCAAACTCACTAAAGTGAAAGTTACCACGACAAAAATCAAGTGCACAATGTTGCCAATTTTTTCCCCCCCTTAGGAAATTTTAACGTTTCTCCCACATCACCATAATAAAACAGTTTTGAACATGAAAGCTCATAAACCATACACCCTTGGCACCTCTGATATTGCTAGTACTGTTGTATTGTTGCACTTAAGTCTATTACGTATTGTACGCTATTTCTCCAGTTACATGTTAAATGGCTTTAAAAAAAAAAAACACTGAGATTATTATTGTTATTATTATTTTAACAGTTCATACTTCTGTTTTTCCATAAACATGATTCAAAGTATGAGGATAGCCCATTGCTTCTTTTGCACAAATTATCCACCTCTACTGCTTAGGGTACAGCACCAAGGATACATTCAGAAAAAAACAACAAAACGCAAAGTCGTCTTTTTGGTTTCTGGCACCCAAAGTGGTGCGAGGATTTCAAAAAAGATTTCTCTGCGTGACCTGGAATGATTGCAAGGCACATTAACTCCTTAATAAATCTTCAGCATCTAAAGAAGTGATCTTAAGACAAGGCTGGAAAAAGAGCATGCAGAAAGACAGACAGACAGATAGATAGATAGATAGACAGACTGCGGCTTACATTCTTTACACAATGCCTCGTTGGCAAGTTGCATCAACTGTGGCTCAAGAGATGCTTGAGAAGCTCAGCGAGAGAGCTTTAGGTAAAAGACAAAAAACAAAACAACAATAAAGAAAATACACACCTACACACCACGATGACCACGATTCACATGTCCCCCTTCTTTCGATTCACCATCGCTTGTGCAAAGATGGCAAAGAATTTTCCAAGTACTAGTGTCTACACATAGAAATATAGAATTCACTTTGAAAGATAAAGATTATAAAAAAAATAAACGACTTAATTGTCAAGGCACATTTGGTAACTGCATCCAGTCTTCCTGATCGACGAAAATAGTCTTAAATTCTTTTAGAAGTTCATTCTGGTAGAAGGCATCAAGTTTTTACTGTTTGCCGACGTCCACTGTGATTTTGGTAAACAGCTTGTTCTTCTCGATTTTCACCACTTTATAAGACAATGAGTTAATGCCGTCCGTGTGCATGGTCTCTCTGGTGTGTGCTATTCGGTTAAATCTAGGACAGGAAATGACATAGTTAGAACAATAGTTACAGGCGTCTTGTAAACACAAAGTGACCACAAATGACTTATTTGTGGTACTGCTAATCTCCTGATCGTATCTAAGGTTGGATCATGATATTTTAAGAAAAATCTGAGGCTCATTAAAGTCCCTTCAGTGAGTTCAATATATGGAAGATGGAAACTGTGTGTTTGTCTTTTCTAAAAGTTTTAAAATAAATTTTACAGCCGGAGGTCAGACAATTTTCTTTTGACTCACCCTCGTGTTTTAAAAGTTGCTATGAAGTATAAAGTTGTACTTATATAACGGCATTCAAAACATAAGCTAAGGCAAGGTTTCTCACAATTACCAGTTAAGGTAAAATAGTGCTTACTTCACAGCGCACAAACTGCCATGACATTATAACGACATGAATACGTCAACCCAGTGCCCTGCTGATGTACTGTACATCTCAGTGAGGTAATTACTAGGCAAAAACTTATATTCAGCTTTCACATCATTGCCTGGCTGCGGTGAGCAACTTGGTCAAGCTGAATTTGTGCCCAAATTATTTTCATTAACCTCAGCATGATTGCCTTTTCAGAATCTGGTAAGTAAATTGTCAATACCTGGCCATCATATTAATAAAAACTCCCACCACACAGACTGTACACAAGACTTATAATAGCTTGGTATGCTGTAGCATTTCAATCCCCACCTTCACTGTAACTAAGAAGCTCAAACATTGCAAGAGCCATGTGCATCTGTGGTTTGCCACATGGTTTGCCAAGGTTAGAGCGGAAGAAATTGAATAGCTTACATAACAGGAAACTGTTCCCATATACCAGATGGTAAAGACCTGGGGGAAGTTTCTATACCATTGCTGTATGTTTAGGATTAGATTTTTTTAATCTAGTGTGGGTTTGGTTACATTTAAAAGTTATTATTATTATTTTTTTACACTTCATGTATTATAAGCAGCACTTTAAACATTATAAGCTTCAACGTTTTGCCAAAAGGCTATAAATATAAATGTATGACACAAATCTCTCTACATCTGTTACTAACGTGGGTAAATAATGGTGTCACAATAGAGGCTGGTTATCTAAAAACAAACAACAAAAGGATCCACCGAAGTTGGGCATATTTGTGCACATGTAAACGAATATTAAGGGGTGTGTGATGTGGTTTCAGCACCATGTTGCTGGCTTTAGCCTTTTTATTTTGGATGAAATTTTGTATCGTTCTATTGTTCATGTGAACTTTTTACTTAACTGTAAATCTGACGCAAGATGTCAAATAATAGAAAAGTAATATAAAAAATAACCTATTCATAACAATATAGAAAGTGTGTAATAAAAACAATGTCACCTGTTAATAATTTATTTATTAAATATAAAAATGCTCAAGAAGGCTGCGTTAAAGCCCCCCTACTTTAAATGATTACAAAGTCTGACTTATCTGGTACGAAGACGTTAGCAGCAAATCCTAATTCTAAGTTAAAATATTACTCATAGGGAAACAAGTTACAGTACGTCATGAGACAAGTGACAAACTTTCATCAAATTAAACTGCTCCTGTTGATTAGTTGCTGTAACCCTACGCATGTGCCAAGAAAACCTGCCTGGCAATAATGATAAGTAAACTTAGATACACCTTACTAAGAGCCTATTAGTTTAAATCAAATGCTTTAAAGTTTATAGAGTTCAAAGGATCAGTATAATGTTTACTGCGTAAACAATTAAAATGATGATGGAAGTACCTTTGTACTCAGATGTTTGCTTATGATTGTTTACAGAAAGTCAGAAAAAGGATTTGGCAGAAAACTAAGCACACTCTTAAGGGCTGTGCATTTTTACCTCTGTGGATTCGGGTCGTTCTTTTGGTCCCGTTCGTGACGGATCATCCTGCATTTTCCGATTACGCCGTTGGGTCTTGATATGACCATCCCTTTGGAGCTTAGCCTTTGAGAAACACGACAACAAAGGATTCACTTCACTGACCGTGTGTTTGAATAGTAACTTAATAGAACAGCTGCAGGGTTTAAAACGACTGTAATCACAATTCTCATGCGTATACAAAAGGAAAGGATCGCATTGTAAAAAACGTTGAAACATTTAGCAACATGGAAACGGTCAACAAGACGTAAATATGGAATCCTTGCTAAATAACAACTTGATGAAGTCACTAATCAGGACTAATATTCTATAAAGAATATGTAATTTTTTTCAAACAGAAACAAAACACAATGGACTGTTACAGCATGAACGCATAGTTTTAGGTTACCTGGGGCATTAGATGTCGCAGACGTGTCATTTACATATCAATGATATGGTGTAAAACACTATTTACAAATCTGTTCTGTCTAAACGTGGCTTTAAAACTAACCATGATCTGCATAAACAAACACACTACAGTACACTTGAAATGATCAACTTGACTCTTACTTTAACTAATAATAATAATAATAGTAATAATAATAATAATAATAATAATAATACTTAACAGTTTATTTTTCTGTTCTGTTTCTCCTTACTGTGCACTTTACCCAGCTTATCTTTGATATTGGAATAAGCCCAAAAGCTTTAAAAGTAGGACGCCATTGCAAATGAAAACTGTCCGCCATGATGAACGCTCTTCTGCTTCCGGCCTAAAGTCTGCTTTTCTTCATCTTTCCTTGTATTTATGAAACTACGTGATAAGCTTTTCCGATGAATTCCAGCCCAGCTCATTAGGGGACGTGCAATAACCACTTAATAAAAATATTTATAACAGTCAATATGTTCAAAATGCAACATATTTAACGTAAACTATAGGGCCAGTCTCTTCAGAAATGGATTATGGGATATCATGTTAAATATGCAGTTAACACAACAGTGCTGTTGAACTATACGAACATAGTACACAAATACAGACTTTACATACATTGATTGAAAAAAAGAAAACCAAAAAGTTGCAATCCTTGATATGGCGTGATTTATTGTGAAATGATGTTTATTTAACATTGGTGGAAGACGTCTCTGGTCTTCGCCTCATTAATGTCAAAGGAGGGAAAAAGGGCCTTGTGGTGGAAAAACTATTTATAACTGCTGAAACAGATAAGGAGAAATAACTTTTTTTCCAGAATTTACAATTCCAATAGAATGTACAATAGTTGTGTGTGTGTGTGTGTGTGTGTGTGTGTGCGCATGTATACGCTTCACATTAGAATTTCGCTGACCTGTTATAGATGTCATCATCCTCGCCTCCCCAGCCCCAGTAGTTATTTGGAAAGCCGTTAATCTTCAGGTATTGGTCCTTGCTCATGGAGGACACGCCGCCAAAGTACTGGTTATATGGAAGCCTACATGAGACAACAGAGAATTTCAAGTGTTCAAATGTGGGTTCTTGTGAGAAAAATAATCTTTAGATAAAACAATTGAGAATTCATTGCTTGAAGTAAGCAGATGTTCTACTATATATATATATATATATATATATATATATATACACCCAGAGAAGATTATATATATATATATATATATATATATATATATATATATATATATATATATATATATATATATATATATATTATAATAAACATTTTAATTAACTTTCTTTATTAGAAGTTATTTCACAGGTAACATAATATTTCAATACAGCAGAAAAACTTCCATTTTGCTTTTTGTTTACCCCATTGTATCCCTCTTCCAATCCCCTTTGTTCACACATCCCACAGCTCTGATTAGACAGACAAACTTAAACATTTTAAACTGTAAAACCAAAACGCAAAGAAAAGTAAAATGTTATCTGCACTTTGGTGTCTCTCTGGAATCTAGTTGTGAAACTAGTTCGTGTAAAAACCTTATCAGTTTGGCTCCAACCTGTTTGCAGGCTGCTATCTGAAAGCTGCCACGTATGCACTTTGACATTCTTTGGCAACATGACGTTATGGAAGGAGGAAGTTTAAAAAAAAAAAAAAGTTCAGTTACAACACTGCAGCGGGGCAAGTGAGCGCGGAAACTACACCTCACCCCAGACTCAAATGAGATAGGAAATGTCTGGTCATGCTCGAGGAGTGCTGCTCTGACGTGTGTGTGTCTGTGTGTGTGTAAGGAGCAGGAGCACCATCCTAACAAATCTATCGCAGATGCTTCAAAGAACTGGCCTGAAAGCATACTGGCACAAGTTTTAGTTTGATGTGCTTTGGTTGAAGAACATAAAAAGCCTACATTCCGCACGTACAAAGTTATTAATGCATTGAAAACTGCAATGTAAAAGGGTGTGTATAATTATAGATGATCTAATTTTTTTGGTTTAAAGTCTGTTGCACTTTACCTTACGTTGTAATAGTAAACCATTTCCTTGTTAGATATAAAGCTTGATATTCCCCCCCAAGTTTAAATTAGGCCTCAAGGCCTCACTGTCACAGCTTCTGCTTCTAACAAATGAAGCCTTTGGCTGATGGCTCTCTCTCTCTCTCTCTCTCTCTCTCTTCTCTGGGTTGTGATCTAGTGCTGTAAAATTACAACCAGATGCCTTTAAAACCTGGTAACGGTTGTTCACCGGAGTAGGAGAATGCTATTAAAATGCCATACAACACACATATACACACCTGGTACAGATCCAGATGTATGTTAATGCTTGTGTTAGAAGCGTCATCATACCTGTAGCAGTGGGCAGTTTCTGCATCATTCAGTCTTCATATTCAATACATAAAATGTCATACATACAGCTGTTTAACTGCATTACACAGTATGTAAATGAGGAAACTGAAGAAACACAGCCTGGGGTTGGTGAAACTGCCTCTTTTTCCATCAGTGAGCTTGTACTCAGATGTGCAGTTTCTTGTTCCTGGTTGCCAGGAGTGGTTGTTCACTCTGAGATACTTTTTCACTCAGCACGCTTGTAATGAGTGGTTATGTGAGTTGTTTGTAGTCTTCCAGACAAGTCCTAAGCCCTCTCTCGCTAACAAGGCGTGTTTGAATACAGAATTGCTGCAGGCGATCACAGCTTCATTGGATGAACCTCCCTGAAGATCTTGGGGAATTGTCTTTGGGTGTCTGTTGACTTTCTGGCTGGCCAGTCCAGAGCTGTCCATTTACTTTTGGTTGCAATAAACTTCTTTGCTTTTTCTATACTCAAGCTGTTGTTGAGTTTTTGTTTGGAAAATTGGTGCAGTTCACAAAAATTTGCCACGACATAATTGGCAAACGCCAATGGGAGGACTCCATAAAAACACGCAATTTCAGTGCCATGCTTTGACCCAGTTGGCTATCCATTACACTTTAGCTCCTGGTCAAAATCAGATCCTTACGCCTGCACATTTTTCACCACTTCCAACACATCGAGCTGTTCACTTCTTGACTAATATACATCCCAAAACCTTAAGCGACCCCCCGTTGGCTGCTAATCAATGTAAATCAGCGGTTTTAATGTTATGGCTGATCGCGACACCTTAGGCCAGGATTAATTAACACACTTCACTTTGTGTGCATGTCTATAAAGGTGTGTGTGTGTGTGTGTGTGTTGTGGAAAAGAATTGGCATCTACATTTGAATACAAATGAGGCTCTGGAGAACGAGTTCAAGCACTGGGGGCAGGGATGGAGCGTGAATAAAATGGAAAAACACAGGTGTTGCCGAGACTCGATGCAAATTAAATCTCGAGAGGTAAGCGCTGCGAATCCCAGAGAAAGCCAGAACACAAAGGAGAAGATAAGAGTCTTCTAGTGTACTGTTCTCTTTATCAATTTAGTTCTTGTAATTTGTTGTGGAGCGCTTCAGACCTTGTATTAAAGGTAAATTATTGGGTTTTTAATTCAATCATGAATAACATTTTCTTAACTGAAACGCTCAATAACACGTCATAATATAGCTATTCTTATCATGATAAGAATGCTAAAAAAATCTCTTAGGAGAAGCTTTTGTAATCAAATGAAAGCTAAATAAATATAACTACTATTTGCTCATTTTTTAAAGGGCATAGTGGCGGGGAAATTCAAAGTTGTTGCAGTTTTATTAGGGCTTGAGCTGAAGTAAGTAAACAGAAGTGTAGAGCTGATGTAGGATTGTCTTTTCAAATGAATCATTCCCAAAATAAAAGGGAAACTGAACGCTCGTGCTGGGTTACCTGAAGCCGAACTTGTCCATGGAGACGGACAGGTGTCTCGGCTGGTTGAAACATTTGTATGTGTTTCGGTCGTCCATGGGGATGAGGTCGACGTCGCTGAATACGAAGCATTCGTAGTCGTACTCCTTCAGGGCCTCGGCGTAGCCCACGTTGAGCAGTTTGGCCCTGTTAAACGTCTCGTCTCCATCCTGAGAGACGAGAGCAGGGTAGGGCAGCGTTAAAGTACAATACACAAACACTTTCATGCAGACATCTGAGAGGAAACGTGAGATGCGAACCTTGTTTATGCAGCAGGTTTCATGTGGTGAACAGTAAGGATTACGTAAAAAAAAAAAATTAAAATACAGTATGCATAAAAAATATAATAATAATGGCAAAATTCTACATAGTCAGCTTCATATAGTCCGTATGCAGTTTTTGGTTTAAAATGCTTTTCTCTTCTTTTTTTTTTTTTTTTGTCCAATTGTATTTATTGATTTGTTTCTTGGTCTTTTCTTTGTTTGTTCTAAGAATATCTATGGTATGCTGATTTCCACACTAGATTATCAACCTTCACCCTTCTAAAGTAACCACTCGTGCACAAAAACAAAAAAGACATTTATTAATACATGAATTTAACAGTATGTCTAACCACTAGTTTAGATTTCAAATTGTGCTATGAGACGTATTTAAGCAGACAACTACCCTCCTGGGCATATTTCTTTCCCCATGCTTAGTTTAGACAGGCGTTTTTAAATATTTTAAACAAATTGAAAAGCTTTAACATTAGCCTACAGTATGCTGACGCATGAATAATTTGCAAGAGGGTTTAGTGTCAGATTCGTGACAGCACCAAGCTCGGACAAGACGATCTCACCAGCTTTCACACATCTCGCTCTACAGTATGCGGTTTGCTAGTGAGCGAGTGTTCGTTATATTTCTCCCAGTTGCCATGGTGTCATTGTTAACACCAGACCCAGTGAACACACATGACCTGACGCATGGGCATTCGGCATTCTTTAGAAATTAATCTACACTACATCAGAACTGCGCTGACTGATCAGGCAGCTTGACGTTGAGCTACACAATAGCAGCGTGTTACAATAAACCGGGGTGGACATTTCGCTCTCGGATTTCTCCCTCTGAAAGGACTTAAACATCAATGCCAAAACGTCCTTAACGCATGCACGCTATGAGAAGCATCGACTTATTCATGTTCTCTTTTGTCCTAGGTCAGCACAGGCTGATTATCTATCAGGTTTTATTCAGATTACTGTGTGTATGTGTGTGTGTGTTATACTTTTGTTTATGTAATATTTGAATCAAATGGGATCAAACTGTATTTGGTGACTTCAGAGTAGCAGTGCATGAGATGATGGCCGATCAGTTTCACTGACTTTATCCTTTCTGGTACTCATTGATACTGCAACTAACAAACCTACTTACTATTTATAATTTAGGGGCGTCTTAAAACATTATATTTATTTATCTCTCCATATAGTGGCTGTTGACGTTTGCTAATAGCAGATAAGCTGAAGCTTCTGTGGAGTTTTCTGTTTAGGACGTGTATCCAGTATATTGTATCACAGTATACTTACAGCACTACCACTCGGTTCTCAATACTGGTACTGGGGCAATTTTCTCTTTTTAAGAGTCTACAACCATCACACTGATAGTTTATAAATGTTTATAACCTGTCCTGCCTATATTCACCAACAAGGATTTTTTTTAAAATAGATATATGGTTAGCAACGGATGTACATTTATTTTTTTGTTAACTTTTTTATTGGAATTTCAATTATCAAAACAAAAACAAACGCAATTATTCAAGAGTTGGCGGGAAAACAATTATAATAAAAAGGGAAAGACGTACATTTCTTATTTATTTCTATGACACAGCCTTCTCTTAAAACTAGTTCTCTTTAAAAGTTCTGGGTTTCAATTAATCTGCACATCATTTGAAACCAAACGGTTTGGTATCGAATGTGTGTAATGAATGTGAGAACCCCCTGCCCTAGGACAAGAGCTCAGGCCATCTCAAGTTCTCATTCAAAGCCTTTCAGGTGCTTTTAGGCATCTCCCTGTCCTTGTGGTCTCTAGAGAACTGGATGAGCCCGCTGTTCGAAAATGCAATAACGGCTGCAGATTGAGTCTTAGATAGCCAAAGATAAAGCCTGTAAGGGCTTTCTGTTAAATGGTGAGTAATGAACAAAGAGAGTGGGGAAAAAAAGAAAATAAAAGAGAAAAAATGCATTCTCTTCTGAGACAGAGAGATCTGAAATCTGTCTTGATAAGATTAGGCTCGTTCTTCATGATAGAAAGGAGGCAGGGACATCCTCGCGCTGTTTTTTTTAGAAAGAGTTTTACAAGAGAATTGTCAAACATAAGAATTGGTAAAAAAAAAAAAAAATCTGTGACTTTAAGCTTGATGTGGTTCCTGTTGCTGATTTGAGTAAGATCAGAAGATCAGAAGCTACTGGTTTTAACCAACAACAGTATATAGGGTTTAAAAGACACAGCTTGCACTGTCTAGTTTGGGTCACCCTGTACCTATTGTATCCTAATTCAGAGTGTTATCTGATGTGATCTTCTGCTGTTGTATCTCTTCTGCATTAAGGTTTGGCTTGTTGTGCATTCTGAGATGCTTTTCTGTTTACGATGGCTGTAAAGAGTTACTGTGGGCTTTGTGTTCATGTTCCCACCTGCAGAACTTCCGCTCAGTGAATGCTTGTTTGCTTTTTTGTTTGTTTGTTTTTGTATAAAACCCAGGACATGAGTAGTTTCTGAAATACTAAAACTCAATAGCCTGGTATTAACATTCAACCTATAATCAAAGTCAATGTGACCGCACTTTGGGGCAGCCTTAAATTAAGCACTTATTTTTATTTATATACTTATTATTATCATATTAAGCATATACATGGCTAATAGGAGAGTGGCATGAGTAAGCAAGGGTATAATCATTGATTAAATATTAAAATCAAAGGGAAAAAAAAATCAGAAGCTAACGAGATTAGATAATGTACGTCACCATGCTTTAACCAACAATTTTAATCATGTATAATTACAACTTAAACATGGCATGGAAAAATAAATGTGTGGGAAAAAATGAAAGAAAAACATTACCAGCAGGGACACCCAGGCTCAGTAGCAACACGTGATTGGCTAGACAAAGAGCAAGGAGACCTTTCTCACCTTTTTTCGTCACAGTGCTGTTAGCACCAGGTGCTGTAAGCCATCATGCAAAAGACCGGCATTTTGGCCAGGAAGAGGCCAAGGAGGGATGGGGCGGGGAGTGTGGAGGGGAGATAAGGGCAAAGTGGAGAGGAGGGGCGGCAAAGAGAGCGAGAGACAAAATTAGAGAGAAGAGTGAGCAGAGCAGCAAGTAAGGACAACACACATTCAGAGAAGAAAGAAAAAGAAGAGAAAAAAAAAAGGTCTTTGACCATCTATTCCCATTTTTTTAATACATCAAAACAGACCTGTATTAAAGATAAAGCTCTAGACTAATGCAGAAAGCATGAGAAAAAGCCTGTAAAACCAGCCAAAAGAGATTAATGCGTATAAAGCAGTAGAGGAGTTCTTGTGTTTTTCCCTTATTTGGGAAAATTCATGATGTTGGTTCACACTAGATGCCACAGAAGCATAGCAAGCAGACATTTTTTTTTCTTTATACAATTAAAACCTAAACAAAGCTCACTTTCTGATCACTGTCTGAAAAAAAAATCAAGGTTGCCTCTGTTAAGACCTCCGGTGTAAACCTGCCTGTCTTCAGCATATCATTTATTTTAAAAATTTTATTTACTGCATGTGCAGTGTTTTAACGTGTTTGTTTATTTTTTTTTTTGGCTTCGGGAACAACTGCACCGGAATTCGTTCAGTATTTGCCTGCCCTCTGTTTTGAGAGCTGCCATTCAAATTTCAAAACGTTAAGCCTTGTTATTTTTTGTTTGTGCTTTAAATTAATCATTCGTAGACATAGTTGTTAGCAGTGAAAACAGACGGGTGACAAAGTGTATGGGTAAGGTATATAATATAATCACTATCACACAACCACACAGCATGGAGGTCTCTGAACAAGACACAGTTATAAATAAATAAATAAATACATATAATATATTTTCATCCTCAATAGATAATTCGGGGAGCTCTTCTTGACTGGTACAGCTGCATCGAAAGCGACCCTGATACAAGTGGAACCAAACCCCTAACCAAGGCAGCGATCATAAATAAATGTCATGTGTCAAGATGATGACAGGGCAGACAGAAATATTTCTTCACTGCTAATACATGTGTCTGGTGTCTTCAGTCACACCTTAAAACACAAACAAAAAACAAGACAAACTTGCATTTCTACCTTTACATTTTTCTTGTAAAGGTTGAACAATGTCACAAGCGCGCCCATAAGGGAGAAGAGTATACTAATTCAGTTGCAATGAGTCTACAATTAGTATTATTAGTATACTAATAACTGAATGAACTGAATGAACCATCATGCATACTGCGCCTGAGGATAAATTATGTTCACATAATTATGCTTTAAAACGGAGATTACTAAATGCAAGCAGAACACTCTTACAACAAAGCATCCTAATTATAGGATGATTTTATGGCCGTGATACATTGGCCAAGTTTATAAACAAAGACTTTCACCATTGACGTGTAACACGATACACTGTCAGACGAGTCTAGTCAGCACGTTCGGCTTTTTACGAGTGCTGTGAATGTGAATCAAGATCATCAATAAAAGTGTGATGAATGAATGCAAACACAGGGGAAGAGTTTATTACCACACCAAAGTTATTATTATTATATTTTTTTTATAAAGAATATCAACGTTTTTTTTTTATATTTTCTACATTAAAACAAAAAAGTCTATTCTTTCCATTGTGTGAGGTCTATTTTTTTTTTTTTTTTTTTTTTACCAATTTTCCACTCCCTAGCAAGCAAACTGGTCATACAACACCTAAAGGACCTGTTTGCATTCCGGGTCGCAAAAGTAAACAGTGTGATAAAAAAAGGCAATACATCACTTGACACCACATCAATTTTTTATATTCGCCCTTTCCTTCAATGACATGTGTGGGTTTTTTTTTTTTTTTTAACTTAACATTTAAACTTACGTTATGCATCTCATAGCAACGTCTTATCATCTGGTTTACAATGTTCATGTCATTTTCTCAGGATGATGAGAAACTGTCATAAAATCAAATATCACACCTGAGGGTGTGACAAGATTGAATAGGAATGACAAGGGCTTATGCTCTAAAGAGAACTGCATACTTTTCCTTTTCTCAGAAAAAAAAAATGTCAAGCAACAACATTTGACGTTTTCTCTTGCTTTTTCTCATGACGCTGGAAAGCAACACCTTAAATGACGTGCACTTTGTAAACCAGATGACAAGAGGCTGCGATGCAAAAATTGGGTCGGTAAAGAAAAAGGGCAGATATAAAAATATATACTCTCAGAATGTGCAGTGAAATCCCGTAGGGACACATTTTACTTTCGTTTCATACCTTAGAAACTGTGATGGCTGTGAAACCACAAACAAGTAGGAGGGGGAGAGAAATCTGTCATCGTGGCAGAGTACACAATGTACTTCCGGTGAAAAAGAAAAAAAAGAGAAGAGTAGGGTCCTGTTCAAGCCATTGAACTTCGTGTATGTGTGTGTATGTGTGTGTGTGTGTGTGTGTGTGTGTGTGTGTGTGTGTGTGTGTGTGTCCGCGCGCGTATTTGTGTGTGGGGAGGAGGATTTTTGAAAGTCAAAGATTAAATCGTATTAGGAAGATTCATTGCCTTTGTGTAAAAGGCTGAAGATAAGAAGATAAACAGTAGTAGTTATACACTGACTTTGAGTAAATAAATCAGATCAGGGCCACACAAACAGGAAGAAAAATTCAGATGGGATTTACAAAGAGTAAACCACTAACTACCTTTATCATCTCAATCGCTGCCATTTATCATATCTATTTGTTGATCATATGAACAATGCGACCGGGTTGATCCAGACATCATTTCTTCATATTTTGCTTCCACAGACCCAGACTTTCTTGTACTTTTTAATATAGTCTTGAGGAATAGTTCTCATGGCTTGCTGGATAACGTGTTTTTTTCTCTTAAGTTTTTTCAGTATGTGACCGGTTTCAGTGGAATGTTTTGTTTGTTTGTTTAAGCCTCACTGCGACCTTGAATCATTCAAGCATAAAAAATGTCTACCTTAAGGCATGAACCAGTGAGAAACAGGTGCAAGTTTTACCTTCAGTTTGTGAAAAAGAATTATACTTTTTTTTTTGTTGTTGTTGTTGTTTGAAAAGTGGGGCAGGGCAAAAGGATCTACCAGACCCTGGATCACCATATATGGCAAAAAAAACTATGTGGACGCCTGACAATGACTGCAAGATTTGGGTCTATTTAAAACTTTCACCATAAAATTTGAGGCGTCTGATCGTCCAGGATGCCTCAGTATGCTGCAAAGACATTGCCCCTGTGCAAAAAGCAAACTCTATAAAAACACTTTTCGCCATCTATGAAACGTGTAAATCTTGAGCGGCTGAGCACAGAGTCGCTGAACACCTTTGGAATGAACCGGAAAGCTGATTAAACACCAGGGCACCGTGCACAACATCACTCCCTGACCTCACTAATGCTCGTAAAGGTGATTGAGTACACGAAATATAGAGCAAAGTCTTTGCAGAGGAGACGCCGTTATGACGTATAATAATAGTAACAGGAAATTTGATGGTGGAAACATATACTTTATACTGTATATACACGTGTTAAACAAGTAAAAAAAAAAAAAAGGCTACAAACCCCTTTTGTTCAAAAATCTTTGCTTTACAATAAAATATATTAGTCGAGAACTCACTTGGTTGATGACATAAACGCCGTAGTCAAGCTGCTGTCGCTGCAGGATCGGGTGCAGGTAATAAAGCCAGAACTTAAGGTGCTCATCTCGTTTTCGAAAGGGGATGATGATGGCCACTTTCTGCAGAGCTATGCAGTCTTTGGGTTTGAAGCGTCCTCCCATCTGCAGTGCCGGGTTCTCATTCGTCGTCTGCTCGAGGCTCACTGGATTGGAAAACTCTATCCGGAGTGGACCCACTTGCAACAGAACAGAACAGGTTTTTGGTTAGTTTCACAGATACATAAATCACTCATTAGGTGCTTGCAATCGACATACATGTCTTTCCTTTATGTTTTAACCGTTTCACTTAGAGAATACGCCCGGTCCAGAAAAATTTCTCATCCTTGGCTGTTCTGACAGTGAAACCTAATCATCATGACATGATTTCTTAATTCATTTCTTAAGCTTTCAAATCATCTGTGTACTTTTAATAGTTACAGTACCTGTTACTAAAATTCTATTTGTGTTCTGTAGGAGGATGATTTAAGACATCACAGCTTAGAAACAATGGCAAAGATCTCAAACGAAAGCTGAAGCATATTCTGCAGTGCTACAGTACAGACTCACTGAAGTGAAAAACGTGTTTATTGGCATGAGTCAATGAAACTAGAGCAGGAGCCGCAGCAACCCCATGTCACACTTTTTAAAACTGCAGCATTTGTACAACATAAAAAAAAAAAGAAACAATAAACAAATGGAACGTTACTCATACCGTGTAGTTCACACTACAGCTGTATATAATTTTAGAACAAGGCATTTGTGCCCGAGCGAGCATGTTGAGGGCGTGTTTTTGAGAAACATATCTCTACGTATTTCGCCTAGAATTGATGAAGCGCCTCAGATGAGCGAAACGTTATAGAAGTAACGGGAGAAAACAAACACAAATCAACAGCACTCTCAATCAGTGATCAGGAACGAAAATCCAAACATGATCCAGCTGGGTTTAAAATTCAGCGTTTTTGGCCCTGTCTGTATTTTCCAGTCAAAACCCATTTGAACCAAACACAATGATTGTGTGCAGCGGGGGGAAAAAAACAACAAAAAAAACACGAACAATCTTGGGTCAGAAGGTTTGTTTGTACAGTGCAACAAACTCTCAGCAAGATTTTCAGCAGCCAATTGTGAACGCCCTGTCTTGTCTTAGAAATGGGAAGATTTTAAAAGATATCTCGAGACACAAGTCCTAATGTGTTGCCCAAATCCCCCTCCCTTTCTTTTTGTCCGAAAAATGTGCTGTTGGCCTTTCACATTGGTTTTATTACCATAATGATACAAAAAGTGCTTTAACAATTCACATTTGGAAGCGAAAAGAGGTTGACGGTTTGTTAAACTGCCAGCGTGTTGATCTGCCAGGATTCAGACAATGCTGTAGATTTCACTTGTTCTCTAGTGGCTACCTACTGAGAATTTATGATTCTGTGAGAATAGTTCCTTAGCGTTATGTACTGATTTTAAGGGACATCAATACCTGAAGATGAATCTGCCTACCAAGGTTTTAGCAGCTGGAATAAAAGCCAGCCATCAACCTGTTGGCTGACTTACTGAAGTGAAACGTGATAAACTACAAACTGGAACAGAAATCCGGACACCGACTCCATGTGCTCCTCCGCAGGTTTTAACAATGCTGTTCTAGGCAGAGTTCACATGCAGAATGGATGTATTGTTGCCCTTTCTGTTTGATTTTACTTCTTTTGAGGACGGCAAGAAACCCGCAGGATAGGTCATGTGCTTAAAAAGATTTACGATGTTACACAGTGAGCCTGAAGGATGAGAAACTCATTCTGACAAATGAGAGCATCAAATTGCAGGATTTAAGCATTATGCACTATTTATTTCCCAGTACTGAATCATCTTTTTCTCGGTGCTGCAGGCTTTATTATTTTGAATCTTTTCCATCAGACTGAGAGGAGACTTTGGTTTTTGGGAAAATGAACTTGTGAAAGAACAGCTTTGATCGAACACTTTGGTATCCATCAGTTAACAGGTAATAGGTTAAAATTTTGCTTCACTCATTAATTCTACTTGCAAGAATTTAATTGCCACTTTAAAATGCGATACATGTGGAAACTAAAAAAATCAGAAAGTCCATCATTCTTTATTAATCAGTAAAAAGTGGCTCTAATGTAGAAACAGAAAATGATCTGAACTAAGCCTGTTACGTGAAAACATTTAAACGTGATGTGGGGTGCAGAATACAAAACGTAATCGTCCACAGGCAGCACAGCCGAATCACAAACTTAGGCGATCATGTGAATGCCAAATCATGTGTCATTTGGATGCACTTTCTCTACACAAATATGGCATTGTTCCAAATCATGAATCACTGTAATGTTCGATGATACTCTACAAAGAGGCTTTAATTAATGACATCCAGAATTGTAAAATACTCCATATTTCACAACGTGGCCATTCCTGCTACCCTTGGGATCACATGAAGTGCAAAGTGTGTTTGGTCGTGTTGAAGAACATTATGTTCAAGCTAACCTCTGATAAATGCCGTGCGACTACTCCCAGCAACTGATGCCAGCCAACAATTAAACTTGACACCTGGCAGAATTCACTGTAATAAAATATTCACACTGCTGTCTCATTTTAAGGGCAGAACACTGGGGTGTTTCTCAAGATATCCGTGTTTTCTTTTGAGATGACATCATTTGTGCTGCTGTGGCAGTCAACAAAAAATAAATAGCAAATTTTATTTGGTCTTTGTTTGCATGTGTAATTTACGTTTGGGCTTTTTGGGATATTTGTTATTAATTCAAGATAAAGCAAAGTCCATAAATGCATGGTTTGCCAAGGTTGTTGAGGAGGAAGGCTTCCCAGTAGAGTCGAGGCTTTTATAGGAGCAAAGAAGGGACAGAGTCGTCTGGCCATTTGCTCAGTTGTGATCATGTGACACTCAGCAGACAAAGCGTCCCACTCATATATCAAGGCCTCGCACGTGGTCAAAATTAACTAAAAAGAAATTGCTCATATTGCAAAACGCCCATAGGCCAAGTTACTCGCAATCCCAGGTTCCACTGTATAATTATATACTTATTGTATCTCTGACTGTCTGAATGACCTTTAGACTAACGACGACTTATTTTTTTTACATTTTGCCTTTTTTTACATTTTGCCTACAATAATTGCTTCCTCAACTGCAACATGCACTACAATACTACTTCTCACCAACAAAGGATTAGCTTGGTGCCATCCAACTGCAAGGCTGCTAGATGCTGCGCAAGCATTTTGTTAAATTTTTTGTTCCTTCTCCTTAAAAGAAATTTCCTTTAAGATGCAAACCACTACTGGCTCTTACACTGTATTTTCCACACTCAGCTTTCCCCAGTTCTTATTTTTTTGCCATTACATCTTGGAAGTGCAATTTGGTAGCCTTGGTGGTCGCTCGCCAATAAAGATATTTCTGAACAAACTGCCCACTAGAGATTAGCCAAAAGTATAAAGTCAGTGGAAAATGGCAAGAGCCCGGACCTGCTGATGAGCTGCACTGAGTAGTGCTTTCAAATGCAAGTGTTTAAATTTAAAAACACAACAAACACGTTGTATACCTAAACTGTATAACACTAATCCAATTTTTTTTCTTTTTATTCCTTTCTTTCTTTTTTTTTTGAACGGACTATGATCTTGTTTATTTGTACATCTCTCTCAGATCTAGCTTAGTTCAGTCCAGACAATGACCTAAATATATGTCCAAATTCACACCAAAGTGTGGAAAATAAATTATTTATCTCCGAAAGATTCTCCAGTGAGTCTTCTGATAAACGCAGTACGACTACTCCCAGTAACTGATGCCAGCCAACAATTAAACTGATAACTGGCACAACTTTACTGTCATAAAATTATTTACACTGCTGTCTCTTTATTTTGAGGGCAGAGCACTGGGGTGTTACTGGAGACATCTGTGTTTTCTTTTGAGATGGCATCATTTGTGTGGCAGTCTGATTCAGTTCAACAAAACATACAGAGCACAATTTTATTAGGTCCTTGTTTGTATGTGTTTAGGTTATTATGTGTCACCATAATTGGAACTAAAGCACACAATATTATTTATTCAAGACAAAGCAAGGTCCATAAATGCATGGTTTGCCAAGGTTGTTGAGGAGAAAGGCTTCCCAGTAGAGTCAAGGCCTTTAAGAAGGGACCAAGTCCTTATCAATGCCCCATGGTTTTGACGTGGGATATTCAAGAACAGATCAGGGTGATATGGCCCGGTTTTCAGAAACCTTTGGCCATTCAGCTTTTTCATCAAGAGTTCTCAGAAGGAAAGTTTCCAAGCTGTAATTTTTCCTTGTCTCTGCGTAGAACCATTAAGAGTACACAAAGAGTTCCTCAAACGGAGGTGTGAATGAAGATGGGTCAACTGGATTAATTTTCCAGATGTAGAACAATACTTCCTCCAATGGCTCTACTTAGGCGTGGGACCTTCAAAACTGAACTGAACTGATGAGACAGTACAATATTGGCTAAAGAACATCATTCTACAAGATAAGAAAGCAGGAACAGGATGAAAATTTGAGATGTGCCCTCGAAAGCCAGGGAATGTGTTATATCTATCTATCCATCTATCTATCTATCTATCTATCTATCTATCTTTAAACATTTCCAGGTTAACCACTCGGAATTTAACTGCCAAATGCTGACTCACAGTTATGTTAATACTCTATGCCTCTCTTTCTATGTTTGACCAGTCTTTGGTTAAATCAGCACGAGCGCTCACGGAACTTGAACTGACTGAGGCAAAGTTTGACAAGAGGGTGGAAACAGTATGCTTTTTCATCCTGCTAACAACATAGTGCCACTAATTGCGTTAATTTATCTGGGACCATACTATGTGCTTTTTAACCACAATGGAGCCACACCTGTGGAATGTATACCCGGAAACTAGGGGGGGGGGGGGGGGGGGGGCACAAATGTCAAAATGTATGGAAAACAAAATTCTTCAAAAAAGATTTAAGTCTTTATAATGACAACAACTCTTTATAGAGTTAAACTCTGATTTAGTACACCTAGTTATTCATTCAGAGCCCCTGTATGCCCAAATTTCAGCACACTTATTGATGCAGGTCATGATCCTGAGCTGACAAGGACATGTTGACAAACCATGCATCGTGCTTCATACATCTTTAGCATGAGCTTAATTCTGAGAATACATCTTCATGTATTCGTGAATGTTCTCCCGTGTCAGAGTCCTCTGGCTTCTCCAGTTTCAGAGCGTTTTCACATTAGACATGATTGATTTCTACAGTGCCCTGGAACGTCAGCTCCCCCTCCCCACTCACATTATTTTTGTGCTCTGTTAAAAAATACGGGTACGGTAGCATATTTACACCCTCCGATACAGCAGGGAGCAGTGTGCAAGAGAAGAAGAGAATGAGGAAGTTAACCATTGCGCTGCGCTCAATATTATTGATATTTCTGAAAAAGAAAAAAAAAAATGTCAAGAACAACCCTCTTGCTTGCCTAAGTACATTATCAGCTTCTAGAGGTTTACCAGTGATTTACCAGATTTTGAAGGAGACAGGTGGCACTGATGATGACGTCACTTCTAAACAGCGGTCTACTTCTGTTCTCAGGTCTCTGATTTGATCCCTGCCCTGGTATGCTGTACGGTCCCCAATGCCACCTCTTTAACCTGACTCAGGCACGGTTCCCGAGCCCAGAATGTTTGTGTCCTCACTGATCAAAATTAACCAGACTTTGGGCTCAAGTGTTCTCAGAAACGATCCCGGGGCCCTAACGTGAAAACGCCCAAAGTGTACATATTCCCACTTCACATCCAGTGTTGCCAGCCAGGGAAATGGTACCTTCACCAGGATTAAGTGCTGAGATGAATAAACATATGGATTTCACAGACTACCCTGGATGATTCACGTGTGACGTTTGATGTGAAAGATTAGATGAGAGCCAAAAAAAAACAGGTCAATTGAATTAACAAGTCAGCCGGAAGATGAAATCTGCA
The DNA here is from genome assembly GCA_030347435.1 of Clarias fuscus. NCBI lineage: Eukaryota > Metazoa > Chordata > Actinopteri > Siluriformes > Clariidae > Clarias > Clarias fuscus. Next base: position 5,267,383 of record CM059222.1, on the reverse strand, counting down.
TTGTTCGGCAGGGAAATTTCATAAATAATCATAAACACGTTACATACCAAGCAAAGGAGACGGATCAGGACATTTTTCCAGCTGGACATCTTTCTCAGTAACAGTGATGTTGAACGTTAATAAAGTGCTGCTTGACTTTGGTACTTCGGTAATTGCTTCTGAGGTTCCTGCATGGCCGTCCAGCTTCCTGGGGTTCTGATGCTGATGGTTTTGGTGCTGCGATCTAACGTAATAAACTACAGTGACACAGATGTGCAAGCAGCAAAGGAGCACCACAAGAGTGCAGGTTTTGTGGAGGAAATTAAAGTTCACATTTGAGTCACGCATCTTAAAGAAGAAATAGAAATAAAAATAAGGAAGACTAATTACACTGACTCTAGACAGCTATGTGCTGATGATAATGTAAACTGCAGCGTATTATCTAATTACACAGAGCAAATAGGTACAAAAAAAAAAGAAGAAAAAATCGTATACGATAACCTATAGCATTTAAATTACAAAAACCTCGTTTGATTTAGAATAGAGAAAATGAAAATCCAGTGCTTGCATGGGAAAGTGTGTTCTGCCGTTGAGGACGCTGGATATTATTACATTCAGTGAGGACGAACCCTACTTTTGCAGTCGAAAAAGAAATGCCTGTGACACAGGTCACAGTATGACATGAAAGTGGATGATCAAGTTTCCCACTGTTACATCTAGTGAGGGAAACCTGTGGCAGACGAATAAAGGCTGAACTTAACTTATCTATCTATCTATCTATATAAAAAAAACCTATGTATTTATTGAATCTACCTCACTTCCTGTTTAACAAACATTTAAAAGTTCTGTACACAGCCGGTAGGTGTATATTTCCCAACCAAATAATAACGACACTAAATAAAGCTTACTCGTTTTAATTCTGAAAAAATTATCAAGCCCATGACCATGACTTGTACTGTTTTAAGAACTATAAAGTGACATGTCAGGGCGTCATTAGCGTTAGCATGCTCACTCGGCTAACATGCTAACCTAGCTAAGTTTCTCGTGACTTCAGCGAACTTTAATCCGTTGTTTTTTTTTTCCTTCGGGCAACTTCTCCTCGTTTCCGTTACAGTTTGCCCCCCAACAGCTTTGAAAATAATCCCAAGGTATCCGAATGTGTCTTGAGAGAAGAAGAAGAAGAAAAAAACATATATAATTTTAGTCCCAAAAAATAAAAAAAGAGAACGCGCGCCGTCTTCGCGGCGCTCTGCTTCCCGTTACACTGAGAGATGAGGTACGCCTCGCGCGCCGAGAAGCTCTCGCGAACACACACTTACGTCATGATGTCAGTGACTCGAGGCGGCTAGTGATGCACGCGCCCTTCTGAACATCTATCTATCTATCTATCTATCTATGCATCTGTAGGCTCGCCTGTTGCACACGAATATTCACAAAGTCGTCCTCATATCCACTGCACACATTGAAAATAGGACTGCTATCCCTGTGTGTTTTTATTTATTTAATTCATTATTTTTTTTATTTTTTGGGGGGGAGGGGTGTTTAAAAATTTATTTGAAGTTACTAATACTTTTAGAATAAATAATACATCAATAGAATAAATAAATAATAATAGAAAAACATTTAGCTTTGCAAATGTTTTCAGATTGTCTTTTGTCTTTACTTTAAACATCAAAGTCTACATTTATAGATGTTAAAAAAAAAAAAAAAACAGGAAAATAACAGTCTCGTAGGGCGGATGGGGAAACCAAACTGAAACTGTTTGTGGAAATGATCTCATATCATTGAACTTAAATGTAACCGTTTGATTATTATTATTATTATTTAGAGTTTTGCCGCCTCCTAGTGGTTGCAATGGTAAATAAAAGAACATAGATAGATAGATAGATAGATAGATAGATAGATAGATAGATAGATAGATAGATAGATAGATAGATAGATAGATCATGAGTTGACCTTTTTACAGAGACGTGCTTCTTTAAATCTTATATGAAACCAACTGCTAGAAATCTGGGTGTTTAACTGGACAGTGATTTAAAACTGGATAAGCAAATTAACTTCTTGTACACGGTCAAGCCATTTCTTTTTTTAAACAACAACAACAAAAAAGGTTCTACATGCTTTTATTTTCAAGTCAGCTTCATTACTGTAATACCCTCTGTTGTTGTTGGAACCACGTATCTCCTGTCCTGGCGTCCTTACACTGGCTCCGTATGCAGTTCAGGGTGAAGTTTAAGGTATTGTTAATAGCCTACAAGCCTCTATATAATCTAGTACCACCATATATTTATGACTTTTAAAGCCATAACTTTACAGTCCAGCATGGTCTCTCAGGTCTGTTGAGCAGCTTTTACTTACAGTTCCTATATCTTGAAAAGTCGGGCTGATCGTGACTTTTCATTATCAGTCCTTAAACTCCGGAATAAGCTGCCCCAGTGCATGAGACAGGGCCCTACTCTTTCTATTTTAAATCTCATCTTAAGACGCTTTTATATACTCTTTGGCACTTAATATAATGTGCCGAGGTATTCTTCTCCCTGCTTTTATTTACTATTTAAAGTTATATTTGGCCTTGCTCACGGGTCCAACAGTGGCAACCTACCAGAGCTGGGACTCGATCTGACGACCTTCCAATCAGTAGCACATATCGTTAACACACTGAGCCACCGCCACCCTGATATACTACGGCATATGCATATACACTACCGCTCAAAAGTTTGGGATCGCTTGCAAATTTATTTGTTTATTTTTTTTTGTGATTTATTTTCTACATTTTACAAACAATACTGGGAATTTCAAAACTATGAAATAACACTTATGGCATTAGGTAAATATGTAACAACAACAGCAGTCAGTTGTTATTTTAAGACACGGAGGTCAGCCTTCCTGGAATTGTCAAGTTCATTTGCACAACCCGTCAAGCACCATCATGAAACTGGCGCACATGTTACAAGTTTTGGTCTTACTTTCCTGGGAAGGTCTTCATTAGAGCCAGTTTCATCATCAAGTTCACCTACTGAAAGTAGATCATTTTTAAGTTCATTTAGAGTTACCAACCTCAGAAATCACCAACTGACAAAGAAGAGCTCAGATTAGAGCTGTTATAAAGGCTTTACAGATCATGAGTAGCAGATACATCTCAACATTAACTGTTCAAAGGAGAGTCTTGCGTATTTTTTATGCCTTCGGTATTACTTTACAATGTACAGGGTGGGCCATTTATATGGATACACCTTAATAAAATGGGAATGGTTGGTGATATTAACGTCCTGTTTGTGGCACATTCGTATATGTGAGGGGGCAAACTTTTCAAGATGGGTGGTGACCATGGTGGCCATTTGGAAGTCGGCCATCTTGGATCCAACTTTTGTTTTTTCAATAGGAAGAGGGTCATGTGACACATCAAACTTATTGGGAATTTCACAAGAAAAACAATGGTGTGCTTGGTTTTAACGTAACTTTATTCCTTCATGAGTTATTTACAAGTTTCTCTTTGCTCACAGCCATTGACATGTCGAAGAGGTTAACACGGTTAACACATCTCCCATGCTACAGTTAGCAAACTGCTTGCTAAGTTTCGTGAAACTGGTTCAGTGTTGGATTTGCCAAAATGTGGACGCATGAAAACTGTCACTAATGAACAAACATCAGTGGCTGTCCTAGCTTCATTCAGCAAGAGCCCACAGCGTAGCACTCGCGGCATGTCACTGGAGAGTGGCATTAGTCGAACATCCCTTCGGCGGATATTAGCTACTCACAAATGTCACCCTTACAAACTCCAGCTACTGCAGCATCTCAACGAGGATGACCCAGATCGGCGCACACAATTTGCAGAATGGGCAAAACAAAAATTGGAACAGGACCCTCAGTTCACGCAGAAGATTTTGTTCAGTGATGAGGCAAACTTTTATGTGAATGGTGAAGTTAACAAACAAAACCACCGCTATTGGTCTGACACTAACCCACATTGGATAGATCCCTCCAAGACTGTTGGAACAAAAAAAGTGATGGTATGGTGTGGTATATGGGGTACAAAGATTGTGGGGCCATTCTTCATCAATGGAAACCTCAAGGCCACTGGATATTTGAAATTGCTACATGATGATGTGTTTCCCTCTTTATGCACTGAAGCTGGCATGTTCCCTGAGTTTTTCCAGCAAGATGGTGCACCACCACATTATGAGTGTCAGGTCCGAGCATTCCTAGATGAACAGGTTCCTGAAAAGTGGATTGGTCGTCGTGGGCCAGTTGAATTACCCCCAAGGTCTCCCGATCTGACCCCCTTAGACTTTTATCTTTGGGGTCATCTGAAGGCAATTGTCTATGATGTGAAGATACGAGATGTGCAGCACCTGAAACTACGGATACTGGAAGCCTGTGCTGGCATTTCTCCTGCGGTGTTGCTATCAGTGTGTGAAGAGTGGGAGAAGAGGGTTGCATTGACAATCCATCACAATGGGCAGCACATTGAACACATTTTATAAGTGGTCAGAAACTTGTAAATAACTCATGAAAGAATAAAGTTATGTTAAAACCAAGCACACCATTGTTTTTCTTGTGAAATTCCCAATAAGTTTGATGTGACACATGACCCTCTTCCTATTGAAAAAACAAAAGTTGGATCCAAGATGGCCGACTTCCAAATGGCCACCATGGTCACCACCCATCTTGAAAAGTTTGCCCCCTCACATATACTAATGTGCGACAAACAGGACGTTAATATCACCAACTATTCCCATTTTATTAAGGTGTATCCATATAAATGGCCCACCCTGTGTATAAAAGTATATGTCATATAAGTGATCTAAAAGAACTGCATAAATGAATAATACCAAAAAGTGAAATGAAGTGAAATGCAGTGCAAAATTTGATGTGCAATTGTATTCATGACAAAGTGACAGCAGTGTAAATAGTAATAATCCTGTGTCTATGCTTATTGGAATAATGTGAAATACTGAGAAAAGTGAGCGGCCCCTGAAGCTTAAAGACGAGAGGGTTATCTGGGTAGCACATTGATGTACACGTATAGCCGAAGAGCCTTAAGCCTAGATCTCCCAGTCCACATTCCCATGATAGTGTCGGGAGGTGCTGAAAAGCCAGATGGCTCTGGGGACACTATACAGCCACCACACCCATACAGGATGTCCTTCTCCCCCCCAAAGCTGTTATCACAAGATTTGTAGCACATAGTTTCTGTTTACTGGAGCTAAACAACCCAAACCTGTCCCAGTACGACAATAAAGCTGTTCGCAAATCAAGATCTGTAAAAGGAATGTGGTGTTAAAGTTGCAGTTGAAGAGCTCTACGCCTTGACCCTTGACCTTCTGCCCAACTGAACACGTTTGAGGGGTTTGTCTTGTCTTGTCACATGCTAGGCTTCCTCAGCCAACATCAGTGCTCTTTATTGTAGATCATGTATTATCGAACGAATAGTTAAGATTTGTTTTTGCATAATTCACTCGTTTTGTACAGTATGATAATACCCAGAGCTCAGCCCGTGCAGCTCCTGTCGCCTGAGTTCTACTACCTGTGAATGGAGATCCTCACACTGCTCCACTGTTTCAGCAGCCCTCAACGTTATTTCTCACTTTATTTATTTCAGTATCCCTGAGTTCGGCCTGATGTACCTGTTTTTCGACTGTTCCATTCAAGTGAGAGGATGCTGCCTACTTTTGGGGGTGCAAAGACAATGCCGCTGATACGCTCACCGTATGACATACAGTATAAAAGTTGATGATCATGCTCCCTGTTACATCCGGTGAGGAGCACCAGTGACAGAATGACCTTTACAAACACAAGCTGAATTTATGTTTTATATATACAATGTTCACATTTCAGCAGGAGCATTTGTGCTTTAAAATCTCGAAACACCTCGTAAGCAGAAACTAGTGGAAACGCTAATCTGATCTCGCCAACCTTGACCTCAGGGAATCTGATCAGTCAGCGCAGGCAGGTGAATGGGAGTATAGATGGGAGTATAGTCTAATTTGAAATTGTTTAAAAATGAAATATAGGCCGCTTCTGCACTGCTACTGTACCCGACTCTGTCATGCTTAACACAGCACTGAGCTGCTAATAGAAACGTGCACAAAATACACGAACACACCACTGAAGGACCTTCGGTGCACGCTCAGCTTTGTCATGCATGTTTTTTTTTTTCCTGTTTATTCAATGTCAGGCAGTGAATATATATATTTATTTCCATTTAAAACCATGTTGCCAGGGGCTTTAAAATACAGTATGATAACAGATTTCTTCACATCATGATGTTTGTTTTTTCCAAAATTAAAAGTCATGAGAGCACTTTAACTAAAGAACTTACAGAAGAAATATTAGTACCAATAATAAAATGTCTACATGTCTTTTACATTACCTTAAACTTTTTTTTATATATATTGTTTTTTTTTTGTGGCAGAAACAAGACAAAACTGTTTTTCCACACTGACAAATGTCAACATATTATTAAGACTCTGATACATTGGCATGGTGATGTGAAATGGCTATGAAGGAAATGAACCAAAATGTAACAGGGAAGTGTTACCAGATCCTGAATGCCAGTGGGAACAATATGGCCTCCAATAGCATTGAAAAATACACACACACACACGCGCACACGCACACACACACACACACACACACACACACACACACACACACACACACACACACACACACACACACACACACACACACAAACACACACACACACACACACACACACATACACACACAAACACACACACACACACACACACACACACACACACACACACACACACACACACACACACACACACACACACACACACACACATACACACACACTCCTGTCCATCAGTGAAGATCCATCACAGTCGGTCCTTGCCATAAGAGGACGTTTCCTAAATATATTTACGATCTTACTGGATTGGATTGGATTAGTTAATGGATGGCCCATGTTGTTCCAGTTTGTGTTGTGAGTTTCAGTTTGGTGCTTTTAATCCCCAAAATAGTTTTTTTGAACAAAAGAGGTGGTAAGAGAAATGGTGTGACGGCTACGTCGTTTCAGCACGCGCTAAAAGTAGAAACGAGATTTTGAATGAAGGTCTTTTTTATTCAATAATGCACACACACACACACACACACACACGCGCACACACACATTTTATCGAGAGAGTCATATTCACATACACTCTCATACTTCACTTTGTACAGATCACCATGGTAAAGAATCATTTTAAAACCAAACTATTTTGAGGTATTAAATATACTGTACTGTATATAACGCTTAAAAATAAATAAATAAATAAATAAATAAATAAAATCTGCGAAACCAGGAAGTCACATTGCACTGAAGCGAAACGATCAGTTGGCCACTGTGAAGGTCATAAATGTTGGTCCAGTGGCCTTCCAGAAGATTTCCTCATTGACTTTTTAAACTGTTTAGACTATTTAAAACGTTTTACATCACAGCTGCTGGTTATACCATCTGAAAAAGCAGTGTAACAGTTTGGGTCTGTTTTCCATTGAGGCAGCCAGGAAAGTATAAAAGAGTTCAACAGCCAAAAAACGCACAACCACAACCACTACTACTGGGATTTTCCATAATGCATATTAGGCTCCTACACGTCACTCATCACTCGGTCAGTAAGGCTAATACTGTATCCTGTCATACATGAACGAAACAAGGTACCCGTCCGGAGCATGAACGCAGCTCAACTAATTCAAATAAGAGTTTAAGAGATGAATTTGACTTATTGCCAGTGTGTATAGGGTGACTGTTCCCAACAAACCAATCACTGGTCAATATTTTTTCCAACTTCCAATCACTAATCAGTATTGTTTCCAACAAATAATCCCTGATCCCTAGTGTTTTCCGACAACTGATCATTATTGCTCGCAATGACCCATGACTGATCACTATTGCTTTTAAGAACCAGTCGTTAATCACTATTGCTTCCAACGCACAATCACTTATCCTAAATGTTTCTAGCAATCAATCACTCATCACCATTGATCCGGTGACCAATTATTGATTACCACTGTTTCCAACATTCATTTACTAATTGCTAATAAACCAATCATTGACCAGCTCCTTTGTCCTTTGTTTTTTTAGCTTGATTTAGCTGAGAAGGGCTGCAAAAGCCTTATATGAGTCTCAACTGAACCGTGTAATGTATTTTTGCATGGAAAAAGGATTGCAGAATAATAATTAACAAAAAAAACAAAACAGTATTATTATTGATTATTTACAACTGATATAAATAACCAGTAATAATAATCATCATGATTTCATCATAGGATTCACCGTGTAAAATTCTAGATTTATTATTAGTATGATACACAACATCTCTGACAAATGTTGATTGAAAATACAAGCTCTTTCTGTTTTCATTGTCAGATATGTTTCAAATTGCTGAAATGATTTTCTCCAGGTAAACACCACTGTTAAACCATTGCACCACTCCTCCAGGAGCACTGAATCCAGTTTTTTCATTGACTTGAAATATAGCCATTACAAGAGACATGGTATGTTTTTAATAATGAACACAGGCTGAGCAAATGCTTTCTAAAGCAATAAATGTCCAGAAATCTGTAAAAGTTAAAAACTGTAAAACTGTAAAAACTGCATTTTCAATGTTATTGTTGACGCAATAACTGCAATGTGGCAGCAAAAACCAGCCCAAATCACCGCTCCTCCAATACCGTGCTTGACAGTGGGTTAATGTGTTTCTGCTGAATTGCTGTTTGTTTTTTGCCAAACATGGCGCTGAGGATTAAGGCCAAACAACTCCCCTTTGGTCTCATTTATCAATAGGACATTGTTCCAGAAATCTTGTGAAAATAAAAATCTAAACTATCTCTTTAATAAACCTTAATTTTATTTTAAGTGCTATAAATAATCAGTAATAATAAGAATCGGAGGTTCAACATACAGCAGGAATTCTTCATGCAAAAATCTTTTAGTGTGAAAAACAAACATTAAAAGAGCAAAATGTTTTCAACAGGCAGTTCAAGTCCACCTATCCTGTGCTGTAATACCATTATTATTTAAAACACCTATGCAATCTATCACAACTGATTCTGAGAGCCCTGATTTATATATATATATATATATATATATATATATATATATATATATATATATATATATATATATATATATATATAATAAATAAATAAATAAATAAAACATTACAATGTGTGCAAGAGACTATTTTGACCAAATCATGATTTTTGTGTATATTTTTCAACTCCAAGTTATATAAACTTGAATGCATATTGGATTTAAGCTTATCAGGTGATGTGTATTTGTGTAAGGAGGAAGGAAGGGTGCGGCCTAAATAGATCAATACCCTACAGTATATATATAAAGCTGTGCATAATTATTAGGCAGCTTATTTTCCTCAGGCAAAAAGAGATTTAACTGATTCTGAAAAGTCAAAAATTGTTTTTCGGAGGGATGCAGCACTCTTGGAATTTCTAATTGCTAAAGTATTTGGCGTGATTACAGAAACATCAAACAGCCCTAGTTTAGGAAATCAAAATAGCAGACAGTACAGTGCATACCTTAACCAATCATTCTAGCCTTCTCATTAATATAACAATGAACATCTTTGACAAATATTGATTGAAAAATAACTTTTCTGTTTTCATTTTTATATAAGTTTGAAATTGCTGGAATGATTTTCTGCAGTTAAACGCAATTGTTAGAGCTCTAGTAATAGCCTATTTTCATCAATATCAGGCATTTTGTTTTTTTTTCCCCTTCTCCTTTTCTCCTTGCTAGCTGTGTTTCTCCTCTGATAATTGTAATCCTGTCTGGGTAACATGTCTGTTTTATCTTTGCAAATGTCACTTCACAATGAAAACAAAAGATGTTTGACTGCCCCTGTTTGCCATGTGTAGTCTCATCATGGGTATACCTGTGACCCTCCCCTAGCTTAAATTCTAACCAATTAGCAAAACAAAGAAATGGATCCTTCTTATACACTATTATTCTTTCAATGTATTTACAAATGCAAATATGGAGCCTTCCGTTTGATTTATCCCAAACTGAAATAAAAGCCTTTTTTTTTTTCTCTTCTTGTTCCACCTGTGATAGTTTTGTTTCTGTCTAGATGTGACAAAGGAGACAAAACTTATTACAGGTCTTTCCCTGATAAACTAATCCAATCCAAACAGAGCTAATGTCACTCTGTCACAGGAATATAAAAATTACAGCACCAACTAGCAAGACATTACATCACAAATATTTGACATAAATGTTTCAGTGTCAAGTTTTTCATTAACTTGAAATATAACCTCCCATGAAAATGGGGACATTTTTTTAAAATTAAAGAATAAGTGAAAACTAATAGATTTTAAATCACTTGAGCCAATATTTTATTCACAATAGAACATAGATAACATAAATGTTGAAACTGAGAACCTGTACACTTTATCCACCAAATGTGCTCATTTTAAATTTAATGCCTGCTACAGGTGTCAAAAACGTTGGGACGAGGCAACAGAGGGCTGAAAAAGCAAGAAATTTTGAAAAGATTCAGCTGAGAGAATGTCTAGCATCAGGTCTGCAACATGATTAGCTATAACAGGGATGCCTCTGAAAGCCTCTCAGAAATAAAGATGGAAATAGCCTCTCCAATCTGTCAAAGAGTGAGAACAAAGATTGTGGAATACTTTAAAAACATTTCTCAATGTCTAATTTCAAAGGCTTTGCAAATCTCATCATCTACAGTGTCTAACATCATCAAAAGATTCAGAGAAACTGGAGACATCTTTGTGTGTAAGGGACAAGGTGTCACGATGTGGGGTGCGAGGCATAAATGCAGAGGTCTTGGTGGTTTCAAAGAATGATGTTTTTATTTAATAAATAACGTAATCAAATAAACTTTATGACAAAACAAACCAAAACACGAATCATCAACGGGAAAAACCATGAACTGAGCTACTGACATTTACTGGGTTAAATAAACAGATGCAAGACACATAAAGGAACTAAAGCACGCTATTTATAATGAAACAAATGACCAACTCGGTTCAGGTGACCGCCCGCGTCACCTGACCGAGATGCAACATGGGAAATGAAGTCAAACAAAAAGGAACTACAAACACAAAGTCTCTGGGCGCTAGGTGCCCTCTAGGGGTTATCCCTGACACAAGGCCGAAGAACTTTGTAGGATGCCCGTGGTCTTTGGGCCCTCCGACAACACTGTATCACTCATCGGCATGATTGTCATTGACGTTATTAAATGGGCCCAGGAATACTTCCAGAAACCACTGTCTGTAAAAACAATTCACTGTGGCATTTGCAGATGCCAACTAAAGCTCTATCATGCAAAAAGGTAACCATATGTGAACATGATACTGTGGGCCAAGTCTCATTTAAAATGTTTTCAGAGTGAAAAAGTGTTCTATGGACAGACAAGTCCAAATCTGACATTCTTGTTGGAAATCGCGGGCGTCGTGTCCTCTGGGCTAAAGAAGAGGGTGCATACAGTAAGTGCATATCGTATGGGCAGCTTGCATATTTTGGAAGGCACTATGAATGCTAAAAGGTATATAAAGGTTTTAGAAACATTTATTTCAGGGAAGGCCTTGTGATTTTCAGCAGGACAATACTGCAGCTATTACAACATCATGGCTTCATAATAGAAAGGTTCGGGTGCTGAATTGGCCTGCCTGCAGTCCAGATCTTTCATCTATAGACAACGTTTGACACATCATTAAACAAAAAAAACATCAAAGAAGACCATGAACTCTTCAGCAGCTGGAAACCTATATCACGCAAGAATCTGACCAAATTCTAACACCAAAACTCCAGAAACTCATAACCTCAATGCCAAGATTTCTCCAAACTGTTTTAAGCTGTAAAAAACGTCCCAACTTTTCCAGAATATGGGTTGTATTGCCCTGATAAGTAAACGATTAACAAATTAGCAACAACTCACAACGTCAAAATAATTATAATTTTTTAATGTAATAATGAATCAGTGATTTCGGGGTCAAGTTTTTCATTAATTTTAAATATTGTTCTAATAAGTGACATGCTATGTTTCTAATGTGTGAATGTGATTTTGAATTTTGACTGGAGATCCTACCATGGGTGCATAAATGGGAATAAATACAATGGTCACCATTGGCGTCCAAGGTCCCTAGTTGGACTAAAGAGATTTCTGGATGGATGGATGGATGGATGGTTGGATATATCTCTATAACAATAAACCCAGGCAGAGCAAATTCTTTTTAATGTTATAAACTGGCAAAGTCTGTAAAAGTTGTAAAATATTATACACAAAAATTGTAAATAGTAGATGTCAAATGTTATTTACATGTGTTAATATAGGTATATGTTACAGAAGCTCTATAGTAATCACAAACTCAATAAACGTAACTCGAATGTCGAATGAGAGGCAGCCATGTCTTGCACTGATTAACTAATTCAATCCAAATAAGGATAATCTCAGTCTGTGACTGAGAGAACTTAAATCAGCTTGATCAGCTTGGCGCAAATCTAAAACATCTCACAGGAATAAAGATGACAGCACCAACAATTCATTTAAATATTCAAAATATTTGAATGTAATCATAAATAAAAGTTTTTTATTTATGAGTTTTTCCTTTAACTTGAAATGCTGCCCTAATAAATGATGTTTCATGATTTTTCTAATAATAAAGGCAATCTAAGCAAACAATTTCAAAAGTAATAAACGTCCAAAAGTCTGTAAAAGCTAATGCTAAAAAAGATTAGTTTAAAAAAAATGCTAATGCTAAATAGTAGATGTAAACAAACAAAAAAAAAACTATTTACTAGCTATTTATATCAGATAATGCAGCTAAATGTTACAGGAGCTCTGCAGTAATCACAAACTCAATCAATTTGACTCATATAAGAGGCGGCCTCGTGCAGCGCGGTGACGTAACGTGAAACGCAGGCCCAATTCCAAACGGCTTATTGGACACGCTGAGCACTCCGTAGTGCGTATCGGCCATTGTTCTGCAGCCTATGTAGTGTACCTATCTAGCGAGTGTGTAGGCGTTTGAGACTCCGCCTGCACAGCGCTGTGCTGGAATGCGCCGAGACTCGCACTTCCCTGAACAAGTTGAGCAGAAAAACTTAGTTTTGAGAGTGTCAAAAACTTCGAAAAAGCTTCGCGAAAACATCGACGGACGTCGAAAGAACGCCGAGGGTGAGTTTTCTGTCGAAATACGATACGTTACAACTTTGAAAATCGCACTTTGTGTCGTGCTTTTCGACGGAGTTCAGTAAAAGTGTGTAGGCTTGTAAAATGGAGGCAGGGTGTGTGAGAGGCGCTGTCCAGCAACCGAGATCAGGACCACGGCTAACACACTCACACACACTTCACAACTAGACGCCTTTCTCAGGAAATACGTGTTTGACGCAAGAAAACGCGAAAAAAAAAGAGAAAAACAAGCAGCTATATCATTATTTATTTTTGAAAAGGTGTCGTGGCCGTTGTCGACCACCTTCTTTTCTCTTAAAAGTGGCTAGCTAAAGTTAGTCAGTTAAACCTAGCATAGGTTAGTAGGTACAGCCAAGCCAGTGGGTTTATAACACGACTCGAGGTCATTAGCGTACAACAGCTTATAAACACTTCCTGAAGTGTGTGTGTGTGTCCAAGTTGGACAGCGACCTTAACATTTTTGAGGCCTAAAGTTCATAACAGTTTTTTTTTTAGATTTATTATTTCGTTCCCAAGTCCACATTTGACTTGTAGGATAAAAACAGACCTGATGTAGACTGTGTGGTAAAAGTTTTATATCCAGTATGGGTTGTTTTCCCCCCTCGTCATTCCGTCATGGCTGATTTTATTTCCTGATTCTGGGAGCTGTCCAACAAACGAACAGATTTTCACTTTTAACACGAGTTTAAAGTTGTTGTTGTTTTTGTACTCTTCTCCGTCATATTGACACAAGATATAAGATATTTAAACATCAACAAATGGGGTGTGTGGGGGGGGGAGCCGAGTGTGTGTATCAGAGAATATACTTTCACTCGGGAGCTGTAGCAATGTTTGCCCTGCCAGCGTGGTGGTGCTACTGTGGGAAAATGGCCGCATAGCGCAACATGACATGAAGCTGTGAGCAGGAAAAGTGCACATGGGGGGGGGGGGGGGGGGGGGGGGGGGGGCGCTTAAGGTGCACGAGAACGTCCGCGCGAGGAGTTCTGATAGGCAAGAGAGCGTGCGCGGAAGATTAGAGCGCGTGAGATTAGAAGAAAAAGACAATCCTATAGGCAGAGAAGAACTAAAGGGGGGTAAAACATGAGTGTAAAAGAAAATTCGGGGTAGAAAAGTGCCAGAAAAACATGACTACAGTCATCATGTTTACAATTTTAGGTTGTAAAATTGCAAGGATGCTTTTTTAGCATAACACTATGATGTCACTCAATATGATGTCATCGTTACCATTATGACATAATATGTATTCTATAACAATATGATTGGATATAACTAAGGCAGTTATTTGCCATAAGTTTAAGGCCTTGCCATGGCTGAAACACGTGAGAGATCAAAAATCCCTCTGCAATTTTGTATCCTCAACCGAAAACCGCTGACGTCCTGTTGAGTTGAGCCCATGACATGCATAGTGAAAACTGTTCAGCTCAGTGAGATCTAGAAGGCATGACTTCACGGTGCTTGCGTCCTAAAATGCTGATCAGCTTTAATGTAATCAGTGATGACGTTGCTGATGTTATCTGTTATCATCCTTCTTGTCTGCCGGGCTTTCTGTACAGCAGAACTCTCTCCCTAACTTATTAATACAAAGAAATAAAATTTTGTAATGTTGACTATCTTATGCCTTGTTAACCCTAAGCTGTAATTCTTTGGTTGTCAGCCAAATACACTCCATGTTTAAAATAGATTATTACGTCATTTAAAAAAGACGTTACATCTCTTTTACTCAACTCATGTCCTTACATGGAACACTTGCCAGTGTGTGTTAATGAGGAGGCTTTAGACTTCACACTGAGGCATTTGGGTTTTTCGGGTATTTCCGGTAGAACAAAAGGGTAAATTTGCCTATTATCGGAATATGGGAATGACATGGCAAAAATATAGACCTCTCAAAATGAGCATATTTTTAAGAATGAAACATGTGATCATGTGTGTCTGTGCTATTTCTTTGCCCCTGTGACCACATTTTTTTTTTTTTACTCAGCCATGTTTGGAAAGTTGGTTTAAAGTTAACTAAAATTCAATTAATCATTTTGCCTATTTTGTGCTGAAACAAGTTCATGTCACTCTGTACTGCACCATCTTGAGACCTAAAAATGTTTATTAAAACAGGCAAAACAAATAATGGCTAATAATTCTCTGAGGTTTAAGGGCTACCAAAAATGAAGCCAAAAAAAAAGAAAAAAATTGGACATGATTCAATAGCTTGTAGATTCGCCTTTAGCAGCAATAACTTGAAGTGATTTCCTGTATGACTTTATCAGTCTCTCTCTCTCACATCATTCTGGCCCATTCTTCTTTACTACATTCCTTTAGTTCATTGAAGTTTTTTGGCATTGGCTTATGCACAGCACAAATATGTTATGGTTGTGCCACAGCATTTCACTTGGGTTGAGGTCTGGACTTCGACCAGGCCATTCCAAAACATTTATTATTTAATTTTTTTAGGTCTTCTGATGTAGATTTACTGGTGGTTTAGATGAATTGTTTGGCCCCTACTCTTATGACACAGGATGCTGTGCTGTGTGAATAGTTTAGATGGTGATATATGAATTGCCACACAAAAGAATCACGATATGGACGCGAGTCATCTTTTTCCTTCTTGCTGCCTAGAAAGGTTTGCAAAAACCTCAGGGAAATTGTTTATTATTAAGATGATCAGGAAAAATCTTGTACTCGACTGGATTGGACAGCTTTAATTAAACATCTGTTTACACAAGCTGTACTTCATAGGGTTTTTTTCTTTTCTTTGTAAAGACCTTTGTTTTTATTTAAGTTCTCAGATTTGTGCGGTCTCAGAGCCTCAGGCTTCAATTTAAGGAAAAAAAACAGAAGTTCTGCATGCTGAATCATTCTGAGTCACAGGGAGTGTGTGTCCATACAAGGCTTTGAGCCCTGAACAAGAGCTGTGTGTGTTTGTGTGTGTGACTATGAGTGATACTTCCTAGAGGCTATGCTTTACACTGACTCTTAAGATTATTGCAGCCATTTTGAGTATAGAGAAGTGCAAGAACAGTTAGGTCCATTATGTATGCCTTTCAGAGATTTTTACAGTGTAACTTGTCTTGAAGCCAGCCCTTCGGTTACCAGTGTCTCATGATCTGTGTCAGGAAATGCCTTTGAGGAAGGATGTTTCTGTGACCTTTATACATCAAGAGTCTTGCATGATTATATTGCGCAATGTGTCACAAAAGTTGATGTACATGTGGGAAATTGTAATTATTCAGCAAAATGTCCTTAAAAACTTTCCATACTTAGTTTCCGTATTCTTTAAGAATGCTTTGACAAAAAAGAAGAATGTATTGTTAAATACTGCCATGTATGGGCACCCTACATGATCACACAAAATGTACGTAATATAATATCCTCTTGTATTTGTCTCTCAGCTGATCGAGATGGCCTCTCATGCAGCGTTTAATCTCTGCACGAACGTCTTCGCGACGCCTGGAGATTCTTCACTTCCCGAAGAACATGAACCTGCTACAGAGCTTCCCGCGCTGCAGCTCGTGATGCTGGCCAACGTGGCCCTAAACACGGAGTCTCCACCGGAGGAGGAGAAGCAGATGGCGGAACTGAAAAACGTCGGATGCTGCGGTTACTCCGACAGCGAGGACGAGAACGTGGTCCAGTACAGCTACGACGAGACGACCGAAAACGGCGACGAAGGCACCGGGATGGGAGAAAACAGAGTGGAAAAGGTCATCGAAACCGCCGAGGCGGTGCCAACAGACCTTTCGAAGAAATCTACTGAAACGGAAGCTCCCGCGAAGGATAAACAAGACAGCGCGTCGGCGCCGAACGCGCCGTCCAAACCTGGAAAGAAAAAGAAGAAACCGTTCTACTGCAAGCCGTGCCACTTTCAAGCCGAGTGCGAAGAGGATTTCGTCCAGCACATCCGCGTCCACAGCGCTAAGAAACTGATCGCGGAAAAGACAGGCAGCGGAAATTCGGACGACGAGTCGAATCAGACGCAGCAAAAATCTGCGGAAAACTGCGTCAAGGGCGTGATCTGCTGCGAGCGCTGCGGCTACAACACCAACCGCTACGATCACTACGTCGCACACCTGCGGCACCACAAGAACGAAGGGGACGAGCAGCGAGTGTTCAGGTGCACCATCTGCCCCTACTCCACCGTCAGTCAGTATCACTGGAAGAAGCACCTGAGGAACCACTTTCCCAGCAAGCTGTTCACGTGCAACCAGTGCAGCTACTTCTCCGACAGGAAGAACAACTACATCCAGCACATTCGCACACACACCGGTACGCAGTTGTAATCCGGTTGGGGATTAGTATTAAAGAAGTGAGACTAAACTCAAGATATGGTGGTGTAGTGTTCTAAGATTCAAGCATTTTTAACTTAAAGTAACATCAATACGTTGCCACTGTATACTGTAGGTGCACATTAAAAAAAAGTCATGCCTTGTTTACAAAATTTCTTTACATGTATTTGCAATATATTTACAAACACCTTTTTTTAATTGACACGTCTCCTGTTTCTTGTCTGTTTTCTAGGTGAGCGTCCTTTCCAGTGTGTCTACTGTGAATATTCGAGCTCTCAGAAGACCCATCTCACACGGCACTTAAGGACACACTCTGGTGAGTCACTCATTCATCATCTGAAGCTTCAAAACTTACGAGGCTTCATTGTCTGTTCAAATTAATTGCCCGTGACCAGTGTAACGCGTTACTTTGTACTCTGAGTACTTGGATTACATTTTTGATATAATTAATGCACAAGTAATCTAATGCGTTTGCTCCGCCATGCGTTTGCTCCGCCATTCAAGTACTTAGTTACTTTTTCAAAAATGTAATCCGTTATTCAGACAATTTATGTAATCCGTGAGCCAGACAGCAGTCATTCCCCAAGGGGAAATTGCTTATTCCCGGTTACAGTTGCTCACCCTTGCTATCAAGTAAAGTAAAGTACAAAAAACAGCATATCGATAAAATATAAAGTGTCCTCAAACAGTAAGTACCATATTGCACACTACGTTAATACAATATTGCACAATAAACTAGTGTATGTATATATATATATATATATATGTGTGTGTGTGTGTGTAATCCTGTATTATAATATGTAATATTGTATTACATAATTTATTTCGATATGATAGTATGTGTAGTATATGATAAATACCCACATAGTGTGTAGGTTACATAGAAGAGTTATATAATTTTATTGCCGTTGGGAGGAAAGATCTCCTGTGACGCTCTGTGGTACACTTGATGTGTGTGTGCGTGTGTGAGAGAGGAAGTCGTCCTACAAGCCCCGCCTCCTTCTGTTATTTCTGCTGTTATACCCCTACCTCACCTATGCGGGCTGATGATGCGAGGACCAACGCGCGGAAAGATGAAAACCGGTGAATGATGATGAACCGTACTTACGGCCACCGCGCGAGGAAGCACAAAGGAGTTTTCATTTTCTGCAATGAAAAAGTACTCTAACTAGTTACCTTTATCAGAAAGTAACACTGTAATGTAACTGATTACTTTCTGAAGGTAACGTAACGTAATTAGTTACTTTAAAAAGTAACGTCCCCCAACACTGCCCGTGACCGTGTTCAACAGTCTCATCAGGAGTTTCATTTCATCCCAGAGGTGTTCGTTCAGTGGTGTGAAAGTCAGGGATCTGAGTAGAATACACAAGTTCTTCCATTCCACCTTGGCGAACCATGTCTCCATGGAGCTGTCTTTGTGCACAGCGGCATTGTCATGCTGGGACAAGTTAGACAAGAGAAAACAATGGTGACCCCCTTAACCTAGTGAGTGTGCTTGGAAACTAACTAAAAACAGATATGTGGATCTGTTTGTCTTAAGTACTTGGGTTACTGCTTAGCCCGCTCTTGTTACCCTGCGTTCACACCGAACGCGGCGAGAGCGTCAAAACGGCCGGAAGTCATTCATTTTCAATGGGAGCCGGCGGTGAGAGCGGCGAAAGGAGTTGAAATCAGCTCAACTTTATGGTAATGAGCTATGACGCGGTTGAGCGGCAACCAATAAAAAAGTAGAGGTCCTCCGCTTGAGCGGATTCCGCGGAACGCAGTCCTGTAAACTTTTGTTCCGGCGACATTAGTTCCCAAGCAAAATGGAGGAGAAATTAATTATTGCGGTAGCGGGTTTCCCGGTTATTTATGACACGTCCCTGTTAGTGTACAGGGACATTAATTTAAAAAAATGATGCGTGGACAAAGGTGTCTGAAATTGTTGGTGTTTAAATATAATATGAAATATAATATAATAATAATAAAAAAATATTAAATTAGACTAGCAAAAACTAACAATGAACAGAAGCCACACCATACAAATGCCTTGTAATTTGTGTATTTCTACAATACAGTTCTTTCTATCAATAAATGTCATGTTTTCTTCCACATTTTGGCCAGTCTCCATAAGATCAACAAGCTTGATTGCTTTGCGGCCCCTTTAAATACAAGAAAGGCATTCAGTCTACGTCAGAGCGTTGGCGGCAGGGTGGCGAGAGCGAACTTTGACGCTCTCGCCGCATTCGGTGTGAACGCAGGGTTATGCTTAACCAACAGATGATGTCATGCTTAGTGTTATTCCCGGGCATGGTGTGTGCCACAAGTTCCGTTAAACAAATATGAATCTATCACTTTATGTTTGAGAATTAGTTTGGTTTGTTGCTATTGTTTTATCACTAAATTCTTTTTTCTGTGTTGCACACCACGCATCCAGATGAATCAAGATAAAACGGTAAAAGGTTTGTACTGTGCAATTTTGATTGACTGTGATTGGATTTTGGATTTCATTTGCGTGTTCGTGTTTTTTTTTTTTCCTGCATGAGGTCAATGTTTGTGTTTATTCACCCCTCAAAGTAAATGGAAACATTTACAAACATATCCTGACCTTATGTATCTCTGCTCCAGGTGAGCGACCATTCAAATGTGACAGCTGCAGCTACCTGGCAGCCAATCAACACGAGGTGACTCGTCACGCCAGGCAGGTGCATAACGGACCCAAGCCGCTCAACTGCCCCTACTGCCAGTACAAAACAGCCGACCGGAGCAACTTCAAAAAGCACGTGGAGCTGCACATCAACCCGCGGCAGTTCCTTTGCCCCGTCTGCAAGTACGCTGCATCGAAGAAATGCAACCTGCAGTACCACATCAAGTCCAGGCACCCGGGATGCTCGGATATCTCCATGGACGTGTCCAAGGTCAGACTGAGGGTGAAGAAAGCAGGCGGCGATGACTTGAAGCAGGCCGCAGAACCAAGGACGAGGTATAGGCGAAAAGCAGAGGTGTCCGAGGACACTGACTCGAACGCAGGCCCCATCAACCTCTCCATCAAAAAGAACGGAAAAACAAATCCGGATGGTGAGAGCGCTAGAAAACCCGCATCTGAAACCACTAAAGACAAAACGTGTGAGAGGAAAGCAGAGAAAAGATCCGCGTCAAGAAATGAGGGGAAAGAACTAAGCAACAAGAAAGCGAGAATCAAAGAAACAGTCCACTGTGTTGAGAAACAGGACGGAAAGAAAGACAAGGAGATGAAAAAAGCAGAGAAGGTCGCCAAATCTGCAGACAAAGTCACTAAAGGTTGTGCTAAAAAAGAAGAAAAGGCAGCAAAGCAAAAGAAAGAGACTCTCGCCAAAAACCTGGATGGTTCTAAGGAGGAAAACAGAGCAGATCTCGAGAAGAGACAGCAGTCTCCAAGGTTAGAGAAAGAAGTGAGATCAAAGGAACAGAAGCAGAAAGAGGAGGAGGATAGAAGGGAAAGAAAGAGGCAGGAGGATGAAAGACTGGAAAGAGCGAAGAAGGAGAACGAACAGAAGCAGAGGGAAGAGGATGAAAAGAGGAAAAGAGAGAGACAGGAGAGAGAAAGACTTGAGAAAGAACTGCAACAAAAGGAGCAGGAGGAAAGAAGAGGACGAGAGAGGGCAGAGAAAGAAATGAGGGAGAAGGAGAAAAAGGAGGAGGAGGAACAAAGAGAAAGAGAGCGGCTAGAGAAGGAAATGAGAGCAAAGGAATTGAAGGAAAGAAGAGAAAGGGAGAAAGTGGAGAGAGAAATGAGAGAGAAGGAGCTGAAGCAGAAGATGGAGGAGGAGAAACGGAGAGAAGGAGAGAGGCTGGAAAAGGTTGAACAGAAGAGAGAGGTGAAAAATGTTAAAGGTTCGAAAACAGCATCAGGCAGGAAAGCAGCCAAGAAACAGACTGGAACGGCGAATCTTGACGGAACAATTGTGCAGAAGACCAAAACGCAAAAACGCAAAAAAGCAGAGAGTGCACCCTCTCCTCAGGCAGAGAAGACAAAACGCCGTAAGGTGGAGGTTTCACGCAGTCCGAGCACACCTGCAGAGATGAACCCGTCAAAGGGCCGGCGAAGCGGAAAGAAAAACAAGGCGGCGGTTAGTGTTGAGGTCCCGAGCACATCTACGGAGCCCGATGCTCTGGAGCGTCCATCTGAGCCTGAAGAAGTGCAGCCCAGCCCAGTGCAGGGTCCAGTCTCAAAAGACAAGGTGTCTCGCACCTCCAAGAAGCTAAACGTAAACAAAAATCTATCTGAGAAGTCTTCTTTAGTACACAAAGTAAGAAGAGTGAAGGCCACTGCTGAAGAAAAGGCTCCTGCAGAAGCACGGACATCTTCAGACATCGATAGTGGAACAGATAGTCCGACCCTGGACCTGTCTAAACCACCATGCAGCAAATCTCAATACGGCGAAGACGACGAGGGCATCCACAGCCACGACGGAGGTAGCGATATCAGCGATTGTGCCTCGGAGGTAAGCTACGACTCCGGGCTCAACGGGAAGCTTCCAGAAACCCCGACGGAAGAGCTTCCGTCTCCCGCGCAACTGCTCAGCCACACGTGCGTGTTCTGCGACCGCACCTTCCCGCTGGAGATGGACTACAGGCGGCATCTCAATCGCCATCTGGTTAACGTCTATTACCTGGACACTGCAACACAGGGGAACAAGTAGACTTCATTTGTCCGGTGTCCGTAGTGACCAAGTTCAAGGTAGCTGAGCTCGGACCGTCATTTTAAAATGTGAGGTGACTCTAGTCACCATGACTTCAGGACCATTTGGCATACACCACAGTTAGGAGGCGCTCTTTCACCATTTAATCATTTGGAAATTTTAACATTCATTTAGCCTAGCAAACAAATTTGCACAAAACTTTTATTTTAAAGATAGAAAACTGAGGCCTTTTGTTAGCACTAGTGAAGAAGAAAACAGCCTAGCTGTCAAAAAAAAAACCCTCAGCAGCTTTATTTTAAGGATCGCTGTCCTGTTTGGTTCCCTTTTTTGACAAATGTGAAGCGGGAGGGGGGAACCAGCTTCCTGAGTATTCCTCTCAGAAGGTATTCACATAATTCCAGTCATCAGACGAAAGTTCTGTGAACATCTCAGAACTGCTACATGAAACAGTCATGATGATATTGCCGACTGTAACATCAGCATATGCTTGACAATTAGCATGTTCTGTACATTTTGTGGGAATTAATCACAATGCAATATGTAATAAGAAAGAAACATTATTTTATACATTGTCTTAACTTTTCTACTTTGTATTCTCCGAGCGCTCAAGTGGAGAGAAAATGTTTCTCTTTAGTTTTTTTTTTTTTCTTTTTTTACCCAGATTACACAATTGAGTCCAAAGATTGCTCACTGTTTCCTTAAAGCATGAGGTTGGCCAAAAAGGACATGCATGCATTCTTTGTCCTGAACTGTAAGATCCTCTTACTTGTTATTAACATTAACTCTTGAAGCCTGAGTGCAAAGATAAACAAATGAACTACAGGCCTGGAGAAAACCATTGAGCTTTACACTGTACATTTAACTCCAACTCTCTCTCTCTCTCTCAATCTGTTTTATGCTTATGACAATCCTTTACCCCATGTTGGCGCTTTTGTATTTTTTTTTGTATTGTTCCTACTTTCTTTGTTAATTGTCAGTATGATTCTAACCCTGTGCCACTGACCTGATGTGTGTCAAACAGAAGCCTGCTCAGTTTCCATGGCCATCTAAATCTGCATGCATTTTTAAAAAAAATGATTATTAAGTGCAATATTGTATATTGAATACACCAAAGTGAAAACACTTCCCCACATCCCCACTACACGCCCCACATTTAAATCTCGTTTGTAAAAATAAACAAATAAATAAAATCAAACTTTGATTAGATCGAATGATTAGAATTGCTATTACTGTAAATGTTTCTTTGGTGATTTTACTTGCATATGGATACAAGATTGATAATACCGAGTGCTTTATACTGTAGTGCATAGTGTGTGTAGATACTAACATTGGATCTGTCTAAATGTTTTCTCAAAGAAATTGATTTTTTTAGAAATGATTCAGTCTAGTTGTACGTTATGAACTAGTAACTATATCAATAAAATATTGCACTCTTAAATGTCAATGTGCCTTCAATAAAGCGATGGACTATACTAATATACTGTATATACTCTCACTGGCCACATTAATAGGAACATCTATGTCTTGCTCATTTGTACAATTACCTACTGTAATTAGCCAATCATGTGGTAGCATTGTAGTGCGATCTACAAATGCAGATTCAGGTCAAAAGCTCCATTCAATATAAACATCAAACATCAGAATGTTAAAAAAAAAAAAAAAAGGTCTCAAAATGTAGGTGTAGAGCAGGCCAAGGCAAAAGTCCAGTGAAACATGCACTGCCAACATTGTATCTTAGCAAGTGAACATATCTTGAATATACTTGAATTTGTCAATACAACATGCCAAATATAATATTATTAAGCAATTTTTTTGTTAAATGTGACTGAAATTGCAAGTAAAAAAACATCTTTTAGAAATTTTTTTCTTGAATCAAGCAGAATTGTATGCCAATCCAACAAGAAGTTGTTGCTCGCAATGTAGTACAATTGGAATAGAAATAGGCTTAATATTCTTATATTTGGTTTGTGGTACACTTATTTTTCTGAAATTATAGATGTTTTGGCTTGATTAAAAAATATATTTTACTTGATAAGAGTAAAATATTGGTAAATAAGTTAAAAAAAAAAAAGTCTTTTTTTTTTTTTTTGCAGGTCCTAAGCGTGCATGAAGGATAGAACTAGAAATATTTGATAGTCAAAATAATTATGGAGAAAATGAGCCACTTAAAACAGTTGCTTTAAATGTTTAAAATGTCATCAGTCTGTGAACAAAAAAACAAAACAATATTCACTAAAAATGAGGTGTTTGTAGCTTTGGCCAACATGAGTCAAATAAGCTCTGGGTGCAATTCAGAGCGTCTATAAAGAGTCTAAAGCAACGTGGAGAAAAGGAGCCTAAAATGTTCAAGCTTCTGGTATTTTAAATGCCATTCACAGTCTGTGCCTATTATCATCAAACTTCAGACGAGTGTCGAGCACGTCTAGACAAGTCCAGTGATCTGATATCTGTTGTTGACCAAGGCACGGTTCTTGTTTCAGGTCAGATGATGTTTCGGAATGCGAGTTTGCACAAAATGGTGAGGAAAAAACAACAAATAAAAAAGCTGTCCAGTGAGCTGCGGTTCTGCTGCTGGAAATCCTTGGTTAATGAAAGAGGTCAGAGAAGAATAGCTCAAACGCACTTTGGAATAAGTTTGAAATGAAAGAGAGGGCGCTAAAAATATCTTGTGATCTTTTGATAAACTGCCGTTTGTCTTCTTCACTTTAAAAGAAATCAGGCGGTCAGGTTTGTACAAACTATTATGTGCAGTATCTGGTAAGAGGAACTAATTCATTTAAATGTCATTATAAATAGACTGAATTATGATCTGATATTCTTTAATAAACATTATAACGTTATATATTTATTGATAAAACAGAAAGAAAGAAAAAAACTTCTGGGTCTGAACTGATTATTAATTGTGAACTGTTGGCTTAAAAAACACTGATAACCAAATTTGCATCCATTGCAATTTCTATTCACATTAACTAGTCTGTTAACTGTAAAAATGCAGAAAAAAAAACAGCTTAGTTGCATAGTGGGGCGAAAACAATTACAATAATTTAGCTTGCAACGTTACATATAATTTCAGAAGATTTCCAAACATTTATGACATTTTGTACATTCATAATATACATTTATGAATATTAGTTACGGTTAGGGTTTGTCACATAAACAGGATGCACCTGCTCTCATAACTGCAGTGCTGCCTCTGGGTTCTTACAGTGAAACAGGCCTAAAATGATGAAAGAAATAACTGGAAATTAATTAGTTTTATATGTGTGTGTGTTTTTTTTTTCTTTTCTCTTATAACCTTTGTGTAACCATGGTGCTTTTTTTTGGGAAAATAACTTTCATACTAATGCTTTTATGCTAGAAGACGACGACTTTATTTTTCACATATACTGTACATTGTAGCAGAGTGAAATTCTTTTCTTCACATATCGTAACTTGTTAGGAAGTTGGGGTTGGAGCAGAGGATCGGTCTTGATCGGTACCTGCTTCACATCTGAAACGCTGGCCTCCCAGGAACTCCTTTAATGGTGCAAACATGTGGAAATGGTCAGGACTGTACAGGGATGTGGCAATAACTCCCAATCAAGGTCCTGTAATATGTAAGTGGTGTTTGTGAATGATTGTGTGTACAGTTCCCACAGACAGATGTGTCTCTTCTGCAAGCTGATGACAAATCATCCATCGATTTTCAAAGATCAGTCGTTCCACTTGCTGAACGTTGACAGGAACGACTCCAGTGGGCTCTGAGCCGCTATTGTCATTCATAGAAGTACGGCCGTCCTTAAAATGTTCAAATGTTTACTGCAGCTAAGAGTCTGATCATCGTACTGGGCTTTAAGACGTTTAACATAAATCACTGCGTCAATGTATGGAATATTTCTATCTTCAATTTGAAATGACAAATCTCATATTCAACGTTCACTCAACAGAGATTTAAGAAATGTAGACACTATATATATATATATATATATATATATATATATATATATATGAAGAGTTTGATTGTACATGTAATTAACAAAAACCTCAAATTAGTATTTAAGCCCTGGAGAGATGTCGGGGTGATTTGATTAACAAAGTTCAACCCTTAATTTTCAGTTGTTGTTTCAGAGTGTATTTTGTGTGTCGCTTCAGGCTCTGATCATTACAGCTGAGGTAAGAAGAGATTAGAAAGTATCAGTAATGATAATTATATGAAGCTGCACAGGCTGAAACAAATATCCAACACCCTTATAGAACCTCCATTAGCTGTAATAACTGGTTTTTGCTCTATATGATGATGAGGAATTGTAAAGCATCGTGCCTCATAAAAAAATAAATAAATGAATAAGAAAATCCGGTATATCAATAATTTTGCATCTCGATTAGGTTTAGATCTTGGTTCAAAATGGCCTTGTACAAAATGCCTTAATTATCTAAAATATCATTAGTCAATAATTAACTTTAAACAAGCTTCATGTTTGGCCATTACTCTGTCACCCCCCACAACAACTGTGGGCTCCTTGTGGAATCACCGGGACCTGGGGCTACTTAATTTCTCTCCAGCTTGTGTACGCGTTCATGATAGTGACCTTTGAACATTGAACCTTTGAATCGTTGAACAAAGAGGCCTAAAGTTAGGTTTAATGTTGATGTGTGATGGCTTTTTATTCTTTATTGATTGCTACCAGAAAGCTTGTCATACCAGTTCACGTCTCCAGAAAGAGTTACATTATTATATTAATCTGCACTGATTTTCTCTTAGAGTGGGTTAAACAATCAGATCAACCAGTTTTAGCCTTCTTTTTTTAGGTGCATGTATTGCACGGGTCTTTAATCTACACATGCCGACTGAAATTAGGTTTGACAGTAGCATTGTTCAAGTGAAGTCTATTAATAACCACACTTTGTGTAGATATTATTACAATAATACAATACAGTATTCCTATACAGCCCTCATATCTTCGGATCGAACGTAATTAAATTTAGATCAAACGAAAGAAATTAAAGAAGCATTTCTGTTCACTGTGAAAGGTCTCAACGTGCCGAAATGTATAATTAAAAAAATTGGTTGTTTATATAATAAACCCAGAAGCAACCTCATTTCCCCTCTCGTCAGTGTTCAGCATCACCAGTACACTAATCTGTCATCATCTGCAGCTGTTTCTCACTGGTTCACGCCTCGAGTTAGATGTTGTTTTTTTTTTTTTTAATGCACAAATGATTCATGTCCCTGCGTGGCCTAACAAAGAAAGATATTCCTCTGAAATTGGTCAGGTACAGGGATTGAACTGGAAAATGAGAGCCAGCAAAGTCCTTCAGGAAGCTTGGAGGACTATTCCACAAAAGTACATTAAAAATACTTTTAAAATAAAGTCTGGATTTTTTGGAGCAAAATATGAAAAAAAAAAGAAGAGTGGCTCAAGTATTTTTCACAGTATATCAGAGCACCTTTCACACTCCACATCCTCTGTTTTATCTTTTGAACTGCAACACCTGTGTAACCATTGGAGAGTCTGTTAGCCCACAGAGTTTCATCTACTTTGAAAAAACCCTTGTGACTGTTTAAGAAGTTTATCGACATGAACAAGTGATGATATTTTACTTGTTTCTATTTTTTACTGTTTATTGATGAATCATTAATAATAATAATAATAATAATAATAATAATAATACATTTATAGATATTGGAAACATACATATAATTTCAGAAGATTTCCAAACATTTATGACATTTTGTACATTCATAATATACATTTATGAATATTAGTTATGGTTAGGGTTTGTCACATAAACAGGATGCACCTGCTCTCATAACTGCAGTGCTGCCTCTGGGTTCTTACAGTGAAACAGGCCTAAAATGATGAAAGAAATAACTGGAAATTAATTAGTTTTATATGTGTGTGTGTGTTTTTTTTCCTTTCTTTTCTCTTATAACCTTTGTGTAACCATGGTGCTTTTTTTGGGAAAATAACTTTCATACTAATGCTTTTATGCTAGAAGACGACGACTTTATTTTTCACATATACTGTACATTGTAGCAGAGTGAAATACTTTTCTTCACATATCTTAACTTGTTAGGAAGTTGGGGTTGGAGCAGAGGATCGGTCTTGATCGGTACCTGCTTCACATCTGAAACGCTGGCCTCCCAGGAACTCCTTTAATGGTGCAAACATGTGGAAATGGTCAGGACTGTACAGGGATGTGGCAATAACTCCCAATCAAGGTCCTGTAATATGTAAGTGGTGTTTGTGAATGATTGTGTGTACAGTTCCCACAGACAGATGTGTCTCTTCTGTAAGCTGATGACAAATCATCCATCGATTTTGAAAGATCAGTCATTCCACTTGCTGAACGTTGACAGGAACGACTGCAGTGGGCTCTGAGCCGCTATTGTCATTCATAGAAGTACGGCCGTCCTTAAAATGTTCAAATGTTTACTGCAGCTAAGAGTCTGATCATCGTACTGGGCTTTAAGACGTTTAACATAAATCACTGCGTCAATGTATGGAATATTTCTATCTTCAATTTGAAATGACAAATCTCATATTCACTTAATGAAAATTATTTAAAGGTCACATTAATTAAATTAAAATAAAAGATTGTAGTGGTATTATATTGATTACTGGTCACTTACTCACATGAAAAAAGAAATCTTTTCCCTGTTCCCTTTTATCTACAGTATGGAGATGATGTCATGATGCAAATCTTGTGTACTGTGCGTCTTTACTGTTGTGTGTCCATTCTATATTAATGTGCAGCTGAGCAGATTGGAGCAACGGAGTCTCATCAACATCAACACTCACCATGAAGATCCCACTCTCCTTAGGTCTGCTATCAATCAGCATCATCAGTGAGTTTTAAGCTAAAACCTTTCATTCAGTCATCAATCTGTATGTTTCTGTATTAAAATTCAATTAATCACATATTGTTCATCTATCTTCAGGTGTGAAATCTCAAAGTCTTGAGTCATTACAAACATCAGTGCAGAAGAAACCTGGAGAAACTCTCCTGAGAGTCTCTCCTGCAGAGGATCTGGATTTACTTTTGGAGATTATCAAATTCACTGGATCAGACAGCAGGCGAACAAACCACTGGTGTGGATGGGGTATAACTATAGTGATGCCAGTCTCGCTGGTTATAGTAAATCTTTTAAAGGGAGAACAGAAATCGCCAACGCTAATTCCAACAGCATGGCGTATCTCAAACTCTCTGGTGTGACAGCAGAGGACACAGCTGTGTATTACTGTGCAAGATGACCACAATAGCATAAATATGGGGAAACACTGTACAAAAACACCAGTGATGCAGCTGGTTCATTCCATTGGCCTTTAATTAAGTGACCAAATTCTCTTTCATTTCAATAAGGGATCCCTGATCATCAGCATTCTTTGAATAAAATCTCCTCTTTCAATTCAGCTTATAGATAATAACAAAGTTAACCCTCGTCAAAAAGTAGGTTAAAACTTTTATTATTAAACCTATTCTTTCACTTTAATATAATTTAATTTGGTAAAGATGCAATCTAGTAAGCCAGCTTCAATTAACTTTTATAGTTCTTGTAATTTGTTCTCCACTAGAACCTACAGAGGATTTAATATCTTTCAGTAGCTCAGGAATTATTACTCTCTCACTCTCTCTAATCAGTAGATAAAGCTGATAGATTTCTGCCTTTACTTTTGTTTCTGACTTTTTTTTTTTTTTTTTGATGAAAGATGAGATTTTGCCCTTACTGGTTTCTATTTTAAATTTGTATTTCATATGGTCTAATAATTAAAATAAATAAATAAAAAGCTATAACTACATTATAAACAAAATTGAAGTTCAGTAATTAAGGAAAACATAAAGGTGACAACTCTTACTCAGCTCCACATGTTTATAATGTCATGGCTGATTAGGGTGTTAATCACTGCAGTAATGATCCAATCACAGGTTATTTAGTAATCCAAACTCAACTGTTTCTTTGATTAACAGTCAGTGTATTAGTTACTGTACAGAACACACTGGTCAATATGAATAATGTATTATTTATGAGATTATGCAAGCTACATTTTTTTTCTCAAATGTTGATGTCTAAATTAAATCATATTAGCCATAAAGTGTATTGAATATTCATTGACCCACATAGAAAATACCCAGTATGGCACATGACCAGACCTCCAGATTCAGGGAAAAGATGCTGTGTTTAACCCAAGGTGCAATTTCTGAAACGACACAAAGGGGGCAGCAGAGCTTAACAAATAAATTGTGGATCCACAAACTGTTTCTGTTCTCATGAGGTTTATCCAGTATCACTCATTATGATATATTTACATATATTATACGGATTTTGGATTTTTCTTTCCCAATACTGTTTGTAGAAACTATTATTCCTAAGTTTCCTTAAATGTTTTATAACAGCATCGTTTAACTGAGGTTTGACAGTGTAAACGCAAACTAGATTTTTTAGATACGGTACATGTTTAGCTTTAACATTTGAGGAGGTGGTGCTATTCTTCTAAACATTTCTCTCTAATCTCAAGGTGACGACATGAGACATAATATTGTGAGATCATTCTCCAGTGCTGTTAGACTCCGACTGTTCTGAATATGCTGTGGAAGGTGTCTGTTCTTCCCTTGAATACTTTGACAATAAAGTTTGTTTGTATGGTCGCATCACTTCATCTGATATCTGTATGAAAGAAAATCTACAGCATGGGACAATTTAGAAACAATATAAGAACAGACACTATGAGCTGTGAGTTTTGTAGCTACAGTACCTTCATCTTTATGTGTTTGAATGAAATATCAAGTTTAATTGCCCTGTGATTTTTTTGTTTTAAGTTTTATAAATTCATTTCACAAAAGCTGCAAAGAAGTCACCCATTAAGCACTGCCTCAAGCTTATTATTTGTCAAAACATAACCTCAAACCAGACTGATAGATACACACGTGGACAAAATTGTTGGTACCCTTCGGTCAATGAAAGAAAAACTCACAATGGTCACAGAAATAACTTTAATCAGACAAAAGTAATAATAAATAAGAATTCTATGAATGTTAACCAATGAAAGTCAGACATTGCTTTTCAACCATGCTTCAACAGAATTATAAAAAAAAATGAACTCATGGAACAGGCCTGGGTAAAAATGATGGTACCCCTAACTTAATAGTTTGTTGCACAACCTTTTGAGGCAATCACTGCAATCAAACGATTCCTGTAACTGTCAATGAGACTTCTGCACCTCTCTGCAGGTATTTTGGCCCACTCCTCATGAGCAAGCTGCTCCAGTTGTTTCCGGTTTGAAGGGTGCCTTTTCCAGACAGCATGTTTCAGCTCCTTCCAAAGATGCTCAATAGGATTGAGGTCAGGGCTCATAGAAGGCCACTTTAGAATAGTCCAATGTTTTCCTCTTAGCCATTCTTGGGTGTTTTTAGCTGTGTGTTTTGGGTCATTGTCCTGTTGCAAGACCCATGACCTGCGACTGAGACCCAGCTTTCTGACACTGGCCAGCACATTTCTCTCTAGAATCCCTTGATAGTCTTGAGATTTCATTGTACCCTGCACAGATTCAGGACACCCTGTGCCAGATGCAGCAAAGCAGCCCCAGAACATAACAGAGCCTCCTCCATGTTTCACAGTAGGGACAGTGTTCTTTTCTTGATATGCTTCATTTTTCTTGGATCTCTTTAGAAGTCTTTCTGGGCTCTTTTGTTACCATTCGGATTATCCGTCTCTTTGATTTGTCGTCAATTTTCCTCCTGCGGCCACGTCCAGGGAGGTTGGCTACAGTCCCATGGATCTTAAATTTCTGAATAATATGTGCAACTGTAGTCACAGGAACATCTAGCTGCTTGGAAATGGTCTTATAGCCTTTACCTTTAACATGCTTGTCTATAATTTTCTTTCGAATCTCCTGAGACAACTCTTTCCTTCGCTTCCTCTGGTCCATGTTGAGTGTGGTACATACCATGTCACCAAACAACACAGTGACTACCTGGAGCCCTATATATAGGCCCACTGACTGATTACAAGATTGTAGACACCCGTGATGCTAATTAGTGGACACACCTTGAATTAACATGTCCCTTTGGTCACATTATTTTCAGTATTTTCTAGGGGTACCATCATTTTTGTCCAGGCCTGTTCCATGAGTTAATTTTTTTAAATAATTCCGTTGAAGCATGGTTGAAAAGCAATGTATGACCTTCATTGGTTAACATTCATATAATTCTTATTTATTATTACTTTTGTCAGATTAAAGTTATTTCTGTGACCATTGTGAGTTTTTCTTTCATTGACCGAAGGGTACCAACAATTTTGTCCACGTGTGTATATTTAAAACAGACATGATACAAAATTTCAAACTCTGGACATATTTTTACAGACATATTTAAGAGATTTTCTCATACAGAAGAATCCATCACGTTTCCTTTCAGATAAGGAGTGTCTCCATTCAAATGTCCTTCCCTGTCATATATTTAAGCAATGAAAACCAAGCGCTTTTACTGTAGTTCCTCTACTTCAACACCCACCATGACCTCTACATGTCTACTTCTGCTGCTGGCAGCCGTACACTGTAAGTGTTTTGCATTTGACATAATATAATGCCGTTTTGGTTATTTATAGACTTTTGCTTTTCCAACATTAAAATAACATTTCTTTAACAGGTGTTCACAGTGTTGAGCTGATCCAGCCCAAATCCACAGTAGTAACCCCTGGTCAGTCACTGACTCTGACCTGTAAAACATCTGGATATTCATTAAGCAGCTACTGGACACACTGGATACGACAACCTGAAGGAAAAACTCTGGAGTGGATTGGACAAATACATGGTAGCGGTAGCATTCACGTTAACGAGAAACTGAAAAACAGGTTTCAAGTTTCCATACACACGTCTAGCAGCACAGTAATATTAACTGGGAAGAACATGCTGACTGAAGACACAGCTGTGTATTACTGCGCTCGGGAGCTCCACAGTGAGACATGTCAATAATAACCCTGCACAAAAACACCTCAAACACTAATCCCTTACTAATCCCAATCGGAATGAAAACAAGTTTAAAGTGAATTTTTTTAAAATTCAGAGTGTAGATTTTAAACTAGGAATCTTACATTTCTAACATTTCTGTCAAGTATACACACGATTGTCATATATATCACATCACAAACAAGAAATTCTTATTCTGTAATATCACTGGCTGACTCAAAAATAAAAATAGGTCTGATCATATACAGAAGTACAGTAATTTTCCCCATTATCACTATAACAATATTCTATGAATGATAATAATTATCATTCTAAATGTAGTATTTTATCCTTGATCCCTGTTTATTACAATTAATATTATCTACTTAAAATATTTATTTAAAAAGTAAATCTCTTCCATAGGCTGAAGTTTCACATATTTATATTGTCTCCACATATGTAAAAAATATTGTAAATGCATTTTCTCGCAGTCATCACCAGATAAGCAAATCCTAGCACCAGGGCTCAATATCATTCTATATGTATGATGTGATGTCTGTTAAACATTGGGGAAGACAGAACACTGAAATACAAACAAAACACACCATGTTCCCTACAGGTTTTCTACAAGTCTACTACTACTCTTGCTGGCAGCTGCGTCATTATAATAAAAAAAAACCAAATGTGCATCGTACAGTACAGTATGTCATTTAAATTATCACATTATGAGATAGAAATGGTGATGAACTGACTCAAGCTGTTTCAATGACATGCTTTGGCCTTTAGAGGGCAGTAGCTCACTTCCATTACAGTAAAATGTGCTTTGAATATAACCATTAATACCAACAGCAATAACATGAATTATGTGAATACAAGACACATTGTAAAGTATACGCTACTCTATAGGAACAACGAAAACATCTAAGACAATTTAAACATTTACATTACGCAGCTACACGCATGGAGTTCGCATCTTCTCCCTGTGCTTGGTTTGTTTCCTCTGTATACTCTGGTTTCTTCCCATAGTCCAAAGACATGAAGTGTAGGCTGATTTCATGTTTTTCAAAATGCTGGTGACGTTTGTTTGTGTGTGACAAGAGTCTTGTGTGATTGGTTCACTGGGATAGGCGTTAGGCTTCCACCACCTTAACCAGGAAAAGCAGTATGAATATATGGATGGATATTGATTGTAAAGATGTTTAGTGTCAATTCAAAGATGTCTACATTATTAATGAACAATCATGTCAAAAGTTAAAGAAATTAAAGGATCCTCATAAGAATCTTGAAAGTTCATTTCATGTAGACCAATAACAACAACAACAACAACAACAACAATAATAATAATAATAATAATAATAATAATAATAATAATAATAAAACATTAAGCTGAACTGGCAAGTTGTGAACAGTGACATCACTCTCATTCTTGACTCATGCAAAATCAGCCTGTTGATGTTCATATTATAGATCTGACTCTATTGGTTTAAAGGATGTCTATGCAAATCCATCCTGTTATTATTTGCTCTGCATAAAAATCAGTTTGTTGAAAGCTCATATCATCCAACTGAATTACAGAACTTCCAACCATCACAGACTTTCATTATGGGGCTAAATATCATTCAGGAGTGCATTTGTATACTCATCTTAAAACAAGGTATTGAGGACTGAGGCTCCTTATAACAGAACACAGATGTGGCTCTTGTTGCCTGAAAAATTCTGTTCACATAATGTCCAGTACGAGTGTCAAATATTTAAGAGGTTCGGACAGATGCAATTGCAGATTAGCGTTTCTTTACTAAAAGCAGCGTAGGCATGCACGTCCAAAATGTGAGACAGGATCATGAACAGGGACGGGCAGAAGGTCAGCCAATGAGCAGTGTATCACAGGTAAATCATCCTTAATGATCCTAAATTTCCAAACACAAGAACACTAAGGCTTGGTAAAGTCAAGCTGAGCTAATACGGTATGCGCCAAAATATAAAACAACTGAAAATATTCAATACTGTTTGTTTTGGTGCATATATATTTTTACAAAGACTGTGAGTTCAGAGACTGTTTAAATAGGTTATAATGGACTAGAACCAGGTGTGTATGATCGCAACAGAGTACGAGCATGACCGTGTAGTGTTGGGAATTAGTAGTCCATGGTGGCCATTGCCATAGGATGATGTACAGTAGATGCATCATGGGTAATGGAGTTTGAGGCAGACTCTGGCCGTGTTATGACAGCTAGAATGTATTTTTACAGACATACAGCATGACATGCTGGCTCTCGTAACTGAACTACTAATCTAATCACAGGCTTTTAAAAATAAATCATAGCACTGGTGCAAAAATATGTTGTTTCTTAATGACTAATATGCGATTTCAGTTCAGTACACAATATAAAAAGAGAGATGTATTGGAGGATGAAACAGTTCTGAACTTTAAGATGGCAACAATAACACTGCACCTAATGAGCATGGATCACTAGCTCTTCGCCTTCAGCATTTCTCTATAACAACATGAACCCAAGTGTTTTATTGCTCACTGAATCCGTCACTGTGCTCCTCTGCTTCTGCGGTGTTTCAAATCAAGGTCCAAGTGTTCATGTCAAGCAGTTGGGAGCACTCGAAAGACTAACAGCAACAATCTCTTCGTGGCTATTCTTCTTTTACCTCTGTAGTGGGCGTGGCATGCAAATGAGTTCCTGTGTTTCAGCCATTCATGCTGATAAATTCAGCTCACCAACATACCTGTAGTTTGTGTTCATTTACGGGCAACGTAATCGATTTAAGACTTTAAGATGGGACTAGAGAGAGTTTTGCGTTATTTTACTCTAACAATGTTCATTCAATGTCAGTATTAATATTTATGACATATTTTTTATATTCTTTTCTGTCTGTCATTTGTTTGAAATGATTGCCTTCATGTATTTTTATATTTCAGATTCCTGCAGTCAGACACTGGTCGAGTCTGATCCGGCGGTCATCAAACCTGATCAGACTCATACACTGACCTGCACGGCTTCTGGATTTAACTTTGGTGGCACTTGGATGGCTTGGAACAGACAGGCTCCAGGAAAAGGACTGGAATGGGTTGCATTTATCTCAGGCGACAGTAGTAGCAAGTATTACTCCAGTGCAGTTAACGGTCGCTTCACCGTCTCCAGAGACAACAGTAAGATGCAGGTGTATCTGCACATGAGCAGCGTGAGGACAGAAGACACTGCAGTGTATTACTGCGCTAAAGACATACAGTGAGACATGAGACTCCAGAGCTGTGCACAAACCCCTTCACAACATGGAAGCACAGTACCTTGTACCTCTAGGAAGTAAGACTTTTTTTTCTAAATATCAAAAAATTTAAATACCGCCAACACGGCAGGTTTATTTAAAATATTAAACAAAACAAACCTCTATTAGTAATTTACACTTTAAGGTATGCAACAGTCTGGTTTCAGGAAGTGTTGCTGAGTTCCTCTTACCACTCTGAAGTTTATTATGGCCCTTGAACTGTAAGAGGTCATGCTACACCGCTGACAGCCAGCAGAGGGTGCTAGTGTCACACAGTGAAAGATGACTAAATGTAAAATTCAGTTACCTAGAACTCTCAGAGTTACCAGTCTCTCTTTTTTTCCCTCTCCAATGAAGTTGCAAGTTATGTCAATGCTGTTATGTTTAGCATATTATGTTAATTATTCTCCTTATAGACACCTCCACCTCATAAACATTTTAACTCTTTATATGTGGAGTGGCATACACATAGAACTGTGCTTCACATCCAAACAAGGTACCAAAACATAAACACATCCTCATGAGCTGTACATGTTTCCTCCGAGAGACTTATTAGGATTTATTTATTTAACACAAT
This sequence comes from Clarias fuscus, assembly GCA_030347435.1. Lineage (NCBI taxonomy): Eukaryota > Metazoa > Chordata > Actinopteri > Siluriformes > Clariidae > Clarias > Clarias fuscus. The sequence goes on along the minus strand of CM059222.1, from coordinate 5,230,501 downwards.
TATTACTATTAAAATATTTCAAATTTCAAAAAGTAAAAATTCCAAGGTGGATTAGTGGTTAGCACTGTCGCCTTGCACCGCCAGGGTCCGGGTTAGATTTTTTGGCCTGGTTTGATTCCCGTTTCTGTGTGCGTTGAGATTGCATCCTCTTCCCGTGCTTGGTGGGTTTCATCCGGGCACTCCGGTTTTCTCCCACAGTCCAAAAAACATATTGAGCTAATTAGCCCCTCCTCTTATCTTTGGCTGGTACTTAAATCTGATGACAAACAAGCAATCAAAATGAAATTGAAGCAAATGCTTTCATAATATTTAAAAAGACATGACCACTGTAGTCTAATTATATAAAGTTAATATATATAAGAAATCAACTTAAAGTTCCTTTAAGGACTTTCCTACACAGTTTATTGTGAATGAAACCAACCCCACCCCATGTCCATAAAAAACAAAAGCGTAATCAGATAGACGACATTATAATGCAACCACTTTCCTATTATCAGAACACAGGCAAACTTATGCACTTTTATGTTTTTTTGTGCCTAATAATAAGATATAGTCTATATATTGTCTTTCTTTTAAAAAGGGAAACCAATATATTTTCAATATATCAGTTTCTTAAAATGTGGCCCAATCATTATTGCCATTATTGGAAGTTCTGCTAAAGATTGTGTCATTTTGTATCCACTTCAAACCTAATGAGCATTTACACTGGCATCACTTACAGACTCAGCTTGTGTTTGTAGATTTATTTCTTCATTACTGCTCATGGACACGCCTTATTCAAATAGAGTCGGGCATAAAGAGCATGTTCTTGTCTGTTCTAGTTTCCATTGAGGTCTGTGATACATAACACTCTCAAGCACATCATTTTGTTTGGAGACAAACTTTGAGAATGTTGTTAGGATACTGTGTTGTTTTTGTGCTAATTTCATGTACGTATGGAAGGTTTTCACATGATCCTCACCAGAAAACTGAAATATTTTCTTAGTGTTCGTCTATAATCGCTCTAATATTTACTCATCATCTTTTTTCCAGATTCTTATGGACAGTCCCTGACCTCATCTGCTTCTGTGGTGAAGAGACCTGGAGAGTCAGTCACTCTGTCCTGCACCGTGTCTGGACTCTCGCTCAGCTATTTGCACTGGATCCGTCAGAAATCAGGACAAGGACTGGAATGGATTGGATACATTGATAGTGGCACTGGCACTGCATTCGCTCAGTCTCTGCAGGGCCAGTTCTCCATCACTAAAGACACCAATAAAAACATGGTGTATCTGGAAGTGAAGAGTCTGAAAGCTGAAGACACGGCTGTTTATTACTGTGCCAAAGAATCACACTGACACAACAGACCCCAGAGCTGTACAAAAACTCACACAAGCACTTCCTCATGAGCTGTAAATAATCCCTCAGCAGGAAACTGAACCTCAGAGACATTTATTACAAATATTCACAGAGACTTTTATGCTGGATGAGCTACATAACAAAAGGCAACGCAGATGAAAAAATATGTTACTATTAAACAAATCAATTACATTGTGTTATCTGTAACCTGAACTTGTAATGAGGATTTTCAATATTATTAAATGAAACTAGAGGAAAATAATCAAGTCCAGGATGGCTGTTGTTGATAATTTGCTCATAAGAAGATATTTAGTAGTTAATATTTAATTAAAATCCAGAAAATCAAAACTCTTTAGGGGATAATAATACAACTAGTGACATTTACATGTATTATATATATGTTTTAGGTCTTCATATAGAGTAGGTTATACTTTACACTTACATTTCTATATATACAGTACAGACCAAAAGTTTGGACACACCTTCTCATCCAAAGAGTTTTCTTTATTGTGTTCTTTATTGTGTTCTTTAGCCCAAACGCGTCTCTCCTGCTTGTTGCCTGTCCTTAGCAGTGGTTTCCTAGCAGATCTTCTACCATGAAGGCCTGATTCACACAGTCTCCTCTTAACAGTTGTTCTAGAGATGCGTCTGCTGCTAGAACTCTGTGTGGCATTGACCTGCTCTCTGATCTGAGCTGCTGTTAACCTGTGATTTCTGAGGCTGGTGACTCGGATGAACTTATCCTCCGCGGCAGAGGCGACTCTCGGTCTTCCTTTCCTGGGGCGGTCCGCATGTGAGCCGGTTTCTTTGTAGCGCTTGATGGTTTTTGTGACTGCACTTGGGGACGCTTTCAAAGTTTTCCCAATTTTTCCGACTGACTGACCTTCATTTCTTAAAGTAATGATGGCCACTCGCTTTTTTCTTCACTTAGCTGCTTTTTTCTTGCCATAATACAAATTCTCTGACCTCCTCTGCTTCTTTGGTAAGGAGATCTGGAGAGTCAGTCATGGAGAGTCCGTCACTCTGTCCTGCACCGTCTCTGGACTCTCCCTCAGCTATTTGCACTGGATCTGGATCCATCCATTCGTACGAGATTAATAATACCGTGTGCTTTACAGTGCATAGTGTGTGTAGGCACTAACATCGGATCTGTCGAAATGTTTTCTCAAAGAAATTGATTTTTAGAAATGATTCAGTCTAGTTGTATGTTATAAACTAGTAACTATATCAATAAAATATTGCACTCTTAAATGTCAATGTGCCTTCAATAAAGCGATGGACTATACTAATATATTGTATATACTCTCACTGGCCACATTAATAGGAACACCTGCATCTTGCTCATTTGTACAATTACCTAATCATGTGGAAGCATTGTAGCGCGAACAAATCGTGCAGATTCAGGTTAAAAGCTTTATTCAATATAAGCATCAAACATCAGAATGTAAAAAAAAAAAAAAAAAAAAAGTCTCAAAATGTAGGTGTAGAGCAGGCCAAGGCCAAAGTCCAGTGAAGCATGAACTGCAAAAATTGTATCTTAGCAAGTGAACATATCTTGAACATACTTGACTTTGTCAATACTTCCTTAAAACAAGTGTACAAATAATAATAATAATAATAATAATAATAATAATAATAATAATAATTAAAAAACAACTGCCACATATAATATTATTAAGCACATTTCTTGTAAAATGTCACTAAAATTGCAAGTGAAAACCTCTTTTAGGAATTTATTTCTTGAATAAAGCAAAATTAAATGCCAATTCAACAAGAAGTTGAAGTTCAACAAGAAGTATTATGTTTGTGGTACATTTATTTTTCGAAATTATAGATGTTTTGGCTAGATTAAAAAAACTATATTTTACTTGATAAGAGTAAAATATTAGTAAGTGAGTAAAAGAGCAGTCATTTTTTTTGCAGTGTTGATTGTGTCTTTAAGCGTGCATGAAGGATAGAACTAGAAATATTTGATAGTCAAAATAATTATGGAGAAAATGAGCTACCGTACCTAAAACAGTTGCTTTAAATGTTTAAATGTCATCAGTCTGTGAAAAAAAGCAATATTTACTAGGTGTGTCTGTGCCTATTATCATCAAACTTCAGATGAGTGACAAGTCCAATGAGCTGATATCTGTTATTAACCAAGACATGGTTCTTGTTTCAGGTGAGAAGATGTTTTTGAATGTTCTCTCACACACAGCAATCACTTGAGTTTGCACAAAATGGACAAAAACAACAAATAAAAAAGCTGTCCAGTGAGCAGCGGTTCTGCAGATGGAAATTCTTTGTTAATGAAAGAGGTCAGAAAAGAATAACTCAAACGCACTTTAAATGAGTTTGAAATAAATTAAATCAGGAGAGGGCGCTAAAAATATCTCGTGATGGTTTGACGGACTGCAGTTTGTCTTCTTCACTTAAAAAGAAATCAGGCGGTAATGTTTGTACAAACTATTATGTATCTGGTAAGAGGAACTAATTCATGTACAATCCACAACATTTAAATGTCAGTATAAATATGAATTATGATCTGATATTCTTTAATAAACAAAAAATATATTTATTGGTAAAACAGGAAAAAAAAAAAACTTCTCGGTCTGAACTGTAACTCGTTTTTGCCTGATTGTTAATTTTGGACTGTTTGCTTTTAAAACACTGATAACCAAATTTGTGACGAGATTGCATTCATTGCACTTTCAATTCACATTAACTAGCCGAAACTGGTAAAATGCAGAAACAAAACAGCTTAGTTGCATATTGGGACAACAACTATGAGATAATTTTGCTTGCAACGTTCACTTTCAAGAGATATTTAAGAAATGTAGACATTATATATGAATGAAAAGTTTGATTGTGCATGTAATTAACAAAAATGTCAAATTAGTATTTAAGCCCTGGGGACAATTTGGGCTGATTTGATTAACAAAGCAGAAAAGTTCAACCCTTAATTTTCAGTTGTAGTTTCAGGGTTTATTTGTGTGTCGCTTCAGGCTCTGATCATTACAGCTGAGCTAAGAAGAGATTAGAAACTATCAGTAGTTATAATTATATGAAGCTGCACAGGCTGAAACAAGTATCTAAACCCTTAGAGAACCTCCATTAGATGTAATAACTGATTTTCTGTTTATGGTGATGAGGAATCGTAGATAGTAGATCCTGCCTCATAAAAAATTAATTAATTAATTAAAAATCCAGTATATCAATAATTTGGACCACTGCATTTTGATTAGGTTATTCCCCCCCCCCCCCCCCACACCCCCCCAACAACTGTGGGCTCCTTGTTTAATCATCAGGACCTGGTGATTTAATTTAATTTCTATTAATTTCTCTCCAGCATGTGTACATGTACATGTGTACTGGAATGATAGTAAAGACCTTTGAACATTGAACCTTTGGAACTTTGAACAAAGAGGCCTAAAGTTAGGTTTAATGTTGATGTGCGATGGCTTTTTGTTCTTTAAGGATTGCTGTATAAGGATATATATATATATATATATATATATATATATATATATATATATATATATATATACAGGGTGGGCCATTTATATGGATACACCTTAATAAAATGGGAATGGTTGGTGATATTAACGTCCTGTTTGTAGCACATTAGTATATATGAGGGGGCAAGTTTCTGACCACTTATAAAATGTGTTCAGTGTGTTCAGTTTGCTAACTGTAGCATGGGAGATGGGTGGTCTCGTAGGGTGTCTTGCATTGAAATCTGCTGCAATGACCCGGTTACTGTGTTCACCAGATATCAACACAATTTCGATCCGCTCATCACGTGTTAACCTCTTCAACATGTCAATGGCTGTGAACAAAGAGAAACTTGTAAATAACTCATGAAAGAATAAAGTTACATTAAAACCAAGCACACCATTGTTTTTCTTGTGAAATTCCCAATAAGTTTGATGTGTCACATGACCCTCTTCCTATTGAAAAAACAAAAGTTGGATCCAAGATGGCCGACTTCCAAATGGCCACCATGGTCACCACCCATCTTGAAAAGTCACATATACTAATGAGCCACAAACAGGACGTTAATATCACCAACCATTCCCATTTTATTAAGGTGTATCCATATAAATGGCCCACACTGTATATTACAATTACACGATAACTACAGTACTTTGCAAAAAGTTTTCATATTAAATGAAATCTAAATAATTCAATTATGTAGATTAAATTAAGGAATTATTATAATTTTTCTTTTACTGTGACAGGCTGCAAATTGCCCAAAGATATAATTAAAAACAATTGGTTGTTTATATGACAAAACCAGCAGCAACCTCTTTCCCCTTTCGTCTGTTCCAACCACTCAGCATCAGCAGTATATTAATCATCAGCCTGATTGTCTGTCATCATCTGCACCTGTTTCTCACTGGTTCATGACTCAAGTAAAAAAAATAAAAATAAATTCTACATGAATGAATCATAGGTCTCTGTGTGGCTAACAAAAAAATACCTCAGTGAAAACCCTCTGAAACTGGACTTAAAATGTGAGCCAATAAAGTCCTTCAGGAAGCTTGGAGACTATTCATCAAAAATACATTAAAAATACCAGACAGTCTGTGGTTTTGAAAGCGAAATATGAAAAAAGTCTATTTCACAGTATGTCAGAGCAGCTTTCACACTCCACATCCTCTATTTTATCTTTGGATTGTAACACCTGTGTAATTGTTGAAGTCTGTTAACCCACAGGGTTTAATCTACTGTGATTGTTTAAGAAATTTATTGACGGAAACAAGTGATGTTCTTTAACATATTTAAATGTATTGCTGTTTAATGATTAATCATCATCATCATCATCATCATTAACAACAACAACAACAACAACAACATAACAACAACAACAACAACAACAACAATAATAATTATATTTATATTATTTTAAGGTGTCCATATAATTTAAAAAGAGTCCCAAACATTTTTGGAATGATGTACATTCATAATATACATTTATGAATATAAGTTATGGTTATGGTTTGTCACACAAACAGGATGCACCTGCGCTCTCTACCACTAGAGGTCGCTGTGTGCACATGTCCTACAGGGGCTGAATTGCTTAAAATGGTCTGAATTGCTTAAAGAAGCAACTAACTAAGTAACTGCTAAAAAAGACTATGTATGCTTCAAGAGACTGTGTGTATGTGTGTATGTCCAGAGCCCATGTGTGTATTTTGTTCGTTCCTTTTTTGTGAATTAAAGACTTTTATGTTTAAAAACAATCCCTCTGCGCCTATGCCTGCCCTTTATACCCACGGCAATAACATCCGCCCGTCATATCAGTTCGTGACATCTTAACTGCAGCTGTCATGGGTCTAGCCTGGTGGTGCTAGCTAGACCCGGCTGATGCTGTTGCCGTGGGCATATGTGATAGGCATGAAGGCAGAGGGGTTGTTAAACAGAAAGAGTCTTTATTTAAACAAACTCAAAAACAGACAAACGAACAAAGAAACAACAAACTCAAACTAGGGCTCAGGAAAAACACAGGGACGGCGCGCTAACACAGGGAACGGCGCGCTAACACATGGAGACAAGAACTGGACACAGGGAACCAGGAGCTGACATGGGATCTAGGAGCTGACACAGGGAACCAGGAGCTGACACAGGGAACCGACAGAGAACTGGGGATGAGGAAACATGGAGCTGAAGCTAACTAAGACACATAGGGGAACTAGAGACTGGAGAGACAGGAGACGGGAGAGACAGGGCTAGACAGGACTGGAGACTGGAGAGACAGGACTGGAGACTGGAGAGACAGGACCGAAGACTGGAGAGACAGGACCAGGAGCACAGAGACAGGACCAGGAGCACAGAGACAGGACCAGGAGCACAGAGACAGGGCTAGACAGGAGAGACAGGGCTAGACAGGAGACTAGAGACAGGAGACTAGACTGGCTGGGTTAGTGGTTAGTTGGGTTAGTAGCTACATGGAATGCTGAGGGCACTGGATGCTGACCTAACCAGGTTAGTATCTAATGGGGTTAGTGGCTAACCAGGTTAGTACTGACCTGATAGTGGGGAACTGAACACAAAAGGCAAAGCACACATGACGGTAGTTACAAAAACAAACAAACAAACAAACATACCAGACAAACAAACCTCCCAACAAACAATGCTCGACCCAGTTTCCCAGAACAGACAGCTATTTATAGAAGCTTTAATGAGGCACCTCAGTCCAGGTGAGCACTCATCACCTGACTGAGGTGCCTTCTGGGAAACTGAGTCAACCAACAAGAACTACACCAGACAGACAGACATAAACAGTGACCTCTAGTGGAGGTTCCTAACAGTACCCCCCCCCTTAAAAACGCTCCTCCGGAGCGTTACCAGAGGTCCCCATTGTCTTGAGTCATTTCACCCGACTTACGACGCCGACGAGCTGGTTCCCCGAGCAGGATGGGAAGGCGGGCGAAACTGGAATGCCGCCAAAGGCAGGCGCCGGAGGCAGTCTCGGGTCTACCCTTGACGCTTGGCAGTGGAGGTGGCAATGGCCCGTTCTCGGGGTGGTAGACTCGACGCCGAAGCCGGGTGGTGGATGTGGGACCTCCCTTGATGGTCTGGGACGGGAAGGGGGGGGGGATCCCCCACGGAGGCACTGGAAGGTGGTTGGAGCCTCCCCGTGAGGCTCGGAGACGAAGGGCGGAGCCTCCCCGTGAGGCTCGGAGACGAAGGGCGGAGCCTCCCCGTGAGGCTCGGAGACGAAGGGCGGAGCCTCCCCGTGAGGCTCGGAGACGAAGGGCGGAGCCTCCCCGTGAGGCTCGGAGACGAAGGGCGGAGCCTCCCCGTGAGGCTCGGAGACGAAGGGCGGAGCCTCCCCGTGAGGCTCTGGAAGCGGTGCTCTGGGGCCTCCACGTGAGGCTCTGGAAGCGGTGCTCTGGGGCCTCCACGTGAGGCTCTGGAAGCGGTGCTCTGGGGCCTCCACGTGAGGCTCTGGAAGCGGTGCTCTGGGGCCTCCACGTGAGGCTCTGCACAAAGGTAGTGGGACCTTTCCCAGTTCTGCTGTAGGGCAAGCCGACGACACTCAGCCTGCTTGCCCCAGCGTTACGGTCCCAGCCCCCCCCCAAAAAAATTCTCCCGGGGGGGCCCCCTCTGCTATGCCTTGGTTTGGTCGAGCATTCTGTCATGGGTCTAGCCTGGTGGTGCTAGCTAGACCCGGCTGATGTTGTTGCCGTGGGCATATGTGATAGGCATGAAGGCAGAGGGGTTGTTAAACAGAAAGAGTCTTTATTTAAACAAACTCAAAAACAGACAAACGAACAAAGAAACAACAAACTCAAACTAAAACTAGGGCTCAGGAAAAACACAGGGATGGCGCGCTAACACAGGGAACGGCGCGCTAACACATGGAGACAAGAACTGGACAAAGGGAACCAGGAGATGACATGGGATCTAGGAGCTGACACAGGGAACCAGGAGCTGACACAGGGAACCGACAGAGAACTGGGGATGAGGAAACATGGAGCTGAAGCTAACTAAGACACATAGGGGAACTAGAGACTGGAGAGACAGGAGACGGGAGAGACAGGGCTAGACAGGACTGGAGACTGGAGAGACAGGACTGGAGACTGGAGAGACAGGACCGAAGACTGGAGAGACAGGACCAGGAGCACAGAGACAGGACCAGGAGCACAGAGACAGGACCAGGAGCACAGAGACAGGGCTAGACAGGAGAGACAGGGCTAGACAGGAGACTAGAGACAGGAGACTAGACTGGCTGGGTTAGTGGTTAGTTGGGTTAGTAGCTACATGGAATGCTGAGGGCACTGGATGCTGACCTAACCAGGTTAGTATCTAATGGGGTTAGTGGCTAACCAGGTTAGTACTGACCTGATAGTGGGGAACTGAACACAAAAGGCAAAGCACACATGACGGTAGTTACAAAAACAAACAAACAAACAAACATACCAGACAAACAAACCTCCCAACAAACAATGCTCGACCCAGTTTCCCAGAACAGACAGCTATTTATAGAAGCTTTAATGAGGCACCTCAGTCCAGGTGAGCACTCATCACCTGACTGAGGTGCCTTCTGGGAAACTGAGTCAACCAACAAGAACTACACCAGACAGACAGACATAAACAGTGACCTCTAGTGGAGGTTCCTAACAGTACCCCCCCCCTTAAAAACGCTCCTCCGGAGCGTTACCAGAGGTCCCCATTGTCTTGAGTCATTTCACCCGACTTACGACGCCGACGAGCTGGTTCCCCGAGCAGGATGGGAAGGCGGGCGAAACTGGAATGCCGCCAAAGGCAGGCGCCGGAGGCAGTCTCGGGTCTACCCTTGACGCTTGGCAGTGGAGGTGGCAATGGCCCGTTCTCGGGGTGGTAGACTCGACGCCGAAGCCGGGTGGTGGATGTGGGACCTCCCTTGATGGTCTGGGACGGGAAGGGGGGGGGGATCCCCCACGGAGGCACTGGAAGGTGGTTGGAGCCTCCCCGTGAGGCTCGGAGACGAAGGGCGGAGCCTCCCCGTGAGGCTCGGAGACGAAGGGCGGAGCCTCCCCGTGAGGCTCGGAGATGAAGGGCGGAGCCTCCCCGTGAGGCTCGGAGACGAAGGGCGGAGCCTCCCCGTGAGGCTCGGAGACGAAGGGCGGAGCCTCCCCGTGAGGCTCGGAGACGAAGGGCGGAGCCTCCCCGTGAGGCTCTGGAAGCGGTGCTCTGGGGCCTCCACGTGAGGCTCTGGAAGCGGTGCTCTGGGGCCTCCACGTGAGGCTCTGGAAGCGGTGCTCTGGGGCCTCCACGTGAGGCTCTGGAAGCGGTGCTCTGGGGCCTCCACGTGAGGCTCTGCACAAAGGTAGTGGGACCTTTCCCAGTTCTGCTGTAGGGCAAGCCGACGACACTCAGCCTGCTTGCCCCAGCGTTACGGTCCCAGCCCCCCCCCAAAAAAATTCTCCCGGGGGGGCCCCCTCTGCTATGCCTTGGTTTGGTCGAGCATTCTGTCATGGGTCTAGCCTGGTGGTGCTAGCTAGACCCGGCTGATGTTGTTGCCGTGGGCATATGTGATAGGCATGAAGGCAGAGGGGTTGTTAAACAGAAAGAGTCTTTATTTAAACAAACTCAAAAACAGACAAACGAACAAAGAAACAACAAACTCAAACTAAAACTAGGGCTCAGGAAAAACACAGGGATGGCGCGCTAACACAGGGAACGGCGCGCTAACACATGGAGACAAGAACTGGACAAAGGGAACCAGGAGATGACATGGGATCTAGGAGCTGACACAGGGAACCAGGAGCTGACACAGGGAACCGACAGAGAACTGGGGATGAGGAAACATGGAGCTGAAGCTAACTAAGACACATAGGGGAACTAGAGACTGGAGAGACAGGAGACGGGAGAGACAGGGCTAGACAGGACTGGAGACTGGAGAGACAGGACTGGAGACTGGAGAGACAGGACCGGAGACTGGAGAGACAGGACCAGGAGCACAGAGACAGGACCAGGAGCACAGAGACAGGGCTAGACAGGAGAGACAGGGCTAGACAGGAGACTAGAGACAGGAGACTAGACTGGCTGGGTTAGTGGTTAGTTGGGTTAGTAGCTACATGGAATGCTGGGGGCACTGGATGCTGACCTAACCAGGTTAGTATCTAATGGGGTTAGTGGCAAACCAGGTTAGTACTGACCTGATAGTGGGGAACTGAACACAAAAGGCAAAGCACACATGACGGTAGTTACAAAAACAAACAAACAAACATACCAGACAAACAAACCTCCCAACAAACAATGCTCGACCCAGTTTCCCAGAACAGACTGCTATTTATAGAAGCTTTAATGAGGCACCTCAGTCCAGGTGAGCACTCATCACCTGACTGAGGTGCCTTCTGGGAAACTGAGTCAACCAACAAGAACTACACCAGACAACAGTGACCTCTAGTGGAGGTTCCTAACAGCAGCGTTGTATCTGTTTTTTTTTTGTTGTTTTTTTTTATACAGTGAAACTGGCCCAAAATGCTGAGATAATTAAATATGGAAATTAATTAGTATCTTTATGAGTTTCTCTTATAATCTTTTTGTAACCATGGTGCAAAAAAAAAAAAAAAAATGTCCATAGTAATGCTGATGCTTGTTTTATGCTTTGAGGTTACATACTGTAATAATCCTGACCCATATAGCAAATAATTGTATGGTTAAATTAGACTTATTCATATACTTTACAGCAGCTTGAAATACCCTCTTCTCAGACCTCAGCTGGTTGGGAAGAAGATCAGTCTTGATATGGTGCTCCTTTAGTGGAGGCCAACTGAATGGAAATCGGATATTTTATGTTTATTTGGTTCAAAGTCATAAAAGGAGTGATGGCAATTTCAATTTCAATGTGAACCAGATGTGTATGATTATCCATACTAGCATTGTGCTAGAAAACTTTCCACAAATTTCAACACCTTTAAAATGTTTGCATCGTTCTCATGTTTTCACTGCTGCTGAGAGTCTCATCACCATCCTGAGCTTGAAGTCTGAATCTCTTCCCTGTTCCATTTTATCTATGGAGATGATGTCATGATGCAAATCTTGTCTGCTGTGTGTCCTTACTACTGTGTGTCCATTCTATATTTATGTGCAGCTGAGCTGAGTGAAGCAGCTGAGTCGCATCAACACTCATCATGAAGATCCCACTCTCCTTATTCCTGCTACTAATCAGCATCATCAGTGAATTCTCAACTGAAAATTTTCATTCAGTTTTCACTGTGTGTTTCTGTATTAAAACTAATTTTCATGTATTTTCAGGTGTGAAATCTCAAAGTATTGAGTCATTACAAACAATAGTGCAGAAGAAACCTGGAGAAACTCTGAGTCTCTCCTGTAGAGGATCTGGATTTACTTTTGGAAGCTACCAAATACACCAAATCCATTTAGCCCTTTAAGTGACCAAATTCTCTTTCATTTCAATAAGGGATCCCTGATCATCAGCATTATTTGAATAAGATTTCTTCATATAATTCAGCTTATACAGGTGCATTTCAATAAGTTAGAATATCATCAAAAAGTTTATTTATTTCTGTAATTCAATTCAAAATGTGACACAGTGGAACCTTGGATCACGAGCATAATTCATTTTGGAAGCGGGCTCATATTAACTAACGACTAACGACAGGCTGAGAGAAAATGAATCTTTACCCTCTAATGAAACACATGCTTACAAACACAAAATAAAATATGTTTTTCGCGCACACACACATGGTCACAGTATTATAGTAAACAATACACATGCGCACTGATGTTGATTATACCAGTGAGAGACGAGGACTAAGACCCAGCAGGGGAGACGATTACCCACAATTCTGCAGCGCAAGAGAGAGAGAAAAACCATTGGCTCAGTTGTGATCATGTGATGCTCGACGTCAAAACAAGAAGCGCATACGTGATACATGATACTCAGTACTCGTAATCCAAGACTTGCTCGTTTTTCAAGTAAAAATTTATTAAAAATCTTTGCTTAGATTACACACATCATGTAAAAACTACTGAATGAATTTTATTGGAGCCAGCGTTATTTCATCATTTTATGAGAAGAGAAGATATGCTAATTTAAATGGAAAATGACCTTACTTAAAAAAAAAAAAAGTAAATAAAATTTGTGTACTTTCATTGCAACAGATGGCGATGGACATATTTAACTATATAACTATAACGATATATATAAATTGCTAAAAACTGATACAAAAATAAGAGATTCTTAAAATAAAGCCTTTAAAAAATCATTACTTCATCTTAAAAATTAAACAGATGGCGCTGTACATTTTTTAAAACATGCTTATTAGTGTGCAACTGAAATCTATATAATAAATGTGATCTCGCGCTTTGACTCTACGTTCTCTATAAATACACAGTCCCCCATAGATTTGAATTATTTAAACGCTTTATTCAATTGACTTGGCTTGCAGAATTGGATCTATAGAATTTGCTTTGTGATTTGAAAAATATTCCTGTTTTGAAGGTTTTGTTCCTTTTATTTGACTAGTCTTAAAATGCAGATTTTCAGATTTTCATAATTACATCTCAGGGAAGGTAATTTGCTGGCTCAATCCAGTTTATTCAGTCTGTGTCTCAAACATTTTCAAGTACGCAATTTTTCCTGTTGTCTCAACAAATACCACTGTAAGAAGTTGGGCCAATAATACAATATTAATTCATTCAACATTTATCTATTTGGAGTTTTTACAGTGTACCGAGGATTTAATATCTTTCAGTAGCTCAGGAATGGCAAAATGTTTCACCTGTCATCAATAAAAAGAAAAAAAAATTAAGAAATGTATTGATTTGTTTTAAATAGTGTTGTTAGTGTTTTTATGAATGCGTCTTTTTATTGATGATTTGCCATTTCTGGTTACAAAATTTGCATATTGTTTGGCCCATTAACTTCATCAATCAAACAAACAAACAAACAAACAAACAAACGGAAAGCTATGACTACATTATGAACAAAACACAAGTTATAACATTCAGTAAATAATGACAACATAAAGGTTATAATTCTGACTCTGCTTTACTGTCACCAGTTTACTGTTAAATAACTGATAATGTCATGGCTAATTATGGAGTTAATCATTGTATAATATGATTAAGGTTATAATCTAATAAAAGTATTAATCCAGTCATAGTATTTAATAATTTAAAGACAATTGTTTCTTTGATTGACGGTCATTCTAAATAATGTATTGTTTAAGAGATTATGCAAGCTAATATACATTTTTTTTTAATGATAAAGGTCTAAATTCAATTATATTAGCCCTAAAGTGTATCCAAAGTCCATTGACTCACATAGAAAATAACCAGTATGCCACATGACCAGTCCTCCTGATTCAAAGCATTTTTCCAGCAGTTTGCTATGTTTAATGCACCTATAGTTCAAGGTGCAATATTTGAAACGACCCAAAGGGGGCAGCAGAGCTTAACAAATAAATTGTGGATCCACAAGCTGTGTTTTCATTAGACTTATTCAATATCTCAGTATTTACATATATTATAAAGTTTCTGATTTTTTTTTACGAGATGCATTTTTCTGTTTGTAGAAACTATTATTGACAGTGTAAAAGCAAACTAGATTTTTAAAAAATTACTTTGTTTGAAGCTGCTGATTTTCATAAACAGTATCTGAATTCATCTAGTTACATGTTTAGCTTTAAAATTTGAGGAGGTAGTGCTATTCTTCTAGACGTTTCTCTGTAATCTCAAGGTGAAGATATGAGACATAATACTGTGAGATCATTCTCCGGTGTCAGTGTTTACAGATTTTTGGCTAACTGTGTTAAGAGTTTAGGAAACTTGTTAAATGTATTGAAAAATCTGTCATAGCGATTGTAAAAAAACTGTAATAAAAGCTGAGTAACATTAAAGATGTGTCAGTTAACTGGTTTTAGTTTAGCGTCTCACTAAAACAGGATGAAGAGCTGTTAGACACAGACTGTTCTGAATACACTGTGGAAGTCTTTTCTTCCCTTGAATACTTGACAATGAAGTTTGTTTTTTATGGTCTCATCACTTCATCTTCTGCTTTATGAATTCACTTCACAAAAGGTGCACGAAGTCACCCATTAAGCACTGCCTTAAGCTTATTTTTTGTTAAAAAATAACCCCAAACTGACCTGACTGATAGATATATTTAAAACAGACATGATACAATATTTCAAACATATTTTTACAGACATATTTAAGAGATTTTCTCATACAGAAGAATCCATCACGTTTCCTTTCAGATAAGGAGTGTCTCCATTCAAATGTCCTTCCCTGTCATATATTTAAGCAATGAAAACCAAGCGCTTTTACTGTAGTTCCTCTACTTCAACACCCACCATGACCTCTACATGTCTACTTCTGCTGCTGGCAGCCGTACACTGTAAGTGTTTTACATTTGACGTAATATAATGCCGTTTTGGTTATTTATAGACTTTTGCTTTTCCAACATTAAAACAACATTTCTTTAACAGATGTTCACAGTATTGAGATGATCCAGCCCAAATCCACAGTAGTAAGCCCTGGTCAGTCACTGACTCTGACCTGTAAAACATCTGGATATTCATTAAGCAGCTACTGGACACACTGGATACGGCAACCTGAAGGAAAATCTCTGGAGTGGATCGGACAAATACATGGTAGCGGTAGCATTTACTTTAGTGAGAAACTGAAAAGCAGGTTTCAGGTTTCCATAGACACGTCCAGCAGCACAGTAACATTAACAGGGAAGAACATGCTGACTGAAGACACAGCTGTGTATTACTGCGCTCGGGAGCTCCACAGTGAGACATGTCAATAATAACCCTGTACAAAAACACCTCAAACAGTTTACATACATGAGACACATCACTTACTAATCCCAATCTGACTGAAAACAAGTTTTAATTGAATTTTTGAAAAAAGTTCAGAGTGTAGATCTCTAACATTTCTGTCCAATATACACACTATTGTCATTTACAGTACATCACATCACTAACAAAAAAATTCCCATCCTGTAATATCATTGGCTGACAAGAATAACCACAAAAAATGTAATGTCTGATAATATATGTGAGAATTTTGTCATGCTTTTTAAAAGAAGTAATTTTCTCACATTATCACTATCACAATATTCTTGAAACAATAATAATTATCACTTAAATTTAATAGTTTATCCTTGTTGCCTGTTTCACTGATACTTATTTGTTTATTACAATTGATAGTATTTAATTAAAAGGTTTATTTAAAAAATACATATTCTCCCTCATCATCAGATAAGCAAGTCCAAGCATCAGGTCTATGATGTGATGATTAATGTTAAAGTAATGTGGAAGAGAGAATACCCAAGTACAAACAACACACACACAAGTTCTCTACAAGTCAGCTGCATCATTCATTCATATATTATAATAAAAAAAAATAAATGTGTGTTTTATAGTATGTCATTTAAGATATCACATTGTATTTCCCTATACAGGTGTTGAACAGACTAAAGCTGGTTCAATGCTACACTTTGTCCTTTAGATGGCAGTAACTTACTTCCATTGAAGTAAAATTCATGAGATGTGCTTTGAATATAACCAATAATACCAATAGCAATAACATGAATTATGTGAATATACAAGACCAATTGTAAAGCATATCCTACACTATAAGAACAACTAAAACATCTAAGACACTTTAAACTTTTACATTAACAAGTCCCACACATGGAGTTTGCATCGTCTCACGGTGCTTGGTGGGTTTCCTCTGTATACTCAGGTTTCCTCCCTGTAGCCCAAAGACATGAAGTGTAGGCTGATTTCATGTTTTCCAAAATTCTGGTTGTGTGTGTTTCCACCACACTAAACAGGAAAATCAGTATGGATGGATGGATGGATGGATATTGTTTGTAACCGTGTTCAGTTGCTAACTAAAAGGAAACATTATGAAGTTATTTATTCATTGTATGGATTATGCTCATTATTAATTAACAACCATATAAATTGTTAAAGAAATTAAGGAATTGTCATAAGAATTTTGAAAATTACTGTAATTTCATGTAAACCAATCAGCCTGTGCATGTTCATATTATAGACCTGATGCTATTGGTTTAATGGATGTCTATGCAAATCCATCCTGTTATTATTTGCGCTGCATAAAAATCAGCTTGTTCCCTGTTAAAATTCATAACAGACAACTGAATTATAGAACTTCTAACCATCACAGAGTTTCATTATGGGGTTAAGATTCATTCAGCAGTGCATTTTTATATTCATGATAACACAAGGTACCTGAGACTCCTTTATATGTTTTCCACTGAGTGTATGACCTTATGTATGATTAATGATTATTTTTGGTTTTGGATTACAGGTTTCTGCAGTGCTGAGATCAGACTGGACCAGTCTCCTGCTGTGGTAAAGAGACCTGGAGAAACTGTGAAGATCTCTTGTAAAATAAGTGGCTATTCAATGACAAGCTACAACATAGCCTGGATACGACAGAAACCAGGGAAAGCTCTGGAATGGATCGGGTGGATGAATACAGGCAGTAATAGTGGAACATATGCAGAGTCAGTGAAAGACCGGGTCACCTTGACAGAAGACGTTCCAGCAAGTACACAGTACTTAGAGGCCAAGAGTCTGAGGACAGAGGACACTGCGGTTTATTACTGCGCCCGACAGACACAGTGACTGAAGCTGAGGAAACAGCTGTACTAAAACCACACACATGTTTTTCACAAAGCATTTTACGTAACAACTCATTACGTTTGTCATGATGATGCAAATAATAAAATAATTTCACTTTTACTATGGTTATAGATCTGCTCAATTGCAATGTCTTTACAGGTATTAGTAATACAAAAGAACGAATAAGTATTACAGTCCTTTTTTTTCTTACTTATTCCTTATTATTAGGAAATAATTTAATGCCTAATTATGATCAATGACTAATTCTGGATGTTGTTTTAATGTTTAAAAAAATAAAGAAAGATGTATTGGAGGATAAAACACATTGGTACTAATTAACTAATTAACTTTAAGGTGGCAACAATTACTTCAATTGAAGATGGATTAATATTAAACCAGGGTGGTGTTATGTGTTAAGTGTTGCTGAATTACTATTCTGAAGTTTATTATGGCCCTTTAACTGTGAGAGGTCCATCGCTGCACCAGAAGGTGGCAGTGTCACACAGTAAGAGTGGGCATTTAGTTAAACTTAGCTACAGAACTCTGAGAGAATAACTTAGATTGTCTAAATTGTCACTCCTTGGTCCAATGTTTTATTCTTAAACACATTTTTAAATATATTTTGGATAAAGTTAAAACAACACCAATTTGTATGTTTATTTTTAATTATTTTATTTTTTAATAGTTATATGTAATCTTGTGAAACCTCAACACACCAATTATTTCTTTTCATCCTATCAGTATCAACACATGGCTCCTTAACAGCCTCTCTTTTATTCTCTCTCTAATAAAATTACATGTTATGCTACTGAGAAACCTGACACTGAAGACTCCTTACATGAAAAACATCTCCTTATAAAAAACTCCAGTTCATCAACATTTAAAAAAATATTTTTAAATGTGGATTAACATACACATATAACTGTACTTCACATCCAAAGAACATACTGCAGACAAATAAACAAACATAAAAATAATTCATCCATTTAGTTTGGTGCTCTGTTTCATTTTCCCTTCTGTCTTACTGTAGTAACAGTCAAAATTCCTCTGAAAAGTTATCCGATTACTCGATTAATCGATCACATTTTTGGTAGAATACTAAAATATTCAATAGCTACAGCCCTAATTAGCACCAATAAATTTCAAAGGCAGGAACAGGGTCCGATCAATAATGGCTAGAAGTTAATGTAGTGGTTAGGCTAACAGGCTAAATACAACAGCTTAACTTCTGCAAAACACTTATTGGGAAACAGCCGACCTTCCCACCCTTTGTCTTTAAATTAAACGCGTACACTTAATTATTTGCCTTCGTACCTGCAAAAAAAACCAAAAAACAGACATAAGAGCACATAAACCTGTGGCTGTCCAACATTTTCTATCAGAGCTGCTCTACTAGGCGGCACGGTGGTGTAGTGGTTAGCACTGTCGCCTTGCACCGCCAGGGTCCGGGTTCGATCCCCGGCCAGGCTCGATTCCCGTCTCTGTGTGCATGGAGTACGCATGTTTTCCCTGTGCTTGGTGGGTTTCCTCCGGTTTCCTCCCACAGTCCAAAGACATGTAGGTTAGGCTAATTGTTATTCCAAAATTACCCATAGTATGTGAGTGAGTGTATGTATGTGTGTGTGTGTGCTCTGTGATAGATAGGCACCCTGTCCAGGGTGTACTCCGTCCCCTGGGATAGATTCCAGGCCCCTCATATAATATTTCCTCAATCTATATACTGTAATTACAATTGGGCAAAATAAATAATATGTCAATAGGGTGCCCATCTGAGTGCTTCGCTAAAGTCACGTCCCTCACATTAGTTTATAGAGTACATTTTAGCCCAGTAATCTTGCATCACTAACATTGCTGCCCAGTATACATACTACTGTTGATGTATAATCACATAATTAACAAAAAATGTCTTATCTTTGAATTATAAGAATAACCTAATTTTTTGTGTGTGATCATGTGTATGAGCATTCTGTCATGATTTTTAATAGAAGTATTTTCCCCCCATTATCATTATCACCATATTCTCAAGCATAATAAGTATAATTTAAATGTATTATTTTATCCTTGTTGTCTGTTTCACTGATACTAAATTTTTATCGCATTCATTGTATTTAATTAAAATGCTTATGGTTTATTTAAAATGTATGTCCTCCATAAGAAGAAGCTTCTCCTCATATTTTAAAAACATTTCAAATGCATTTTCCTTCCATCATCACCAGATAAGCAACTCCAGAGAGAATACCCAAGGACAGATAACACACTCTACAAGTCTACTGTTACTCGTGCTGGCAGCTGCATCATTCATTCACAAATGTTTTTTTAAATAAATGTGCATTGTACAGTATGTCTTTCAAGATATCACATTATGTTTCCCTATACACATAGGGATGGTAATGAACTGACTGAAGCTGTTTCAATGATATACTTTGACATTTAAAGGGAAGTAGCTTACTTCAACTGAAGTAAAATAATGAAACATATTTTCAATATAGCAATTTTCTCATGAGATAGGGTACAAGTGTTATCTGTCTAAACTATGACTACAGGCATCCTCTAAATGCCAACATCAACAATAACATGAATAATATTAATATACAAGACAAGTGTAAAGTATAACCTTCTCTATACGAACACCTAAACATCTTTAGGTCAATTTAAATACATGAGGTTTGCATCTTCTACTTTGTGGATTTCCTCTGTACACTCTGGTTTCCTCCTTCAAAGACATGCAGTCTAGGCCTACTGGTGTTTCCAAAATTCTTGTGGTGTCTGGTTGTGTGTTGCCATCCCGGCTAGAGTCTTCAGTGGTAGGTTCACTGGGATAGCCTCTAGGCTTCCACCACTCTAACCAGGAAAAGCAGTATCAATGGATAGTTGTTGATTGGAAAGTTGATGATGAGTTGCAAATTACAATTAAACATTGTGAAGTTATTTATTTATTTCATTAATTATTTTCATCATTAATTAACAACCATGTACAAGATAAAAGAAATATACATATAGAGTATATTCAGTATGTATACAAGCTGAACTGTCAAGTTGTATACAGTGGCATCACTCTCCTCCTTAGCACATGCAAAATCACCCTGTGGATGTTACAGACCTGACTCTATTGGTTTAAACAATCTTTATGCACATCCATCTGGTTATTATTTGCTCTACATAAAAATCAGCTTGTAGTTCTGTTAGCAGCTCCAGGTCCTGGGTTTGATTCCTGTGTTGGGTCTGTAACCATGGAATTTGCATGTTCTCCCCATGCTTAGTTGTGTTCCTCTGGGTTCTCCGGGTTCTCCAGTTTCCTCCCACAGTTCACATCATGCAGATTAGGCTAATTGGTGTTTCCAAAAAGCCTGCAAGTTTTGCTTTAACAGCTTTATTGAGTTGCATCCTCTAGTTTTCTAATCAATTCTAGATAATTTGTTATGGTTCTTTTCCCTTGTAAATTTTTGTTCAAATATTGCCTAGTGCTAGAATAATCTTAATCTTAAGATTAATCTTAATCTTTTCTTTCTTTCTTTCTTTCTTTCTTTCTTTCTTTCTTTCTTTCTTTCTTTCATATAACTTAATTCAAAATATGTTGTTTCAGTAGATAAAAATAAAATCAATTAATATTGAATTTGGATCACAACCTTGATTATTTTCACAGCATGCACCCCAGTGTCTTAGTCCTTACTGAATCTGTCACTGAGTCATCTGTCACTCTTCTGCTCCTGTGGTGTTAAATTAAGGTCTAAGTCTCAATCATATTTAATGAAAAATACACATCTCCTTATAGAACACCTCACTCCATTAACATTTTTATGGATTTAAATGGATTTAAAATCCATTTATGTGGAGTAGCATACACATGTAACTGTGCATGATATCCAGAAAATATACTCTAGAAACATCGCGTGTCCTCATGAGCTGTATACAGTACAGACCAAAGGTTTGGACACAACTTCTCATTCAAAGAGGTTGAATTTGTATTATGGCAAGAAAAAAGCAGCTAAGTAAAGAAAAAAAAAACGAGCGGCCATCATTACTTTAAGAAATGAAGGTCAGTCAGTTCGAAAAATTGGGAAAACTTTGAAAGTGTCCCCAAGTGCAGTCACAAAAACCATCAAGCGCTACAAAGAAACTGGCTCACATGCGGACCGCCCCAGGAAAGGAAGACCGAGAGTCACCTCTGCTGCGGAGGATAAGTTCATCCGAGTCACCGGCCTCAGAAATCGCAGGTTAACAGCAGCTCAGATCAGAGAGCAGGTCAATGCCACACAGAGTTCTAGCAGCAGACACATCTCTAGAACAACTGTTAAGAGGAGACTGTGTGAATCAGGCCTTCATGGTAGAATATCTGCTAGGAAACCACTGCTAAGGACAGGCAACAAGCAGAAGAGACGCGTTTGGGCTAAAGAACACAATAAAGAACACAATAAAGAAAACTCGCTGAATGAGAAGGTGTGTCCAAACTTTTGGTCTGTACTGTGTGTTGCCTCAGAGACATACTGTATATCTATTTATTTTGCTGATCAGTTATATCTCTCCTTTTGTCTTTTTGTCTTAACAGTATACAGTTCCTCTTAGGTTTTGTTCCATCCATAATTAGCTGGTACTTAAAGCTGAAGACAAACAAGAAAAAAACAAAGCTTTGTCAACAAAAAGGTTATTGGCATGCGCTGCTAAATGAGTCAGTGCTGCCCCTGCATTATTTCTTTAACTACATTCAGTTTCTATTGGATTGCCTAAAATGTTAGTATCTGAAGTTTGTGGTGTTTAGTGATGATCAGTGATTAGAAAAAATAATCATGTCCTTCTGGATGTTGAAGTGATACGCAGTGATCTGTAAGGTCATTTCTTCATAGCCATTGTTCTTTTTCTTTTGTAGTGGGCATGGCATGCAAATAAAGTCTTGCATTTCAATCATTTCTGCCAATAAATTCAGCTCAATCACATCATTTACTGCAACAGTGATTGTTTTTTATTTCTTTAAGATGGGACTAAATAAACTTCTGAGTTACTTTGCTCTAGCATTGTTCATTCAATGTCAGTATTATTATTTTTCTTAAAAGAAATAATATAAACAGACTTTTATTATTATTATTATTATTATTATTATTACACTTTTCATTCTGTTCATTCTTGTATTTCCGATTCCTGCAGTCAGACAATTCAGCAATTATCAAACCTGGTCAGTCTCATAAACTGACCTGCACGGCATCTGGATTTAACTTTGGTAGCTACACTATGGCTTGGATCAGACAGGCTCCTGGAAAAGGACTGGAATGGGTTGCAACTATCAACGAGGACAGTAGTAGCAAGTGGTACTCCAGTGCAGTTAACGGTCGCTTCACCGTCTCCAGAGACAACAGTAAGATGCAGGTGTATCTGCACATGAGCAGCGTGAGGACAGAAGACACTGCAGTGTATTACTGCGCTAAAGAATCACAGTGACACATGAGACTGCAGAGCTGTACTCAAACCCCTTCACAACAGCACTGCACTTCAGAACATATTTGCAAGGTAGATCCTTTTTCTAAATATTAAAAGGTAGAAATACAGTCTACATGGCAGCTTTGTCTAAAATATTAAACAACAAATCTCTATTAGTAATTAACACTTTAAATATGCAACAGCGTGGTGTTATGAAGTGTAGCTGATTTCCTCTTAAGTAAGTGTATTATGGCCCTGTAACTGTCACGCTACACCGTTAACAGCCAGCAGAGGGTGGTAGTTTCACACAGTTACTCAGAATTCTCAAAGAATAGAAAAGTGACTGGTACAGTAGGTCAGCTCTGTTATGGTAGTTTATTGTTTCACATTCTTGATTAAATCAACACAACATATTTTTGCACTTTATATTATATTATATAGTCGCATTTAATCTTGTGAAACCTCAACAAAACAGGTCACTTGCATCCTAGCAGTGTCATCAATAAGGAGCCCTTCTTATATTCTATATTCTCTTTAATGACATTAAATGTTATGCTACTGAGAAACCTGACACTGGGGACTCCTTAAAGGGGATAAAAAAGATCATAAACAAGTACATTTTAATCCATTTATGTGAAGTGACGCCCTGTGACTACCAAACAACTTACCTCAGAAACCTACACATGTCCTCATGAGCTGTAAATCTTTCCACAGAGACGTTTATTTTTTGCTCAGTTTTATTTTCCCATTTGTGTTACTGTATATTAATAGTCAAAATTCCTCTGTGAATTTTACGCATTTGATTCTTTTATCTTTGTCTGGTTTGTAAAGCTGAAGACAAACAAGAAAGCAAAATTCAGTAAAAGCAAACACATACTGAATGATTGTCATTAAATGCTCTTTTATATATATATATATATATATATATATATATATATATATATATATATATATATATATATATATAAAATGTATGATCACTATAGCATAATTCCTATTATTAAAACACACAGTCAAAGACATGCACTGCCTCAAGAGGGGAACAATGAAATGTAAACACCTAACATTTTTATTATTTGTTCTGTGCATAATTATAAGATATGATTCATACATTGTGTTTCTTTATAAGTCAATTTCCACCTTAAATTTCACTCATTCCAATCATTGTTGTACTACTGTAGGTTTGGAAGTTTTGCTGTATCAATATTAAATTAAATTCACATGACTGTGTGGTTTTTCATCCACTTCATACCTAACGAGCATTTACACTGCCATCACTTACAGCCTCAGCCTGTGTTTGTGGATTTAATACTTCATCACTGCTCATGGACACGCCTTATTCAAATAGAACCGGGTATAAACAGAATGCTCTTGTGTCTTCTAGTTTTCATTAAGCACTGTAATAGATAACACTCCATCTTGTTTGGAGCAAACTGTAAGAATGTTGTTAGGATACTGTGTTGTTTTTGCGCTAATATCATGTACGTATAAAAGGTTTTCACATGAACCTCACTAGAAAACTGAAATATTTTCTCATCATCTTTTTCTCTCATCATTATAATATTTATTCATCATCTTTTTTCCAGATTCTTATGGACAGTCCCTGACTTCATCTGCTTCTGTGGTGAAGAGACCTGGAGAGTCGGTCACTCTGTCCTGCACCGTGTCTGGACTCTCCCTCAGCTGGTTGCACTGGATCCGTCAGAAACCGGGACAAGCACTGGAATGGATCGGACGCATCGATGGTGGCACTGGCACTATATTCGCTCAGTCTCTACAGGGCCAGTTCTCCATCACTAAAGACACCAATAAAAACATGGTGTATCTGGAAGTGAAGAGTCTGAAAGCTGAAGACACGGCCGTTTATTACTGTGCCAAAGAATCACACTGACACAACAGACTCCAGAGCTGTACAAAAACTCACACAAGCACTTCCTCGTGAGCTGTAAATATTCCCTCAGCAGGAAACTGAACCTGACAGTTCCTAAGGCTGCCTCTGTATTTGGCCTGTCGTCTTTTCAGAATGCTCCTGCTAGAGACTGGAATGACCTGCAGAAAACGTTAAAATTGGACAATCTCATTCCTAAGTCTGCTTTTCATTCTCGGATCTCAGCTTACTATAAAGATGTGTGTTGCTGTTATTTAAATTAGTTGCTATAACTCATTGCTGCTCTATTGTTTACATTGCTTATACTACATCTTGTGCTTTTTTTAATATCCATTTTTATTCATTTATTTTATTTTTTATTTTCATAATTTTCGTTTATACTGTATATATGTATCTTTCTTAAAAATTTTTATTTTAGTCCCCCCATTTCCCCCAAAGGCTTTGCCTTTGCCAGGTCACAGTTGTAAATAAGAAACCTGTTCTTAACCTGTCTTGCCTGGTTAAATGAAGGTAAATAAAATAAAAATAAATAAAAGAGATTCTTATTAAACCTACTTTTTAAATTTACCTTAGGTACACATGGCATCGTGTAAGTCAGCTAGTAGTCTTCCATTGACATCTAATATGTTTGGTAGCTTAGAACTTTGTCCTACACAAACTGAAGTGGATTTAAACTGAATATGTTCAATATTACTCTCTCAAAACTCACTCACTCACTCATCATCACCGCTTAATCCTGTATTCAGGGTCACGGGGGGCCTGGAGCCTATCCCAGGAGACTTAGGGCACATGGCAGGGTACACCCTGGACAGGGTGCCAACCCAATTTGGGAACGCCAATTAGTGGGAGGAAACCGGAGTACCCGGAGGAAACCCACCAAGCACGGGGAGAACACGCAAACCCCATGCACACAGAGACGGGAATCGAGCCTGGCCGGGGATCGAACCCAGACCCTGGAGGTGCAGGGCGACAGTGCTATCCACTACACCACCGTGCCGCCTCTCTCAAAACTAATATTAAAGTGTTTTTTACACAATAATTTATTATGATTATTATAGATATTTTTTCTTTGCTTTTTTTTTTTTTTTTTTTTCAGGAACGCCTTTCTGGTCCTTTCTGCTGTGATGAAAAGCAAAACCTTTTGATTTGGCCTTGTTAACTTCAAAAACTGGAAAGCAGGCTATAACCACGGCAGAAACAAAATAAAAGTTCTAACTTATTGTTTAGTAATTAATAAAAGCATAAAGGTGGTAACCCCATTTTACTACACACCATGTCATTAATTATTCTGCTATAACAGCATGTTATTAGATAGTTTTATCACTTACTTACAGTTGTTATATTTCTCTGTTTAAATTCACTAAAGCACATATCTGAGCTGATGTATTTTTAAACGCAATCAAATTGCAGGGTATATACTTTTTTAAAGAATGCGTTATATTTTTCCCCAGATATGGAGTGTCTCTATGCAAATGTCCTTCCCTCATACATATTTAAGCAATGAACACTAAGATCTTCTACTTCTACTTATTCTGCTTCAACACACTACATGATCTCTACATCCCTGCGGCTGCTGCTGGCAGCTGCACACCGTTACACATTTTTTTAAATAAATACGGCCTTGGGCACCTTTTTCTTGTTACAACAATAAAATAATGTTTTTTTAATAGGTGTGCAGTGTGTTGAACTGATCCAGACTGGATCCACAGAGAAGAGTGTACAGTCTCAGTCTGTCCATTGACACTGTTTCATGCATAGTGAATATTACTATAATATAAACTATATAACAATATAAGAACAGGAAAAAAAAACAAAAACAAAATATATATAATTTTTTTGTTTTAGATTACGTACCATCATGTGGCTGTGAGGCTTTTCAGTATAAGGACAAGCTATTCTTTATAATATTGTTAGGTTCCAAATTAAACATAATTATTAATAAATCATACACATTGTTTCTTTTTCCTGATGAATAAAAAAATCCTTCTGAGTCCTTATTTATTGTGAATAAATGCTGGTTTACAATTCAATTCCCGCAGAGTTTGGTTGTGAGTGCATCTACTGTAGAAATAAATGTGGAATAAAAAAGTGTTCAGTTGATTTTTATTTTTTCAAAATAAAAGTTTATATTCAGTACAACAATTTTGTTAATAAACATTCAAGAACCATGTCTCAGGTGAAGGGAATTCTTAAGAATTTTGTAGATTACTTTATTATATTGGGGGAAAAGGCTGAACTTGCAAACGGTAAAATGTGACATCACCCTCATCCTTGGCACATGCAAAATCAGCTGTGGATGTTTATGTTATAGACCTGAAGCTATTGGGTTTACATAATGTCTATGCAAATCCAACCTGTTATTATTTGCTCTGCATAAAAATCAGCTTGTTACTTAGCTTAAGATCATATCGGCCAACTGAAATTTGATCCATTACAGAGTTTGATCATGGGGCGAAAAGTCATTCAGGAGTGCATTTTTATACTCATGTTAACACAAGGTACCTGAGACGACCCTCATATGTTTTCCACTGTGTGTATGAGTTATTAATGGTTGTTTGTGATTGTTTTATCTGTCAGGTTTCTGCGGTGCTGAGATCAGACTGGACCAGTCTCCTGCTGTGGTAAAGAGACCTGGAGAAACTGTGAAGATCTCTTGTAAAATAAGTGGGTATTCGATGACAAGCAAGAACATACACTGGATACGGCAGAAACCAGGGGAAGCTCTGGAATGGATCGGGTGGATGAATACAGGCAATAATGAAGGAACATATGCAGAGTCAGTGAAAGACCGGGTCACCTTTACAGAAGACGTTCCAGCAAGTACACAGTATTTAGAGGCCAAGAGTCTGAGGACAGAGGACACTGCGGTTTATTACTGCGCCCGAGAGACACAGTGACTGGAGCTGAGGAAACAGCTGTACTAAAACCAGACACATGTTTTTCACAAAGCATTTTACGTAACTACTCATTACTTTTGTCAGGTTGGCACAAAGAATAAAAATAATCTTCAACATACTATGGTTATAGATCTGACAATTACACTGTCTTTAAAACCGTTTGCATAACAAGCCAACAAATGTGTATTAGAGACTTTGTTTAACCTTAAATAGGAGTTTATGATTTTAAGATAATGTCTGTATACGTTTAGCTTTAATAGCTTTATTGAGTTGCATCCTCCAGTTCTCCAAAAAATGTTTGATTAGGATAAATTCCTATGCATTCCTAGATATATTTCCTAATGTGTAACGGATCACAAACACTCTTGTTACCTGAACATTTCTGTTACTGTAAGGCCCAGTGCTAGAGGATATTCTTACAGCATATTTTTCATATTTTTATATTATATTTACATTTTTTTATTCATTTAATAAAATTATGCAGATTGCAATGATTCATCATGATCTCAGTCATACTTAATAATTTTCTCTTACTGCAAACATTATCATAGTATAATATGTTTCATTACACTACTCTAGAAAAGAGAATAATTAATGTTACAGATTCTTCAATTATTCACAAAGCTTTAACACCAGACAAGTTGTTGTCATGAGCTGCTGAACGAGTCAGTGATGATTTGGGACCTGCAATATTTCTGTAACTAAATTCAGATTCTGTTGGAATACCTAAAAAATTCAGCATCTGAATCGATTGGACACATTTGTGGTTATCAGTGATTATTATTGTTCAGAAAAAAAAAAAAAAAATCTGTTACAAAGTGATACACAGTGCTAAAAACAAATAATTATAAGAGCAGTTATGGACTTGACAGCATGACACACATCTGTAATCTCTTCATAGCTATTCTTCTTTTACCTTGGTAGTGGGTGTGGCATGCAAATAATGTCCTGCATGTGAACCATTTCTTCTAATAAATTCAGCTCGACCACACACCTGCAGTTTATGTTCAGTTACTGCAACAGTCATAGTTTTTACATTTTCTGAGATGGGACTAAACAGAGTTTTGAGTTACTTTGCTCTAACGTTGTTTATTCAATGTCAGTATTATCATTTATTTCTGAAAATTAATAATACTTTCATACTTTATGATGATGATGATGATGATGATTATTATTATTATTACTTTTAACAACCATCTTTGTTCATTCTCATATTTCAGATTGCTGCAGTCAGACACTGGTCGAGTCTGATTCAGTGATCATCAAACCTGGTCAGTCTCATACACTGACCTGCACAGCATCTGGATTTGACTTTGGTAGCTACTACATGGCTTGGATCAGACAGGCTCCTGGAAAAGGACTGGAATGGGTTACAACTATATCAGATCTCAGTTATAGCAAGTATTACTCCAGTGCAGTTAACGGTCGCTTCACCGTCTCCAGAGACAACAGTAAGATGCAGGTGTATCTGCACATGAGCAGCGTGAGGACAGAAGACACGGCAGTGTATTACTGCGCCAGACACACACAGTGACACATGAGACTGCAGAGCTGTACACAAACAGCTCTGTTCACAACTTGAAAGCACAGCATTTGTTTATACCGTAGTCACATCAGAACACATAGTAAGGTAGGACCTTTTCTTAATATTAAAAAGTAGAAATACAGCCCACATGGCAGCTTTATCTAACATATTAAACAACAGAAAACTGGTTACAGGTCATGCTATACCGACGACAGCCAGCAGAGGGTGGTAGTGTCACACACCGAGAGTGGTCATACAGTAAAACTCATGAACCCAGAGCTCTCAGAGAGTAAATTGGATTGCCTGAATCTCCTTAGTAGAGGGGTAACTTGTACAGTATGTCAGCTCTGTTGCAGTAGTTTATTTTTCTACAGTTTTGATACATTTAACACAACACAAATTTGTACTTTTTATTGTTAATAGTTACCTGTAATCTTGTGAAACCTCAACACACCAATATCATCACTTTCATCCTATCAGTATCAACACATGGCTCCTTAACAGCCTCTCGTACTGTA
This sequence comes from Clarias fuscus, assembly GCA_030347435.1. Lineage (NCBI taxonomy): Eukaryota > Metazoa > Chordata > Actinopteri > Siluriformes > Clariidae > Clarias > Clarias fuscus. Next base: position 5,200,814 of record CM059222.1, on the reverse strand, counting down.
TGTTCTCTCTAATAAAGTTGCATGATATGTTACTGAGAAACCTCACACTGGAGACTCCTTACATGAATGCAAAAATAAACATCTCCTTATAGAAAACCCCACTTCATTAACATTTTTTTGTATGTCACTTATGTGAACATACACTAACATATAAATGTGCTTCACATCCAAACAACACACCACAGTAACATAAACACATCTTCATGAATGCTTTATCAGAGACACGTATCCATTTATATTGGTGCTCAGTTTTATTTATACATTGTACTCAGTCTCATTTAAAAGGAAAACAATTCTGTTATTAAATACAATTTTACTAGATATCAGTTTATAAGAATGTAACCCAGTCATTGGTACACTAGGTTTGGAAGTTCTGCTGAAGCAATATGAGTTGATCAAATTTAAATTCACATGATTGAGTGGATTTTTCATCCACTTCAAACCTAATAAGCAATTACACTAGGATCACTCAGCACAGTGGATTAAAAACATCCATAGTGCTCATGGACACGCCCTATTCAAATAGAGTCGGGTATAAACAGCATGTCCTTGTCTCTTGTAGTTTCCATTGAGCTCTGTGACACATGACAGTACCATACAAATAATTTTGCGTGGAGACAAACTTTGAGAATGTTGTTAGGACACTGTATTGTTTTTGTGCTAATTTCATGTACGTATGGAAGGTTTTCACATGATCCTCACTAGAAAACTGAAATATTTTCTTAGTGTTCGTCAATAATCATTCTAATATTTACACATCATCTCTTTTCCAGATTCTTATGGACAGTCCCTGACCTCATCTGCTTCTGTGGTGAAGAGACCTGGAGAGTCAGTCACTCTGTCCTGCACCGTGTCTGGACTCTCCCTCAGCTGGTTGCACTGGATCCGTCAGAAACCAGGACAAGGACTGGAATGGATCGGACGCATCGATAGTGGCACTGGCACTATATTCGCTCAGTCTCTGCAGGGCCAGTTCTCCATCACTAAAGACACCAATAAAAACATGCTGTATCTGGAAGTGAAGAGTCTGAAAGCTGAAGACACGGCTGTTTATTACTGTGCACGGCAGGCACACTGACACAACAGACTCCAGAGCTGTACAAAAACTCACACAAGCACTTCCTCGTGAGCTGTAAATATTCCCCCAGCAGGAAACTGAACCTCAGAGACATTTATTACAAACAACACATTCACAGAGACTTGTATGTTGGACGATTTACACAATAAGAGACAAAGCAGATGAAAAGTTTTATAATTTAACAAATCAATTACATTGTGTTATCTGCTAAAACCTGAACTTGTAATGTGAATTCTCAACATAATTAAATCAAACTAGAGGAACATAATCAAGTCCAGGACGTCTGTTGTTGATACGTGTCCAATAGCAGTGTGCATGCTCATGTTTTATTTGCTCATAAGTTTGAATTGTTATTCAAATAATATCCAGAAATGTAAAACTCTTTAGGATAAAATAAATAATGCAAGTACTGACATCTATGCATATGTATTTTCTTCTCCAAATGCATTTAAAATTGAACAAAAAGTAATGCAGCCATTTCTGGTTATAAAAAAGTGAATCTTGTTCTGCATTTGGATGAGACAGGTTTTGTACTTTTAAAAATTACTGATTCTGATTTAACAATAAATAAAGCAGCTAAAGCTTCCCTAACCATTAATAGTGATGAATCAATAGGGGGCACCCTTGTGCTTTGTTTATTCTAAAATCTCACATCATTTCTGTTTATTTATGAGAACACAATGACTGGCTCTTATAGTCAAATTCTTACATAAATCCAAGTAAACGGATTCTTCTGAGTTTTCCCAGATTGCAACACATATACAATATATGACGATTTTCCATGTCACAAATAGAGAAAATGATCAATTAATAATTGGTTACAGACAAGTGAAAAGTATCATCTTCTTCTAGTGAATGTTGCACTTCTTCTAGTGAATGCTACGCTGCACCTACATAAAAATACATGAATATTATATTTTTCGTTAGGCTTTAAAGCCGTTATGGGGAGCTCTTTCTCTATTCACACAACCTCTGTTTAGAGAGTGTAATAAACATGCGCGCCTGTTCTCCTGGGAATTACATCAAAGTCATAAGCTCTAACTGTAACATTGTTATGACACTAAGAAATTACAGATGTATTATACCAATGTCTCATTAAACCAGACTGCATAATCCTATAGGTGTTTAATGACTTAATAAGTAAGAAGTTAATACAGCCTGTGTTTTATTAATGTGTACGCAGCCCAAACACTGTTATGCAAATCAAACCACCCACAGTACTGTACCTATAAAATATTTGAGGTGCTCTTGTAGACGTCAGGTTCTTGGTTCAGGTTCCACTTAAACCATGTGCTCTACATTTCTTCTTCTGCTGCTAACAGCTGCACCTGGTAAGCACATGGAGAATTTTGGGGATATACAGATAAGTGTGTATATTTAATTTGGAAAGAATGCATTTGAATAATTGCATGGTTGTTGTTCACAGGTATCAAATGTATTGAACTGGTTCAGCCTGCTGTCATGGTGGTTAAGCCTGGAGAATCATTTTCAGTCTCCTGTAAAATCACCGGATACTCAGCCACAAGTGGCTGTACTGACTGGATACGACATGCATCAGGAAAAGCGCTGGTACTGCGGCTCCAGTAATACTGGCAGTACTGATTCACTAAAAAACAAGATCAGTTTCTCAGCCGAAGCCTCCAGCAACACTGTGATTTTACATGGACAAAACTTTCAGACCCAGGACACAGCTGTGTATTACTGCGCTCGGAATGCACAGTGAAACAGATCAACAACATCTCTTTACAAAAACCCCACGTACAGAAGACCGTTAGAGGCATAAAAATAAGACAGTATCTGCATTCTGTCTCCACGAGCCCTCCTTCACACTATCCTGTCTCCAGTACATTATGTTCCAGATCGATGCAGTAAACAAAACAAACTATTAACTACAGTTACATTTTTTTCAGATTCCACTGTAGAAAAAACCTTACTGATGTTATTTGAAAAAAAAAAAAAAAAAAAAAAAACACATTGCTAACATGTTGGTAACATCCAGCATCCTATACTACAACTTGCAGAGGATTTAACAACAATTAGTAGCTCATGAGTAAAACTTCTGTTGCAGCACCTTTAAAAACAAATAATCGAATGAAGCCTTTTCTGGTAGGATTTTTTTATTTAATGTATTCATTCATTCATTCATTCATTCATTTATTTATTTATTTAAATTCATTATTTATTAAAATCTTGCCCTTTCTGTAGTCACACAAAAAAATGCATTTGATTTGGCCTGTTAACATCAAAAACTAGTAAAGGTGCCATAAGTACATTATATTTGTCTATATAAGAAAAAAAGAAAAGTTTTGTCTCTAAATTGGCCAGAACTACGTCACAGAATATAATGTTTTTCTTTTACTCATTTAGTGCTTTTGCCTTGAGGCAGTTGTGGATTTACACATCGCTCAACAGAGCCAATCAACGTGATAGTTTACCATGTATACACAGAGAATGTGGAAGAAACAACGATGATCCTCACAAAACACAAATAACAGCACGACTCATCATTGTTTATTCCAAAAAAAAAAAAAAAAAAAATGGGATGTACAATAAGAAAACTAAACCTTGTACCATAAATCAAATCAAAATGCATGAAAGCAATGTTATGGACAGTTATGTGCCAGATTTAATAATGTACATTAAACGAAGCTACTAATAAGCTACTTGCTCAATGTAAACAAACACCTGCACCAATAGATATTAATTAGAAAATATAAACTGAATATTTTTACTGGGAAAAGTTCACATTTTCACTACTGAAATAAGAGTCCTGAAGCGGTATACGTGAACTTTAAGAGTAATTTTAAGACAATTTTAAGATCTTTATCTAATGTATTTTTTTTATTTCTCATCTATCATTCACTCTCTGATTACCGAAAAGTATGTGGTATCGGCTGACGGTGAAAGAAGAACAACTTTGTGTTAACAAGGTGTAACATACACAACCTTAAATTTTATTTCTTTGTAACAGACAGAGAGTTCTGCCGTACAGAAAGACAGACAGACGTGTGTGGGCTTCAACCAGAAATAATAATATCACTGATTACATTTAAGCTGATCAGCTTATTTTTTAGCTTTAACCTTTTAACTATTTCTAAAACCTCTTTAACCATCAACAAAGGAAACTTACAGTATGCTGTACAAAATAAAAGTACTCTTTGTGAACAATATTTGAGAGATATGGTTATTTTGTGCATGTTGAAAATGTTTCAGATCTTTGAGTTAATCTCATAAAAAATGGGAGCAAAAACAATGTGTTGCGTTTATATTTTTGTTCAATATATATATAATAAAATCGCAGGTAAAAGTTTTTTTTTTTTTTTAAATAAAAGAATTCATTACATTTTTCCCCTATATAAGGAGTGTCTCTATGCAAATGTCCTTTCCTGTTACAGTACATATTTAAGCAATGAAGACTCAGAGCTTTTAATTATTCTGCTTCAAGACACCATGATCTTTACATCTCCACTGCTGCTGCTCCTGCTGGCAGCCGTACACTGTAAGTGTTTTACATTTGTTATAAATATGATCTTTCGGCACATTTTTCTTTTCACAACATTAAAATAACTTGTCTTTAACAGGTGTTCAGTGTGTTGAGCTGACCCAGCCTGCATCCTCAGTAGTAACCCCTGGTCAGTCACTGACTCTGACCTGTAAACTGTCTGGATATTCAGTAACTGATCGCAGCCACTGTACAGAGTGGATACGACAACCTGCAGGAAAAACTCTGGAGTGGGTTGGAAGTATATGCGGTGATGGTAAGACTTACTACAGTGAGAAACTGAAAAGCAGGGTTCAGGTCTCCAGACACACGTCCAGCAACTCAGTAACGTTAACAGGACAGAACATGCAGACTGAAGACACAGCTGTGTATTACTGTGTTCATCTACCACATTGAGACAGGTGTACAATATCCCTGTCCAAAAACCCCCAGTACAGTGTACAGTCTGTCAACATCTGTTCACTGATACCATGCATTGTGTGCATAATTTATTTATGCATCCAAAAAACAAACAAACATATTGTATACATATTATATACATATTGTATAAAAACAAACATATTATATATCTATTATATCTCATATTATATGAGATGTGTTATTCACAGCATCCTACTGAACAACTCATTACTTTTCTCATGCTGGTGCAAAAAATGAAAATGATCTCCCTCTTATTATGGTTATAGATCTGCTCAGTTATAGTGTCTTTACAACTGTTTGCAATACAAAGCACCGCATGTATATTAGATACTTTTTAAAAAACTTTAATTTTAATGAGGGAAAGTGTTACTGTACTGTACAGATTCTCTAAAGGCCAGATTAATATGAACATAAGAGTTTATTATTTTAAGATAATGTCTGTATCTGTATACCCGACGTTTGTCTTTAACAACTTGCTTGAGTTGCATCCTCCAGTTCTCTAATCAGTTATATATACATTTACAAATGTGTCAAACAGAAAGCTTACAGTGTAGCATTTTAAAAGTTGTTTAATACATTTTTTCCTTTTTCTATTAACAACATGGTGGCTCACATTAAACTGAATTCAAACAGTAATTTATTTTTTTTAAATTAAATGAGAGCTCTGCTGCAAAATATGTTGTTTCTTAATGATTAATTCCAGATGTTGTTTCAGAGATGTATTGTAAGATAAAACACATCAGTACTAATTAACTAATTAAGTTCAAGGTGGCAACAATAACACTGTTTCTATTGAAGTTGGCTCACACACTTTACCCTTGATGATTTTCACAGCATACACACGAGTGTTTTATTCCTTACTGAATCTGTCACTGAGTCATGTGTTACTCCTCTGCTCTTGTGGTGTTTTAAATAAAGGTCTAAGTGTCTTTAGGCAGAAATGTAAAACAGCAGGTAATTCTATTAAAAAAAACACAATCTAGTTCCACAATCACAGGGCAAGTCATAATGACATTTTAAATAATCAAGAACAAGAAATTATGTGTTTGATTTATTAATATTTTGTTTAAAATGTAACTTTTAATTATAACAGTATCATAAAACGTATCTTGTCCTGTAACTGAAAAGTCCCATAAGGATAAATGTAGGTACACACTTATAATTGTATTTTTTATTCTTACAGGATATTGCTGCAATTTGTCCAGCTCATTCTTTGGATTTTCTTTAGACAGAGTGATGACACCATACAAGCAACCTTACTTTATTATCAACCAGTCTTTGTCTAGGAGCTTTTCACCCTGTTTATAGTGAGAAACCAGTTAACTGAAACATCTTAATTGTTAGCCAGCTTTTATTGAAATCAGACCCCAGAGTACGGTCATGTCTTCAGCTTGAGATTGTAGAAAAAAAAACATTATACTGTACTACCTTCTCAAATTTAAGGCCAAACAAGTAAGTAGATGAATATTCAGCTTATATTTGTTAAAATCAGTTTCAAATCACATAAAATTCTTGCTATTACACTGTCATAGTTAAACCATGTTTAATCAAGGCTGCTAAGAAATCAGTTATTAAAATAATAAATAAATAAAAGCTTGTCACGAGCAACCGAGGGACGAACACAGCAGCCTTAGCAGTTAGCCTGTGTTGCATGGACGGTTGTCACGAGACGAAGCGGAACGAGGTGAATCCAAGCGCAGATGAGTGACAGCAACGATAAACAGGAGCGCGGTCGGAATGCGGAAGCGGAGGTCAAATACCGGGAGATCAGTCAACGTAGCGTCGAAGCCAAATCGTGAAGCAAGAGCCGTGGTCAAAAGCAAGGAAGCGAGAGATCTAAACCGGGAGATCAAAAGAGCGAGGCGAACAAATCCGAGGCGAGAGACAAAAAATCGAGAACCGAAAAACAAAGCGAACTTGGCAACGTGAATACGAGAAAAAGAAAACGCGAGAAAATCAAGGTACGTGACACACGAGATAATCCAGCGATTTAAGCAGCGTGCCAAGCGTGCTTAAATCGCTGTAGTAATCAGCGGAGGATAGGAGACAGGTGCGCAGACGGGGAGGAAACGGGGGCGTGGGAGCGGATACGTGACAGACAGGGAAAACATGAGCACATGGAGAAGTGACAGCGTGGGAAAAAATAAATAAATAAATAAACAGGCCGTGGAAGGACGTGACACATGACAGTACCCCCCCCCCTTACGAACGCCTCTGGGCGTTAGGGCGGGGAGCCTCAGGGAAGCGTTTCTGAAAGTCTGATATGAGCTTGGGGTCTAGGATAAACTTGGAAGGAATCCAGCTTCTCTCCTCAGGCCCATAGCCCTCCCAGTCTACCAGATACTGGATGCCTCTACCTCGGCGGCGAGCTTTCAGAAGTCGGCGGACAGTGTAGGCTTCACCGCCATCGATGATACGGGGAGGAGGCAGAGGGTGGGTGGGGGGACTTAATGGGCTTGAAGCGAGACGGCGTAGTTGGGACACGTGAAAGGTCGGGTTGATTCGTCGCATGGTTGAGGGGAGCAAGAGTTTAACCGCGCAGGGATTGACTATTTTAGTGATGGTGAAGGGACCGAGGTACCGAGGGGAGAGTTTGCGGCAGGTGGTCTTTAGGGGGATGTCTCTGGCGGCGAGCATGACTCTTTGCCCCACCCTGTACTTGGGAGCCTGGGAGCGTTTGCGGTCGGCCTGTCTCTTGTATCTTCTGCCGACCCGTAACAGCGTTCTCCTTGCTTGTAGCCAGGTCCTTCTGCAGCGTCGGATAAAGGCTTGGGCAGATGGGACACTGACCTCCTCCTCCTGCGACGGGAACAATGGTGGTTGATAGCCCAGGCAGCAATGGAAGGGTGACAGCCCAGTAGATGACGATACCTGGGAGTTGTGGGCGTACTCCACCCAAGGCAAAAACTTGCTCCAAGAGGTGACATCTCGGGAAGCCATGCACCTTAGGGCTACCTCGAGGGACTGGTTCTTTCTTTCAGTCTGACCATTGGACTGGGGGTGAAAACCTGAGGACAGACTGGGCGTGGCTCCAATGAGTCTGCAAAATGCCTTCCAAAATTGAGAGGTGAACTGCGGCCCGCGGTCGGAAACGATGTCTTTAGGGAGACCGTGCAGTCTGAAAACGTGCATAATCAAGAGATCAGCCGTCTCCTTAGCAGTTGGGAGTTTGGGTAGTGGAATGAAGTGTGCGGCCTTAGAGAACCGATCCACCACGGTCATGATGCACGAGTGGCCGTCGGAGGAGGGTAACCCTGAGACAAAATCTAGGGCAATGTTCGACCATGGACGGGATGGGATTGGTAGTGGTCTGAGAAAGCCTGCTGGTGCGGTGTTGGTGTGTTTGCACCTAGCACAAATGTCACATGCTGCCACGAAGCTGGAAGTGTCCTCTTTTACCGTGGGCCACCAGAAGCGCTGCTGGACTTGAGCCAGGGTTCGAGCTGAACCAGGATGGCAGGAGAGCTTGGAGCTGTGTGCCCATTCCAGGACCTGAGAGCGTAGAGAACGCGGCACAAATAGGCGGTTAGGCGGCACGTTACTTGGCCCGGGTTCATGAGACAGGGCTTGCTGGACCTTGGTTTCGATATCAAGCTCGGCTGCTGCGAGCAAGCATGACGGGGGAATGATGGTCTCGTTGGCAGCAGAGTCGTAAGTAGGGGAAAACTGCCTGGAGAGCGCATCTGGCTTGGAGTTCTTGGAACCAGGGCGATAAGAGAGGACGAAGTTGAACCTGGCGAGAATTTAGCCTCTTGGCGTTCTGTAGGTATTCCAGGTTTTTGTGGTCGGTCCAGACCAGAAATGGGATCTCCGTCCCCTCTAACCAGTGTCTCCATTCTTCGAGGCCCAGCTTGATGGCCAGTAGTTCTCGATCGCCGATGCCATAGTTCGCCTCGGCAGGGGTTAGACGATGTGAGAAAGTACACCTCCTACCCCTGTGCTGGAGGCGTCGACTTCTACGACAAACTGACGTGATGGATCTGGAATGGTCAAGATTGGGGCAGACGTGAACCGTTTCTTGAGTTCAGAGAAGGCTTTTTCAGTGTTCGTGTCCCAATGGAAACGCGTCTTGGTAGAAGTCAGGCCGGTTAAGGGGGCAGCAATGGAGCTGTAGCCCCGGATGAAGTGGCGGTAAAAGTTGGCGAATCCCAAGAATCTCTGTAGCTCCTGTCTTGTAGTGGGTGTGGGCCAATTCGTGACTGCCTGGAGCTTAGCAGGCTCCATTCTGATGCCTGAGGGACCAATGACGAACCCTAGGAATGTGGTGGTCGTTGTGTGAAATTCGCACTTCTCCGCTTTGACAAACAGATTGTTCTCTAAGAGTCTTTGCAGTACCTGACGAACATGACGCTGGTGCTCCCCTAGGTCTCGAGAGAAGATCAGAATGTCGTCCAGATAGACGAACACAGATGAATTCAAGAAATCCCGGAGTACATCGTTGATGAGGGCCTGAAAGACGGCCGGGGCGTTGGTCAGGCCGAACGGCACCACCAGGTATTCATAGTGTCCTGTTGGGGTGTTAAAAGCAGTCTTCCATTCGTCACCCTCCCGGATTCGGACGAGGTGGTATGCATTGCGTAGGTCTAGTTTAGTATAAATCTTAGCTCCCTGGAGGAGTTCAAAGGCGGTCGCCATTAATGGAAGGGGATATCGATTCTTCACCGTGATCTCATTAAGGCCTCTATAATCGATGCACGGACGAAGGGAACCATCTTTTTTACCCACAAAAAAGAAGCCAGCCCCCGCTGGGGAGGAGGAAGGGCGAATGATCCCCGCCGCAAGGGATTCCGAGATGTAGTGATTCATTGCCTCCCGTTCCCTGGGTGACAGAGAGTATAAACGGCCTTTGGGAGGCGTGGTGCCTGGTAGCAGGTTGATGGCGCAGTCATATGGTCGGTGGGGGGGCAGAGAGACGGCACGAGATTTACTGAAGACCTCCTTGAGATCATGGTAATCTGAAGGGACATTGGTGAGATCTGGTGGTTCCTCCACAGACCCTGAACTGAGACAAGACGTGGCTGCAGCTCGCAAGCAGGTCTTAGCACATGATGGGTTCCACGCAACGATTGTGTTCCTGATCCAATCGATTTGTGGGTTGTGACGGGTTAGCCAGGGCAGGCCTAGGACAACAGTGGCGTGTGATCCCTCCATCATGAACAGTGAAGTCTGCTCTAAATGATTGCCTGAGACTCTTAGGCCAACGAGGGGAGTTCTGTGGGTGATAGATGGGAGCGGGCTACCAGTGAGTGCCTGAACCTTAAGGTGGGTCTCCAAGGGGAGAGCGGGGATTCCTAGAGCCTTGGCTGAAGCCGTGTCGATCAGATTGCGGTCTGAACCTGAATCGATCAATGCTTGAACCAGATGGGTTTGTTGCTCATAGGTCAGGAAGACGGAGAGCAGGCGGCGTTCATCTGGGCATTTTCCTGGAGTCACACCTTCCAGTCCTCCAAGCTGGACTAGAGGACGTCTCCTCTTTACAGAACAGTTCTTGAGTTGATGACCAGATCTCCCACAGTAGAAGCAGGCACCCTCCACTCGGCGGCGGTGGCGTTCTTCAGGGGAGATACGGGTTCTGTCCAGTCGCATGGGTCCCTCCTGAAGGTTAGATTGTGGGAGGTCTCTGGGTGGTGAGAGTCTGGCTGAACTTCGAAGGCGGAGGCGTGAATCCACTCGGCCAGCTAGATCCATGAGCTCTTGGAGTGACGAGGGAAGTTCGTGGGAGATTAACACGTCCTGGAGTGTCTCAGTCAGTCCTTCGAAAAAGGTGTCACTCAGGGCCCGACCATTCCACCCACTGGAGAGAGCTAGGGTCTGGAACTCAATGGCGTAATCATAGGCTGAGTGTGAGCCTTGGCGGAGCTTTAACAACTTATGACCTGCCTCCCTGCCGTGACATGAGCGATCGAACACTCTCCTCATCTCTTTAGCAAAATCTTTGTAGTTGGAGCAGCAGGGGTCGTGAGCATCCCAGAGTGCAGTGCTCCATTCCCGAGCTCGTCCTGAGAGGAGAGTTATCACATACGCGACCTTTGAGCGTTCAGTGGAAAATGTGGAAGGCTGGAGCTCAAATATCAGTGTGCACTGAGAGAGGAAGGATCGACAGGTGCCTGGATCTCCTTCATAGGTGGGAGGGGCGGGGAGCTGTGGTTCTCGTTGCATGCAGGAGCCCCCGCTTTGCACTGGAGAGAGTTGGAGCCGTTGGAGCTGGGTCGTGACGTCAGCGAGGGTTAGCTTTGTGTTGAGCAGCTCCTGCTGGTGAGCTCCAAGAAGTGCGCCTTGGTTCTCCAGCGCCGATTTCATACGGTCCACATCTGCTGGATTCATATCGCTGGCTGGATTATACTGTCACGAGACGAAGCGGAACGAGGTGAATCCAAGCGCAGATGAGTGACAGCAACGATAAACAGGAGCGCGGTCGGAATGCGGAAGCGGAGGTCAAATACCGGGAGATCAGTCAACGTAGCGTCGAAGCCAAATCGTGAAGCAAGAGCCGTGGTCAAAAGCAAGGAAGCGAGAGATCTAAACCGGGAGATCAAAAGAGCGAGGCGAACAAATCCGAGGCGAGAGACAAAAAATCGAGAACCGAAAAACAAAGCGAACTTGGCAACGTGAATACGAGAAAAAGAAAACGCGAGAAAATCAAGGTACGTGACACACGAGATAATCCAGCGATTTAAGCAGCGTGCCAAGCGTGCTTAAATCACTGTAGTAATCAGCGGAGGATAGGAGACAGGTGCGCAGACGGGGAGGAAACGGGGGCGTGGGAGCGGATACGTGACAGACAGGGAAAACATGAGCACATGGAGAAGTGACAGCGTGGGAAAAAATAAATAAATAAATAAACAGGCCGTGGAAGGACGTGACACATGACAGACGGTAAACCCAAACGCGGAAGCAGCGTTGGTGACGTGATGAAGGGTTTGAGCTGAGAGGTAGGCAATGTCCATGTGATGCAGGCGGAAGTGGAAGTTAATTAAAATCTGAGTCTTTTGAGTTAAATCCATCCTTTTTTTGTGACTTTAATTTTCCTCACTTAATTTCTACTCAATATATTTGGTCAAATAATTTTCAACAAAAATTTAGTAAAATAAATTAAATGTTTATTCAAATTTGCTGAATTAAGCTTAATGTTGTTTAAAACTACCAGCACTCCTTTTATTTGTGTAAATATTAATCATATTTTTTATTAAATATTACTTCACCCCAATCTCAGTTTTTACAGTGTGGAATACTGGGTGAATCCGGAGCGCCGCAGGCAGCTGGAGCCGATAGGTGACAGGGTTGACACGGAGGATGATGCAATATGGACCGATGAATCTAGGCAAGAGTTTTTTGGACTCTATGGAGGTTTAGATTTTTGGTGGAGAGCCATACCTTGTCACCTGTGTGGTACAATCGTCCCCGGAGGGTGTCGACGGCGATGTTGTGAGGTGTAGAGGGTATTGGCGTGCTGAATGGCCTCCTTGGCTTGAGTCCAGGACCGCCGACACCTTCGGACCAACTGTTGGGCTGAGGGTACTTCGACCTCCGGTTCTTGATGTTCGAACATCGGAGTTTGGAAACCCTGGCATACCTCAAATACCTCCTTCGTGGTGGAGGAGACGTGGAGGTTGTGGGAGAGCTCCGCCCAAATGAGATAGTGAGCCCAGGAGCGCTGACGGTCAGCAAAAAAGCACCTCAGGTAGCGCTCCAGTTGTTGGTTGGCCCGTTCTGTCTGACCATTTGTTTGGGGTTGATAGCCCGAGGAGAGACTGCAGGTAGAATTGATTAGAGGGCAGAAGGCCTTCCAGAACCATGCAGTGAACTGGGGCCCCCTGTCCGAGACGATGTCCTTTGGGAACCCATGCAGACGGACTACGTGCTCTAAAATCAGCTCGGCTGTCCCTTTGGCTGACGGAAGTCCGGGAAGGGCCACCAGGTGCACAGCTTTGGAAAACCGATCTATTATTGTCATGATGACGCTCTTCCCTTAGGGTACCGGCAGGCCCGTGATGAAGTCGACGGCAATGTGCGTCCAGGATCGACGGGGAACACGGAGGTCTTGGCCCTGGCGCACACTGGGCATGCCTGAACAAACTCCTCAACGTCCTTGGCCATGGAGGGCCACCAGAAGGCGCACTGGATATATTGAAGGGTGCGTTGTGTGCCTGGGTGCCCCGACAGCGGTGAAGAATGGCCCCATTTAATGACGTGGGCCTTGATGGTCCTTGGAACGAAAAGTCGTCCAGGCGGCGCACCTAGTCTCCGTGGCTTCCGCCTGGCAGACCCTCGCCAGTGTCGCCATTCTTCCAATACCCACTTTATGGCCAGCAGCTCGCGGTCCCCCACCACGTATCACTGCTGAGTGGGGTTAAATTTTTTGGAGAAGAAACTACAAGGGTGTAGTTTCTGGTCTGGACCCCTCTGGGAGAGAACCGCCCCAGCACCCACCTCTGAGGCGTCCACCTCCACAACGAATGGTTGATCGGCATCTGGATGGAGGAGAATCGGAGCGGTGGTGAATCGATGGCAGAGTTTGGAGAAAGCGTTGATGGCCGTGGAGTCGAGTTGGAAGGGACAAGATGAGAGGCGAGTCAATGCGGTTAGGGGTGCTGCAACTGTACTGTAGCCCTGGATAAAGCGACGATAGAAGTTCGCAAACCCGAGAAACCGTTGAAGCTGCCTGAGAGTCTTGGGTAGGGGCCAATGACGTGCAGCTTCCAGTTTCTGCTGGTCCATGGCCACACCATGGGATGAGATGACAAAACCCAGGAACGTGGTGGAGCGCTTGTGAAAAGCGCACTTCTCCAGCTTACAGTACAGTCGGTGGGCGAGCAATCTCTTAAGGACTGCCCTGACGTGTCGGATGTGTTCTTCGGCGGTGCAGGAGTAGATGAGTATATCGTCTAGGTAGACAAATACCCACTTTCCCAACATGTCCCAAAGAATATCATTGATGAACTGCTGGAAAGCTGCGGGAGCGTTACAGAGCCCAAATAGGATGACCACACTCTCATAGTGTCCAGTAGGGGTGATGAAGGCCGTCTTCCACTTATCGCCCTCTCTGATATGTACCAAGTTGTAGGCGCTCCAGAGGTCCAACTTTGAGAAAATGGTGGCACCAGAGAGGGCGTCCAGGGCTGAGTTGGTAAGCGGCAGCGAGTGTCGGTTTTTTAGGGTGATGTTGTTTAACCCCCGGTAGTCGACACATGGACGTAATTCGCCCGAACTCTTCTTTACGAAGAAAAAAACCCCAATCTCTTTGCATAGGAGGAGTCAATAAAGTTCCCGGCAGCCCCGGAGGCATCCCACTAAACTGGTAAAGCAATGAAAATGTCAGAGGGGGGAGGGGGCGGCGCCGCCGCCGCTGCGGGGGGCGTGGCAACAGCCGACTGAACAGCCGCCTCGCGGAGGGTCGCGTTCTCCTGCCGCAGCTCTGCCACCTTGCGGCGCAAAACCGCGAGGTCTTGGAGCCCCTTTCAGAGAGACACGACTTCACCATGGAGCTCATTGATCAGCTCGGCATGCTGGTCAACCACAGCGCAGAGGCGAGCAAACTCCGCTGGGTTTACTGCTTTGGGCTCAGTCATTCTGTCACGAGCAACCGAGGGACAAACACAGCAGCCTTAGCAGTTAGCCTGTGTTGCGTGGACGGTAAACCCAAACGCGGAAGCAGCGCAAGCAGGCAGGATAACCACGTGTTTACTTTTAGAACTCTCTTACAAAAAGAGCAAGGATCTACACAAATAAACCCGCGTTCTAGCAACACACACTCAATCAAGGGAGTAACCTGAATAGGTGAGTACTCAAGAAATAGTTGGTGAAGAGATGAATGAAGATGAGCGAAAACATGAATGAACTCAATGACTGAGCGATGTGAAGCGCCATCTTGTTTCCTTTTATGCTTTCTGAAAGCCCGACCGTCTTACTTCCGGATCCTCGTGCCGGTCATGGAGCAAGTGTGCATGACAAAGCTTCTGCAAACTGTGAAAACATTTTGTATGTTAAAAAGGACAAAATCCAAAAACATGGCTGATAAAGCGTGATACTGAATGAGTCCAATGAAATCTCATAAGATCTCAGCAGCAACCTAAGAAAAATGTAATTTGTTTTAAAAAAATTACTTAATAGTACAATAGATTTCATCTTAGTATTTTTTATAGTTGAAATAATAATGTTTTTTCCCCCAAAACAAAGAGCGGTATGAGCTCAGGTAAATGAGGCCTGGAGGACATATACAGCAAATACAAGTCCAAAACTTGGAATGTTTACAAGATTTGAAGCTGATGAAAAGATCTAATACAGCATTAGGTAATACTATATGAAATATGGCGGATTTATAATGTAATGAAATGATTCCAGTCAAAAGGGACAGGAAACATTAAGAGTGTGAGCCAAGAACGGACACAATATGAGGGTGAAAATAAATCAGGTGTGATGTTTTTTCTTGAGGACTAATTTTTGAGGATATTTATTTAAGAGCCAAAATAACACAGGAGAGATATTGTAGGATAAAACACATATAAATCAGTAGCTTTAATGGATCACACCATCTCACCGTTCATTATTTTCCTATAACAGCAAGTGTTTGGTTCTTTACTGAATCTGTCTCTGAGGTATCTGTCTCTCCTTTGCCTCTGTAGTGTTTTAAGTAATGGTCCAAGTGCTCATGTTTTTGGCAGCAATGTAAAAGAGCAGTAAATTCTGACTACACAATCTAGTTACTTCTGTTTTATGCCTGTAGAGGGCAGTCTGTGCAAACTAAACTATCTTTTACTGCTCATTTATACACATTCAGCTGTTTTTTTGAGTGGTAAAGTGATACACATTGATGTGGTAAAATAACATGATATCTAAAACAGTAATTAACTTAAGAGCACAAAACACACATGGAGTCCTATTGTAAGCTTTATTTCCTCATAGCTATTCCTGTTTTTACGTGTGTAGTGGGTGTGGCATGCAAATAAAATCCTGCATTTGAGCCATTTCTGCTGATAAATTCTGCTCAACAACATACCTGCAGTTTGTGTTCATTTATAGCAACAGTAATAGTTTAACATTCTTTGAGATGGGACTAAACAGTGTTTTACGCTGCTTTGCTTTAACAATGTTCATTCAATGTCAGTCTTATTATTTATTATGTATTAACATAATTTTCTGTCTGTGATTTTTTAAAAACAATTATGTTTGTGTATTTTGTATTTTAGATTCCTGCAGTCAGGAACTTATCCAGGCTGCTTCAGTGATCATCAAACCTGGTCAGTCTCATACACTGACCTGCACAGCATCTGGACTTACCTTTGGTGGCTATTACATGTCTTGGATCCGACAGGCTCCTGGAAAAGGACTGGAATGGGTTGCAACTATATCAGATCTAAGTTATAGCAAGTATTACTCCAGTGCAGTTAATGGTCGCTTCACCATCTCCAGAGACAATGATAAGATGCAGGTGTATCTGAATATGAGCAGCTTGAAGACAGAAGACACTGCAGTGTATTATTGCGCTAGACATGCAGACAAGACACACAATGACACAAGAGGCTGCAGAGCTGTACACAAACCCCTTCATAACATTGAAGCATAGCATTTCTTCTTCCCTAGTCACTTCAGAACATAATTGTAAAATTTTTTTTACTAAATATTAAAAGTAGAAATTTTAGCAGCCATTTGGCAGCTTTGTCTAACATATTAAACAAAAAAACTTTCAGAGAGTCACTTAGATTGTCTGAATTATCACTCCTTTGTACAGGGGTGGCAGGTTCAGTACGTCAATGCTGTTTTATTGTTCTACATTTTTTATTTTAATTCATGACAAATTTGTATTTTTAAAAAATATTTATAATTACATGTAATCTTATGAAACTCCATCTTTCCATGAGCCATCCCTCAGCTCAATACAAATGGACAACAATCTGAGGACAGAGGACACTGCAGTTTATTACTACACCCAACAAGCTATAGTGACTGAAGCTGAGAAAACAGCTGTATTGAAAACAGACACCTGTTTTCCACAAGGCATTTTATTGATCTAGTTCATGTTATTTATTTATTTATTTTTTGCCTGTAGAGGGCAGTTTGTGTGAACAAAATCATCTTTAATTGCTCATTAATACGGTACACATTAAGGTTCTTTGTCTTCACAGACTGCTGAATTGCTGTTATTGACGTGACAGCATGAAGCACATCTATAGGTTTCTTCATAACTATTCCACTATTATCTGTAGTGGGCATGGCATGCTAACGAAATTCACCATGTGAACTCTGACTCATTACTCTGCAGGAGAACACAGTAGGAGAAACATTTTGAACAGTCATACAAAATAAATAATAAAAATTGCAAAATCGTTAGTGACTGATCAGTGATTATAACATATAATCAAATCAAAACTATTAAAAATAAATCCCTCAGTGAAGTTATCATTTTACATTTTCGACACTGGATGAAGTACTTCATTCTTTGCAGTATATTACCAAAACCTGACTTTTTTTGGTCTCAACTTCATGTGAGAGGAAAACAGATGCTGGTTAGACAATACCTCTCTTTAAATTGTAATGAGTCAGGAGATTAAATGTTTCACAATTTTTACCATATTAGCTCTTTATTAACTATATATTAATTTGTAGTTCTTTAATCAGTTAAGAAATTGTAAATGTTAAAAATATATGTTGTGGTATAACAGAATAAATTGATGTGGTGTTATTAGTGATTATTATTTTCAGGACATCACATGACTCACTAATCACTTTCACCTGTACAGTATGCCACTCCATTTGTTTTCTTAGGTTGCTGAGATCTTCATTTCCATTTTAATTTCATTAAACTCATTCAGTATCACGCATTATCAGCGTTATCAGTTTTTTGGATTTTGTCCCTTTTTAAATATACAGAATGTTTTCATGGTTTGCAGAATCTTTTATTCATTATTTTAATAACTGATTCTTTAGCAGCCTTGATTAAATACGGTTTAACTATGACAGTAATAATAGCAAGCATTTTATGTGATTTGAAATGACTGATTTTCACAAATATTAGCTGAATACCCACTGCGTTCACTCATTCAATGTCCTACATACAAGACGAATCTCTTACGTATTCATATCTGACTAAGTCTCAAATGTATAACAATAATAATGTTATTATTATTATTATTATTATTATTATTATTATTATTATTTATTATTATTTTTTTTTATGGTTTATAGTGTAGATTAAATCAATTCTATTGCCTTACTAACATTGCTGCTCAACAAATACACTCTTACTGTATAATCCCCTCACTAACTTATACAGTAGTATAAGAATAATCTTTTTATTATTATTATTATTTTGGCACAACTTCAAACAATTATTTTTCATTTTTCTTTAAGGTGAATCTCTCCATTTATTCATCACCTGATAAGCAAATACAAGTGTCAGGGCTGGATATCAATTTATTTATGTGATGTAGTGGGGTCTCTGTGTCTATAGACTTTCCTGTCAGTGCTTTATCAAATTTATTTACTACACTACCAATACATGCGCATCATACAGTATATTACGTTAGATATTACAGTGTGCTTTCCATTACTGATAGGCATGATTATGAACAGACTCATGGTTAGAAGGCAGTAGTTCACCTTTTTTTAAATAAAACTCATGTTTTTAATGAAAACATTTTCTGAATTGTTTTTCTCTAAATAACATTTAGTGGTTTCACAATGTCAGTATTTGTTTGTGTGTTTGGGTGTGTGCATCTACCCTGTGGTGGGTTAATAACAGGTTTAGGGTATTGCCCACCATGTTTCCAGGTCAAAATTTAATGAGACTTTGCCAATCTTTATGAATTTGCCTGAAGTTAAATCTGAGCCATGAATGAAGTTAAAATGTTGATTAAAAGGGAAGTTATGAGGAGTTATGTGCCCGAATAATAAACCACAAGCAAACTGTGGGTGCATCATAGATCTACCACTGATCTACTAATTTGTGCTGAATTTAATAATCTACTTTAAAATGAGCTATTAATAAGCTAATTGCTTAATGTAAACAAACATTATAATGAATAATAATAATAATAATAATAATAATAATAATAATAATAATTATTATTATTATTATTATTATTATTAATAATGAGGATGTATTAAAGTGAGGATGGATCACACCACCAATGAACATGCCTATAATGTCACGTGCCGGGTTATAACGGCAGGGAGAAAAGGAGGATCCAAGAGCAGAGATAAAAAATAACTTGCACTTACAGTCTTAGTGAGGAAGCAGAGAAGCTTCAGGTGACTTGGAGGGTGAAATCCTGTAGCCCAGACGTGCTACAGATCCACACATGCGGTTATTCCAAAAAAACACTGAACAGTTTCGTAGTCCGTGTGCAACGCGGAAGTCAAGAGGACAAGCGACCAGCTGTCGGATTTGAGAGACATGGAATGTAGGGTTGATACGACGCATAGACAATGGTAGCGACAGTCTTACGGAACACGGGTTAATAACTCGGGCAATGGTGAATGGGCCGATATACCTAAGGGATAATTTCCGAGAAGTGGTCTTGATGGGTATGTCGCGAGTGGAGAGCATTACCTTCTGGCCAACACGGTACCTGGGAGCTGCAGAGCGATGGCGATCGGCTTTTCTTTGAAAGGTGCTCACTGCGCGCAGCAGCTGAGAGCGAGCATGCTGCCAGGTTCTTTTGCAGCGGCGGACAAAGGCTTGGGCTGCGGGAACAGCAGCTTCTTCTTGCTGAGCCGAGAACAATGGTGGCTGGTATCCACTGACAACAGTAAAAGGGGGACATGCCAGTGGAGGAGGTGGGGAGAGAGTTGTGGGCATATTCCACCCAGGGTAACATTCTGCTCCATGAAGATGGGTCACGTGACGTCATACACCTAAGGTATTTCTCAAGTTCCTGATTAGCACGTTCAGACTGTCCGTTACTTTGAGGGTGGAAACCAGAAGAAAGACTTGGCGTGGCACCTATAAGTTTACAAAAGGCTTTCCAGAACTGTGCAGAGAACTGAGGACCTCGATCAGACACTATGTCCACCGGGAGACCGTGAAGTCAGAAGACATGAAGAATTAAGAGCTCCGCTGTTTCCTTGGCCGACGGGAGTTTGGGTAGGGGAATAAAGTGTGCAGATTTGGAAAAACGATCGACCACTGTCAAGATGCAGGTATTTCCTTCTGAGGGAGGAAGTCCGGTGACAAAGTCGAGTGAAATGTGTGACCAAGGTCGGTGTGGAGTTGGAAGGGGCCTTAAAAGACCCTCAGGGGGGCGATTGGTGGTCTTGTTCCTGGTGCAATTGTCGCACGATGCTACAAACCTTCTCACATCATCCTTGATGGTTGGCCACCAGAAGCGTTGATGTATGAGGGATAAGGTTCGAGTGGCCCCTGGATGACACGCAAGTCTGGAGCTGTGACCCCATTCTAGCACCAAGGAGCGTGTAGAGGCAGGAATGAAGAGTCTATTCTGAGGAACATTGCTGGGGCCAGGTTCTTGCTCAAGGGCTTGTAGTACTTGGTTCTCCACCTCAAGACGAGCTGTAGCCACTAGACAGTGGTGTGGGAGGATAGTCTCCGGGGAGGCTGGGTCTGGGAAGGGGAAAAACTGTCGGGAAAGGGTGTCGGCCTTGACATTCTTAGACCCTGGGTGATAAGAGAGCGTAAAGTTGAATCTTGAAAAAAAAGAGACCAACGAGCCTGACGTGAATTAAGTCTTTTTGCTGACCTCAAGTATTCAAGATTCCTATGATCTGTCCAGACCAAAAAAGGGAGTTCCGCCCCCTCCAGCCAATGCCGCCATTCCTCCAGGGCAAGCTTAACGGCCAGCAATTCACAGTCTCTAACGCCGTAGTTGCGTTCAGTCGGAGAGAGGCGACGAGAGAAAAAGGAGCAAGGGTGGAGTTTGTTGTCCTTATGGGACCTTTGAGAGAGGACAGCCCCCACTCCAGTCTCCGATGCATCCACTTCCACCACAAATTGAAGGGAGGGGTCAGGGAACGTGAGGATGGGGGCAGAAGTGAAGCGGCGTTTGAGATCCAAAAAGGCTTTGTCCGCCCGAAGGTTCCACTGAAAAGGAAGTTTTGTGGAGGTGAGAGTAGTGAGAGGTGCTGCTACCATGCTATAGTTCTTGATGAATCGCCGGTAAAAGTTGGCGAACCCCAGGAAACATTGAAGATCCTGTCTCGATGAGGGCAATGGCCATTCCATGACTGCCTTGAGTTTGGATGGGTCCATTTGGATACCTGAAGGAGAGATTATGAACCCCAAAAAGGATGTGGAATCACAGTGAAATTCACATTTTTCCGCCTTGACATAAAGTTTGTTCTCCAAAAGTCTTTGGAGTACCTGACGTACATGAAGTTTGTGCTCCCTAAGGGAACGAGAGAAGATAAGAATGTCATCAAGATAAACAAAAACAAAAACATTCAGAAAGTCTCTTAAGATGTCATTTACTAGTGCTTGAAAGACAGCCGGCGCGTTGGTTAATCCAAATGGAACCACGAGGTACTCATAGTGACCGGTTGGTGTGTTAAAGGCAGTCTTCCATTCGTCCCCCTCCCTAATCCTGACCAAGTGATAGGCATTTCTTAGGTCCAGCTTTGTGAAAATTCGGGCATCTTGCAGGAGTTCGAAGGCGGATGTCATAAGGGGCAGGGGATAACGGTTCTTGACTGCAATGGCATTCAGTCCCCTGTAATCTATACAGGGTCTGAGGGACTTGTCCTTCTTCTCCACAAAGAAGAAACTGGCACCCGCCGGGGAGGAGGAGGGACGGATTATTCCAGCTGAAAGAGACTCCGAGAAATACTGATCCATGGCTTCTCTCTCGGGGCGAGAGAGAGAGTAGAGTCGTCCCTTGGGTGGTGTTGCGCCCGGAACAAGATCAATCGCGCAGTAGTACGGCCGGTGAGGCGGGAGCGAGGTTGCACGTGACTTGCTAAACACTAGTTTGAGGTCGTGGTATTCGGTTGGGACATCAGATAGGTTGGGGAACTCCTCCTTAGAAAGGGGGTTCAGGGTCTTAATAGGGGTGGTACGGAGACAAGAAGACAAACAGGATGTGCTCCAATCCAAGACTGTTCTCCTGGCCCAGTCTATATGTGGGTTATGTAGGGCTAGCCAGGGGAGGCCCAAGACGATTGGTGTGTGAGAATCTTTGACAATAAAGAACGAGATTGTTTCGGAGTGGTTCCCAGAGAAACGAAGAATTACTGGAGCAGTTTGATGAGTTATTGGGGCTAGGTTGCTTCCATCAAGGGCTTGGACAGAAAATGGGCGACCCAAGGGTAGAGAGGGGATCTTAAGGGTGTTAACCATAGATGAACAGATCAGGTTTTGGTCAGCGCCGGAGTCTACGAGGGCATGAGTAGCATGGGGTTTACTATCATATATGATGGACACAGGAAAGCAAGAACGGTGGTCTGGGAAACTCGCATGGCATGGGCCCCCCTTTGTTCCCAGGATCAATGAGGGGTCTTGCCTTTTAGCGGACAGGTCCGTAGTAGATGACCGGACTGACCACAATAGAAGCAAGCCCCTTCGTCCCGTCGTCGTTGGCGTTCTTTTGGAGAGATTCGAGTATGATCCACCAACATGGGTTCAGCGGGGGGTTCAAAAGGACAAGGAGGGGTTGGTGGTTGAACTGACCTGGTGTCCAGTCTTCGCTCCTGTTGTCTGAGACGTTTGCGAGCATCGATGCGTCCAGCAAGATCAATGAGATCCTGAAGGCTAGATGGTAGCTCCCGTGCGGATAGCTCATCCTTTATTGGGTCCGAAAGTCCATGAATAAAAGCATCGAACAATGCCTGACCATCCCAGCCGCATGATGCTGCAAGGGTGCGAAACTCAATGGCGTAATCGAAAACAAAGCGAGATCCTTGACTGAGATTTAGAATCTGACCTGCTGCTTGGTGTCCAGTGGAAGAGCGATCAAATACCTTCTTCATTTCACTGGTGAATGATCTGAAGTTGGCGCAGCAGACATCTTGTGCGTCCCATACTGCCGCCCCCCATTCTCTCACCTTTCCAGACAAAAGGGTTATTGTGTATGCCACCTTAGACCGTTCGGTAGGAAAAGACGAGGCTTGAAGTTCTAGAACGAGATAACACTGAGATAAGAAGGAGCGGCAGGTGTTAGGGTCACCATCATAAGTAAGTGGAGCAGGAAGGCGTGGTTCATGGGGTGAAGGTGGAGTAGCAACGGGAGTAGGGGCGACCGGAACTGGAGTCCGTGAGGATTGCATCTGCTGGATCTGGACCGTTAGGGAGGCGAGGTTGTCAGTGACGGTTCTGAGGGTTTCAGTAACCTGCTGAATATCTTGCTGATGAGTGCCAAGAAGAGCCCCCTGGTTTTCTAGTGCCGATCTCAGGTGGGCAATCTCTGCTGGATCCATAGCTGGCCAGATTATACTGTCACATGCCGGGTTATAACGGCAGGGAGAAAAGGAGGATCCAAGAGCAGAGATAAAAAATAACTTGCACTTACAGTCTTAGTGAGGAAGCAGAGAAGCTTCAGGTGACTTGAAGGGTGAAATCCTGTAGCCCAGACGTGCTATAGATCCACACATACGGTTATTCCGAAAAAACACTGAACAGTTTCATAGTCAACGCGAAAGTCAAAAGCCGGTAATCCAAACGTGCAGTAACTCCAAAAACGCTCGGCAGTCTCGTGGTCAATGTGCACGCGATAATCAAATCCAAACTGGCAGTAAATCCAAAACGCTGGGCGATCTCGTGGTCGGAATACAACGCGGAAGTCAAAACCGGTAATCCAAAGATACAATAGATCCAAAACGCTAGGCAAGACGAGGTCGGTAACAAAACAGGGTTAATAGCACAATAAGCAAATGGCAAAACAAAACGCGGGAATATTGGCATAGATGGCACAATAATCTGGCGAGGAGCAGCACTTTTCGAGTGACTAAAATAGCCGTAATGATGAGAGCAGACAGGCAGCAGGTGTGCTCAGCGCGGTGACTGAGGCGATGAAAGGCAAGACGCGGACTGGAGTAGGAACGGGAAAGAGTCAGGCTCATCTATGGTGTAGACGTGGTTTGACGGGTTGTGACATATAATGAATTACCCTTCATTATTTTCCTATATCAGTATGCACCCATGTGTTTTTACTGTCACTAAGCTCTGCTTTTGTGTTATTTTAAGTAAAGGTCAAAGTGTTCATGTCTTTTGTAAGAGACATAAAGCAGTAGTTAAATCTTGAATACAAAGTCGTTTTCTCTGTTGTTTCATACCACAAGAGGGCAATCTGTGTAAACTAAACCTTCTCTAACTGCTCATGAATACAGATTCAACTTCTCCCTACTCACAGATTTCAATGACTCACCATCATGTCAGTTTTATACAATTCATAATTATATAATTCATAATTATTTATAATTATTCAGTATAAATAACTGTTATTTAACTTGCTCTTTCCTGCTATCTATCCTACTACTTTTATATTTTTCTTTACACTCTTGTAGAAAATAGAATAATTAATGATGATGCATATTATTCCATTATTCACATTATTCATCTCCTGAACGAATGAGTCAGTGATTATTTGTGACCTGTATTATTAACATTATTAAAGACACTAGATTCTGGTCCTGTTGGATTTCCTTAAAATTATGAGTATTTGCAGCAACAATAATCATTACAATCTGTGAGATGAGACTAGTTATTTTACTATAACAATGTTCATTCAATAGAAATAATTTTTACAATTAAAATTGAACAATTCTTTTCTGTCTATCATTTGGTTTAAACAATTATTTTTGTTTTTCAGATTTCTGCATTCAGACACTGATGGAGTTTGATTCAGTTATCATCAAACCTGGTCATACTCTAACCTTGCACAGCCACTGGATTTAACGCTGGTGACTACTGGATGGCTTGGATCGGACAGCCACCTGGAAAAGGGCTATAATAGGTTGCAACAATAACAGTTGATAGTGATAGCAAATGGTATTCCAGTATAGTTAATGGTTCACCATCTTCAGAGGCAACAGTAAGATGCAGGTATATCTGCACATGAGCAGCATGAGGACAAAACACACTACAGTGTATTACTGTGTATTACTGCATTACAGAAGCACACTAAAATTATTCTGCACAGCTTGACACAAACTCCTTCATACTGTAACATAGAAGGATTTATTTTCTACCTTAGTCACTTCAGAACACATTTGTAAGGAATTTCTTATATAAAATTGTAGAAATAAACTCTAGGTAGCAGATTTATCTAAATATTAAACAAAAAGCATTACTGTATTAGTAATAAAACTGAAGTTTATTATGGTTCTTGTAACTGCAAGAGGCCACGCTCTACCACTGACATCCAGCATAGGAAGGTAGTGTCACACAGGGAGAGTGGCCAAACGGTAAATCTCAGTTACCCAGAACTCTCAGAACATATTTTTTCACAAAGTTACTAATGTTACAAAATCACAAATCTCACTATTGTATACTAAAGTATAATTACCAACAGTAAAGCATCCTGACAACATTCATGCATGAGGTTGCCTTTCAGCTAATGCAGAGAGCTCACTCACAATTTTTCTTAATAACAGTCATGAATAAAGAATGGTATGAAAACATCCTCAGATTATTGACTTCTCCCAACCAACCAAGAACAGTTTGGTGACAAACAATGCCTTTTCCAGCATGATGGCACACCTTGCCAAAAGGAAATAAGTGACTTGTGACAAAACAAGTGACAAAACATTGAAATTTAGAGTCCATGAAACTCCCAAAAACTCCTCATCCCTTTGACCTTGATCCCTTTGAGAACTTGTGGTCAATCCCCAAGAGGCAAGTGGACAAAAAAAAAAAAAAAAAAACTTCTGACAAACTCAGAGTATTGATTATGCAAGAATGGGTTGCCATGAATCAGAATGTGGCCCAGAGGTTAATAGACAGCATGCCAAGATAAATTGCAGAGGTCTTGAAAAAAGATTGGACAGCACAGCAAGTATTGACTTTTTGCATAAACTAAATGTTATTGCCAAAAAAAACCTTGACATCTATGAAATGAGTGTTTTCATATTTCAGTATACCATAATCACATTGACAAATTATCTAAAATAAATTGTGAAAATTAATATTAGTGTTATTCTCTAAACATTTGTCCATGGCTGTAACTTGGATTTCGTGAATTGTCACTCCTTTGTTCAAATACTGTATGACTGGTACGGTATGCCACCACTGTTAGAGTGTTTTATTATTTTACATTATTTTCCACAAGTAATCTTGTGAAACCTCAACAAAAAAGTTAGATCCATTCATCAATTGCATCCTAGCAGTATACATACTTGGCTTCTTACCAGCCTTCCTTTTATTTTTTCTAATGGGGCAAATCTTTCCTTAGAGACATGCATACATTTATTTTGGTGCTCAGTTTTATTTCTCCTATTGTCTAAGTGTATGAATGATCCAAATGAATCTGTAAAAGTTTTGTGTAGTTTAATGTCTTTTATTAACCTTGGATCATCTTTAAAACTGAACACAAACAAGAAAGCAAAAATAAGTAGATACAAAGACATATTAAAAGATAGTCATTATATATCATCACTTGCTGAGTAAAATGAATATAAGAGCCCTTATGCAGGGCTTCAGAGGAGGTCTATGAAATGTTTAGAGTACTTGTGAAATGCATGGGAAGACCTTTTTGTTCAGACAAAACATGGGTTCATTAATTGGGAACATAAAAGGAAACTAAAGAAAACATTTGAAAAAAAAAAAAAAGCTCCTCCATCTCCACAAGACAAGACGGGGCTTTGAAAACTGAAAATGACACTCCCTTGTCCAACTCTGGATGAGGTTATCTCTTAAAGTGGGCTTATCTATATCTTTATTTACTTTTAATATAGAGCTCATGTTTATCGTGCTGGGTGCTGTTCTATCTCTCTTGGGATGCTGACTTCTTGTGAAGCTGTTTGTTGGATCAAGTGTTGACTTGCCTTGACTCTGTCTTTGTCTCTACTGGCCCTCGCGTCGCCTAGCAACCACGCATGGGAGTGACTGCATATCTGCCTATTTTGAACAGTGCTTTGTTTTTTACCATGCTAAAAACTCACACTGACACACCACATTTCAGAGCTGTACAAAAATTTCAATGGAAATTGTTCAGCACCACAGACAGCTCCCCTGAACTTGAACGAGAGGCGGGGCACTCTAACTCGCTATGGCCGGCAGCTTATCATCTACCGTTCTGCTGTCATCGGCCACCTATAAAAGGATCGGGGACACTCCGCTCGATGAGTAAGCTGTTTAGAGCATTTTTAGAGCAGACTCCGACCCTTCCAGCACTCACATAGAGGATTTATATCCCTGCCGGAGCTTCCGGCACATGACCGGCTGTTTCCCTCCAGCTGCACAGGAGCGGTGACCTTGCCGGCTTTACAGGTGTCCAGACTGCTCCCGTCCCACATTTGTCCTCTGGGGGTTAAGTATGATGGCTCTTGCATAAGAGTAGATTGAAGTTTATGTTGGTGCTTTCTATTGCATGCCAAAAATGAAAGTAAAAAATACTTTTCTGTTCCTGTCACTGCAATACTGTCTCCTGGATTTCTTGCTCACCTTTGGTGCCCACTACACTGGTGGAGAATGTGGGCATATAGACCGGAACCGGGGCACCCAAGTACCCCAGATCACTTTCTTGGACACCTGCTGGAGGCTAGTTTTCAACAGCAAATCGTGTCACAACAATTAATGCAAGGATTCCAAGCTACCACTGCCAAGAGGTGCAAAACCTGCTGACTAAGTTGACCCCGCGCAATGACATTAAGGCCTTTTTGATGGCCTTTGAACAAACGAAGGAGCAGGAAGGATGGCCGTGGCGCGACTGGAACTAGATTCTCATTTCTCTCCTCTCCTATTTTTTGCTTATCCTAGAGAAAGTGGAAGATTATGAACTCCTAAAGGAGGAGATTATGGCACATTGTGGGCTCTCCAGCATGCAGGCATGCAGTGTTTCATCGCTGGATTTATGACCCCCAGATCCTGCCAAGAGCTCAGATAGATCATCTGATGAAATTCGCCATGAGATGGCTACAACCCTCACTCCTGACAATGCAGAAAATTGCTGAAACAATCACAGCCGATTGGGTGCTCCGCTCTCTACCCCAATAAAAACTTAAAGCCATGGGCATACGAGCTCCTTGAAGTGCTGGAATGCACACTAGCAACCTTGTCCCTAGGAGGAGAAAAATATGTAAGGCTACAAGTATGTACATTTACCAGAAAAGAGCCCCTCCCCATTATATTTTTCCCCAAAGGAGAGAATCCTTTCAGACATTTTTCACAAACTGAATCTCCCAGAGATGAGCAGATGCCCACAGAAACAGAACCACAGACGTTGTTCTCCCAATGCGGATTTTGGGCTAGCCATCTGGGCAATCCAGAAAGAAACCCCACGCCTTCGAAGAGGGTGCCGGGAGGAGAACGGTACGGTAAGCGCGGTCACTTTAGCACGACCCTCCGATCATTCTGCTGGGAAGCCCGCCATGTGAAGCCATTTCAGTCACCTGTATGCACGGCGATAGACATTAAATTCCTGGCCTGGGTTAAAACTGAAAAGAAAAGAAGAAGCACGAAAGTACCGGGTACCTCTTTACTGATCACATAAACTGACCCAGAACCCTGCGTGGCTAGCTCAAGGACCCAATGAGGAAGCTGATGCTAAAACTGAAGTTGAGATCTTTCCCTCTGCTAACCCTGTATTTTCTCAACAGGTAAAGCAAGATGGAAACATTGCGCAAATACAAAAATAAGATAAGTGACTAAAGCACACAGGTGTGCAAAATTGAGGGGGAAATACAAGATCCTGAAAGTAAGCCAATTTCCTACTTTTTAATAAAGAACAGATTATTATATTTTCACACAGAGAGACACGGAGAGCCACAAGACCTATTAGAAGTGCCACAAGGGAAAGTTGATACAATAATGCATTTAGCACACTCGCATCCCCTTGGGGGACACCTGGGAGCAAAGAACGCGGCTGAAAAAATCAGGGATAGTTTTCACCGGCTGGGGCTCGACGCAGAGGTGAAGAATTTTTGTCAGCAATGTCCTGAAAAACGCACCACGTAAGCCGGATCCCGCCCGTCTGATTACCCTGCCTGTTATCGGTGTCCCTTTCGAGCGGAATGGGATGGATTTAGTAGGACCCCTCCCTAAATCAGCAAAAGGCCACGAGTATATACTGGTAATAGTAGATTATGTCAACTGATACCCCGAAGCCGTTCCATTAAGAAAAGCAACATAAAAAAATATCGCAAAGAAATTGGTACTTTTCAGTCGCGTGGGACTGCTTAAGGAGCTTCCTATGGATCAAGGTACACCATTTATTTCAAAATTACTGTCTGATGTATGTTGGCTATTACAGGTGAAACAGATCCGCATCTCAGTCTATCATCCCCAGACGGACGGCCTTGTCAAGCGCTTTAATCAACCGCTAAAAAGAAAGTTACGGAAAGTCGTAGACGAAAGCGGCCGAAGTGGGGACCAACTTCTCCCGTACGTCCTTTTTGCAGTACGAGAAACACCCCAAGCCTCCACCGGTTTCACACTGTTCGAGTTACTGTTTGGGAGAAGACCCCTCAGACTGCTTGATGTGGCCAAGGAAGACTGTGAAGAACAGCCTTCACCATACAGGTCAGTAATAGAATACGTAGGATCTTAATGAAAAAATGACAGAAGGCTCCTGCTGCTCCCCAGCGCTTCGAGTAAATTCCTGGCCCAGTGGAAAGGTCCCTACACCGTCATGGAACTAGTGGAGCCTGTAAACTACAGGCTACCACAACTGGGTAAGGGAAACTGAATTTATTATATATATAAATCTATTAAAGAAATGGATCGAGCTGTTGCCACACATATCAGTCTTTGCCACTATATTCCCCAAACCACAGCACCACAGGATGATACAGGGGAAGACCTTCCACTGACTCAGCACCAGGAACTAAACAAGGTAAGAGAGAAATTCTATGATGTGTTGTCCGCTGAACCGGACCTCACTCTAGTTTGGCACGACATCAAAACAACCTCGGCGATAATCATACGCCAGAGGCTATATCCTGCACCAAAGGCTCTACCTCGTGCATTGGAGAACGAGGTAAAGAACATGCTACAAAGTGGCATCATTGAAGAGTCCACTAGTCCCTGGTCAAGCCCATAGTAGCAGTACTGAAACCCGATTGTTCAATCCGTCTATGTAATGTCTTCAAAACCTGGTCTCTGAATTCGATGCATATACGCTTTTTCGAACCTTGATCTAATAAAAGAATACTGGCAGGTTGCCCACACTCCTGAAGCGAAGGAAAAAACAGTGTTCAGCAAGAGCTCAGAACATTGGCAATATCGATGTCTTCCATTCGGACTATACGGACCATCTGCAACATTACAAAGGCTGATGAACATCATATTGCGTTGCCATCACACATACACAGCCGCCTACTTGGATGATGTCCATTCATGCAGCTGGGAAGATCACGTTTTTCATCTTTCACAAATTAAAAAAAAAAAAGGTCTGATGGCCAACCCAAAAAAATGCTTCCTGGGACTGTCGGAAGCACTTAATCAGTACATAAGTTGTTTTCTTCTACTTATACCAGCAGTGAAATGTTTTCTGCAGTTTTGGTTTTGATTCTAATTCTATACATGATAAGTAAAGATGCATTGTAAAAAGCTTCATAATATCAATGAGAATGTTTGATAAATAACACTATTAATTTATTATCAGGGTTATGTTATATGGAGTATTGACTATACAATTACTGTATGTACTGTATTCTTTGTATGATAATGCAAAGAATGCATCAACTTTTATGGCATTAATATAGACTTTATGTGATGTAAGAATTAGGGTTTTATTTGTTTCCTTTATTTATTATGGCAACACAATCTATTCCTAAACTGCAGTACCTGCTGGTTGTGTTTGTTTCGCAGTCCCACATCTTCTTCAAATCCCGGCATCCAAGTATATAGTGATTCCAGCAGAAACAGAAAAAGAGAGTAAAACAGCGACCTTCATCTGTTTAGCTGCGGAATTTTCTCCAAAAACACAGACATTTAATTGGACTCATGAAAAGACAGATCTTAATAATAAGGTCAAAAGTACAATGGTGAGCCAGAACAAAGATATTTACACTGTATTTTGGAAATCAGTGCTAGTGAATGGATGGGGTCATCTTCTCCAATGAATGTGAATTCCATCAAAGGACAAGGACAACAGCCAAAGAAATTATTTATAGTACTGCATGTATTGTATTATTCTATTTCTGTATTATTTGTGCAGGTTTGGGACAGGTTTGGGATCCGTACTGCATCTAGTAGCTGGGGTTTGGGCATTGGGTATGGTAGACGAGAAGGCATAGAGGCCTTCAGCATGGTAGGTGAGAAACCTACCACTCAGCCACCAATTGCAGGTGTGTTTCACTCCATTTCAGAGATGCAGCTGATTTTCACTTTTTCATTTCTCATTGGCAAAATCATTATCAAAATATTCTGGATGATTGTAATCAGCAAGCACTTAAACATTTGATCAAATAAAATGGTAAAAAGAACAACCGTACAACTCAAGGCTATATTTAATAGTGAAATTATTTGAATTACTGAAATGTGAAGTACTTAAGAGTGGTGGCTTAATTACAAGCTAACTGTACAGTATAATAGGATTTCTCTTTCAAGGATTTGTGAAGTATCATGAACAATGTATTTATAATAATTAATATAATTTTGGGCAGTAAGCAAAAGAAGAAAATAAAAAACACACTTTCCATCGCAGGCAAAACAGTACATGTGTAGTAATGCATGGACATGGAGCACTTCATCTTCTGCAGGTGCGTTTCACACCATCTCATGCAGCTGATTTTCACTTCTTCTTTCGCAAAATGTTGCCATTTATCATTGGCCTGTCGGATGTCTAAAGCTCACATCTGCTGTTTGCTGTGCTCACTAAACCCTGTCCATTCTTCCTCTGGTTCCTCAAGCCATACCGAAAAATACTAAAAAGAGTATATGTTTGTGTGTGTATATACACACAACACAGACACACAAGTCCAAAAGAAAAGTCACTATCTGGATTTAACTAAGCAAATGGTTAAGAGCCTTCCATCGGATAATTATGACAGTGATTAATATGTTTTTGCTGGCTATAAGTTATTTAACCTGATGCAGTGAGTAGATTCATATTTCTTCATATATCATGTCAGAAGACCCATCCTGAGGTTGTAGCAAAGGTGTTACCCTGTTTCAGAAGTGTCAAATTTTTAGCCTGCCTCAAGCAAAAATTACACATTATTTTCCCACGAATAACAAGATAAAGTGAAGACAGCTGCCCCTTTACGCAACAAAAGGGTAATTTTAATACTTAATTTTATGGGATCAAGTGTAAACCCTAAAGTAAAAATATGTCATGTCGCATAAAGTAAGTTTCTTTTTCCATTCCCTTCCTGCTATTCATGTCAATGTCTTTCTCTCATACTGTAGTATATCATGATAAAACTGTAAAGTTCTTGTATCTGTACATTAAGGATATTTGCAAAAAAAAAAAAAAAAAAAAAAAAAAATTATATATGGTGTCATAATATAAGTAATAGAACACATCAAAATGTTTTTGGAATTTTTATCTGTCTGTTTTGTACACGTCATATAAAAACTGACCGAATTTTTAAAATTACAGCCCACAGGAAGTGAAGATATGTTAAATATAAAATATCGAGCTTGAATAAATCATTAGTTCATCTTTCTTCTGTACTGTACATTTCTTAATACGCACTTATGATAGTGCAATTGAATCTACTTAATAAACGCAATCTTACACCTACATTCTGCAGATCTCTCAGTAACATGTAAAAAGTTAAGTTCATTCCTAAATTCCAAAACAGATGGTGTTGTACATTTTTAATACATTTATTTTCATTTTACACATGAGTTGCATTTTAATATGTCAGTTAAAATATGTCTGTCGATTTAAGATAACTATACAATTTCAAAATTCCATATATAAGTCATAAGTTGGGGACTACCTATATACTGTATATATATATAGAGATATATAGGTAGTACCCAACTTATGATCGTTATGAATTTCTGCAGATACAAACTGACTGACATTTGTATCTAGCATCCTCAACAAAACTGTCCAAGAAAGTGGAAAACTTTGAAGATTCCCCTCAAAGGATTCCCCTCGCAAACTTAGTTTGCAGTATAAGCAGTCAACATCAGTGCGTGTGTGTGTGTGTGTGTGTGTGCGCTCATGCATGTGTATATGCGAGTGCGTGTGCACATGTGCGTGTTTGATATGTGAAAAAATTATTTCACTGTGTTGTAAGGTACATGTTACAAATAATCAAATCATCATCATCATCATCATCATCAAATGCCTAAAGTCATTGCAAAGCCGGGTTGATCCATCAAGCTTCAAAACTAACTTGGTAGGACTGGACCAGAGGCTAGTAGACTCCTCTATAATGCCACCACAAAGCATTTTGGTTACTTCTCCTTTGATGTCAATACAGCAGGCCCCTGAGGCACTGTAGGGACATTGTCGGACTAACATACCTGGCCGGTTTTAATTTCATGCCTTCATGTTGAGATGATGATGAGCTCCGGTTCAGTGGAGAAAAAAATCTTGGAACCGATCCATCACCTTGTTTATCTCCTGATGCTGAGACGGCATGAGATCGTCTCATGCTGGACAAAATCTTGTCCCTGTGGCTCAGAAAATACAGAATCAGGTTCTAAGGGTCACTTTTTATCTTAGACAGTTGTTGCAACTTGTAGTTCATGGGTCCTACAAATTCTGTTTTTTTTTTAATTTAATTTAATTTTTTTAGGTCTACTGGCAGCAAAATGGCGATGAGAATGTGTATTCAGCAGGTAGATGTGAGCTGCTTTCAGCAGCACTCATACCGAATCCTAAACTTGGCATTTGTTAGACAGTTGTCAGTAAAAAGCAGAAGCAGCTTTTTAATCTGGACTGTGGCTCTGCAGCTAATTGGCTCTCACACAACCGCAGCAGGGCTCAGGGGATTTGGCGCAGCTCAAAAATCAGCCTTTCAATAATTCATAAATAGTTGATTAGTATCATGTCAGAAAACGGATTTTCATGATGTACGGCTACTGCAAACTGTTGTTCTTATAGGCTGCTGCAGTGTATTTTTTCAGATTAATGACCTTCTTAGATATAGGAAATAATTGCTTATTAGATAAAAGAAAAAAATGACTGTGTGCTCAGGAATAAAGGGCATATGTGGAAATGTTTTTATTATTATTATTATTATTATTATTATTATTATTTTTTTTTTTTTATTCCTGGTTCTGCTTTGGTAAATTTATTTACATTTTAGTAATTTTATAAGCAATACAAAATCCTTTAGCAAATAGGCCTCAACACTGCAGAGTTTACGCTGCAGAAGGAACAACAGTTATTGGTACTTACTTTGTATACCCTTGGAATTAATTTAATATTTTGATATTATTATTATTATTATTATTATTATTATTATTATTATTATTATTGCTACCACCACTACTACTACTACGACTAATAATAATTATACATTAATTTATTTGTTTTTGGCAGCAGTTTGTTTTGTAGTTAACTATGCAAATAGAAAGATTATAATTTTAACACCACAGCTGGAAGCAGCTTGAGGGAAAGCCAGGCTGCCTTGAAATCCAGCAGATGCACAGATCGATGCACAAAAGAACAAATACGTAGAGAGAGTAACAGACAGCCATAACAAAGACTGTTCGAAGCATTCTGGATATATGGTTGTAAGTAGTGGGTATGAAATATGAATAAAAATAAAATAACATTGAGCACAGTTCGGGACATATCATAAGGTTTCATAAGGTTTTATGTACTGTTGTTGGTGTTTTCATACTTACATTTTTGAAACTAGAAAGCACAAGGTGCTGGCATTTAGAGAACAGCTGCATCCTGTTCATGTGTGTCACTATTCAGTAAGCATAACTGATGCTTAAAAAAATAAATAAAATGTAACTCTTTTTAACCTATTATAAACTCATGCACAACATACTTAGTTACAAAGTACATTATTATTTTATTAAAAAAAAAAAAAAAATGTCAGTATAGGCCGCATTTTTATTTTGTATTTTGAGCAAAAATTGTTTTTATAATATGTTTATGGCTTAAAGTAAATTCAAATATTTGTAATTTGCATTGATACATATTCACAAAAAAAAAAAAAAAAAAATTATATATATATATAATTTAATAAATGTTACATTTCTAAAATGTTGATTTTGTGCTTGCAGCACATTCTAAACTAGTACTATATATCCTCTACAGTACATAGACACCTTGTATAAAGGGCGTTCAAGTCAAACCAGGAAATACAGTTATGAGATTTAAAAACTTTATTTATAACTCCTTTATTTTTTCATTTAATCCACTGCTACACTAATGCACTCATCCCAGTATTTCACTAGTGCTTGGGTACCATCGAGCTATAAAGTATGCCAGAGTGTTGATGGGACTGCCTTCTTCATGTTTGAAATGCCGCCCTCTGAGGAACTCCTTTAATGGCCCAAAAATGTGAAAATGGCTTGGAGTAAGGTCAGGACTATATGGGGGCTGTAGCAGTGGGCAGTACGAGGTTGTGTGTTGTCCAGCAAAAACAGCATACTTTTGTTGCTCAAACCAGTCCATTTTTCTCTTGAGAGCATTCAACTCGCTGAACATTCATAGGAATGACTGCAGTGCATGGGCTCACCGTCATCTTAGCTGTGATATGTCATTTACAGACATATAGCTTTTTTCAAATTATTATTATTTATTTATCTACCAGGTGTTTCATCTGATACAGAAACAATGTAGCATGAAGTGTTTAAATAAAGTCATAATTAAAAAATGAAATCATAAGGATCCTTTCTATTCAGGTCATTAAAAATGCAAAGTAACATGCAAAATAAATCCCTATTCATAGTTTCTTAACTTTTCTCACCTCAGGTGTGACCAGCAGAGCCTGAAGCAAAACACTGAAACACACACATGTGACGATGGGAGCTCTATCAAGCGTTAAGGTGTCCTCCTTTGTTAATCAAATCAGTTCAAGCAGTCCAGTTTCAAGCCAAAAAAATTTATATACATATATTATTACACATGGAAGGCAAAGAATAGAAAACCTTTTAATTATAATGTAAAAATTATTCTTTTTTAAATGCTTGCAGTAGATCAAGAAATCTCTTAAAATGTAAATTGGTAAATCTGGTCTTGTGTTTGTGTGCACCTTTCTTAAAGTCTGTACATATGAGACATATTGGAGCTAAACAATCTGTATGAAAAAGGAAATGTTTAGTCTGTACATTGGTCAGAACTAGCTCGCGTCTCTCAACAGAGCCAATGAATTAAGCGCTTTCCCTCGAGGTGGGTGGGGCTATATGCGTCACTCAGCAGAGGAAACCAACTCGATGATTTACTGTGTATACTGCACACAGAATATTCTAAAGACAATGCACCTTACAAACTTTCACAATCCTTACCAAACACAATCAGAAGAGTGACACAGAATGGCTTACTCCAACAATGCCGCGGACACTCTAAAAAACTGGTTAAAATTGAATGGTGGCACTATAACTGGTAAAGGGAGAAAGTTAGCTGATATGATGGTCCTGAGAAAGATACACTGCAAAATTCCCAGTGTTGATTTAACACCCCAAGTGTTTATATATGACCTAATGGTCACGGATGTACTCTGAAAGTGTTAAATCAAGACTCTGGGTGGTAATTCAAGACTAAGGATTTTGCTGTGTAGATATACTGTGTGTACAGAAGACCAAGTGGAAGCAATGTAAGGCTAAGAACATTGGAAGTGGGTTCAAACTGCTTTACCAATGTGTAGAGAAATGGTGTAAATCTAATACTGAGGGAAGTGTAGTGCCAAGAATGTAGTGGAAGTGTCTGATAGAGTGATCTGTATAAAACTGGAAGTGGAAGAATTATCGATAAATTTCATGAGTGTATACGCTCCAGAGGTAAGATATGATGTGAAGGAGGAAGAAAATGTATATGTGACGAATAAAATTTGAATCTGAAATGTCTGGAGGGAGTTGGAAAAGCGGTAGTGAGTGTCGCCACAGAAGAAATTGGACGATTGGAGCTGACATCTTTTAAAAAGAAAGAGAAACACAGGTTGACATATAAGATTAAATATCACTCAGATGGACTCCGTGCTGTATAGGAGATGCAAAGAGATTAAGAGATTAGACAACAGAGGTTGCAGGGGAAAGCCAACATTGAATGGTGGTATCTGGGATGACTTTAGAGGTAAAGACGAAGGAAAAAAAGAGTAAGGACTGAACCTAGGAATAGATGGTGGACCTTGAATTAGATGGTAAGCAGAATGGCTTACTCCAAAAAATGGGATATGCAGTATGAAAAACTGAAAAACCTGTAATCTTGTACCATAAATGAAATTAAAATGTTGAGCCGTTATGTGTCAAATGCTGATCAGCTTATTTTTTAGATTGAACAATTGAACTATTAATACAAACACTTTAGCCATTAACAATGTTTAATATTGCTAATATAAAAGCTAAAAACCGTATTATGGACGGTGTTTCAAACCTCCATCTGGATAAATATAAACATGAGAAAATTAGGGTGGAAAGCACTAATTTCTCAAATAGCTTGCGTATTTGCTCACATTAAAAGTTACAACTGGCTCAAGAATGGGGTCCTGGTGAACTTTTAGGACCATAGAAAGGACTGTCTAACTTCATAAAGTTGGAGAAAGATTGAAAGTTTTAGATCATGTGCAAATGGTTCTGTCACCTCTGGACGAGAGATAGTTGTGTGCATGTTGTTGACATTTGCACTTTGATATTTTGCTATGACTATGACTAGCAGTAGACTATTTTTGATAATCTCTGACTATTAATGATGCATTTTATAACTTGTTCATTTTAAATTTCACAAACGAGTCGTTTACCCTATGTTTTGTTAATTTGACACATTTAGATGTATGAAGCAATCTTAACATGAATCAAATTATAGGATCGAATTAAAGGGATTGAAATGTATCTCTGAAATTATACTGGCACTCATGCAAAAAGTAGATTAAAAAACAAACAAACAATAATAATACAAATGCAGTTGAGTTTAAGGAATGGTTTTGAATGTATATCCTTTATTTAAAAAAATAATAATAAAACAGCTAAAAGAAACCAATTTCCAGCATCAAAGCAAGGTTTTTTTTTCTTTCTTTATTCTCCTTTTAACTAGCGTGCATTTATCAACTTAAAAGTAGTCATTAATAATTGATCATTTTTCTCATTCAAACAAATACAGCAGTAAAGCAAGTACATGCATCTAAACTTTGTAATAATCAAGCAGTCTTCACTTTGACCAGAGTAACTGAACATCCATAGACGACAGAGATGATGAAGAGTATGACAAAGGCACAGGCCATATTCCAGGTTTCTTCAGCCTGATCCGCTGCGTTAATGTCTGACTTGTTGTCATCAATGTATATGGCCTTTTCAATAAATTCTGTCAGAAGAAAGGATTTTAGGCATTTTCTCATTATACTTCAACCTAATTTCAACTTTAACACAAATATTTGCTTCACTACTTTAAATAAAATGAATGAAAGGGTATTTTGTGTGAATGCTTTGTTTTTTGATGGTTGGTGGTAATCACCTGCTTTGGATGTTGTGCGAATGACTTGGCCAGTGAAATGCTCGACAAGGCATGTGTATGAGGCTCCAGGTTTCCATTCAGAGGCCTTGACATTCAGGTGGCTTTTAATGATAAATTTCCCATCAGACCCCTTGGCAGAGCTGCTGGTACCATTATGTTGTACAGTCTCACTATTAAGGAGCCAGGTAATGTTAATGGCTGATGGGCTGTAACCATATACCAGACACAACAGTTCATCTTGTCCTTGCAGCAGCTTCACAGAGGGAGGATTTGTATTTACAGAGGCTGGGAAAAAGAAAAAAGTAGACTTGGGTAAAACTAACAGTTTGATATTGTGAAAAATGTATTTAAGTATTTGATGGCAAATGGTGATCATGGGACATATTGGGATTTTAAATCAATATGGGAGGCACTGGGAGGCATAAGAGCAAAATTTTGTCTGAGCTAAATTCTTTCAAATATGAAGCACTAAGGACATAAAAAAAAATAAAAGTATAGTATAATAACCAAACTTTTTTGTGTATATCACTACTCACTACTTTCTGGTTCAAATGAACCAAGGGTACATGTGATAATGCGTTTTTATGGTGGTTGACAGTTGTTTTTAGGACTATAATAATAATAATAATAATAATAATAATAATATGAGTTCGACATTTTTTTGCGATTCCCATGTTATGGTAACAGTAAAATTCACTAAAATTTTATAAGTAAATAAATAAATAAAACACAGGGTCTATAAGCGTTTTGTGCAAGGAGATGGTCTTCAGGATGAAAAACTTTAATTAAAGAATGAAAATATCATTGAGCTCATCAATTTTGCATTTAATGAAAGGCTACTTGATATTAGTTTGCATTTGATCATTAGGAAATTAATGATCATTTCATTCATACTTCAGCTTTAGGAAATTGAGAAAAAATCAATAAAAACAAGCTGCTTGTACAAAAGAGAGGATGTTACTGACCGTATATGTTGCTGATGTTGCTGATGATTAGCCTTTTAGATGACTCATGCCTGACCACACAGGAAAAAGTGCCATCCTCCCTTTTTAATGGTGATAATATCAGTGCACTGTACATGGAATAACTGCCTGACAAAAACTGAGCCGGAGTGTTGGTGAAGAGAGACGCGTCCAGCCGGGTGCCGTTCAGCTCCCAGTGAACAGAGATATCAGCAGGGAGGAAGCCGTCGACCAAGCAGAGAATAGATGTGTTGTGAGATCCTGACAGCTCGTCATCACTGGGAGCTCGAATTCGGATGGTGGGACATTTGGGCTCTAAGGATACAAATATTAACTCAGAACTGAACTGAATTGTTTTACCAACTATGAAAAATATGATAGTCATATTTAAGTGACTTAATTTTACTGATCAGAATATCAGGTCACAGGTTTATATTAATGCCCTAACTGTAATACCTGAGGATGTCTACAGTAAAAGCTAATTTATAGACAGTTGCTTATTGGATGTATCAACAAATCCAAATTTAATAACATGGAAGACAATTGGAAAAAAAAAAAAAATCTCAGTTATGAATATGGTCACCCTTCTATAAGGAGAGACTTATTTGACATTAAGGGATGGCGTCTCCAGTGTCAGTGCTTTGGAACAATCCAAATACAGATTGTTGTTGTGTTTCTCAGCATTTGACTATAAAGCTACATTGAACTTTTCTATCATAACCTTTGTAACCATTATATCTGTCATAATGTGAGTTTTGTGGTAACTGAGTTTTCTTTTCACACATTTTATTATCATAATACATTCAACTGTAACTAGAAAAAAAAAACATCACAATAATGTTACTGTAATATTAGACACATGGCAACAACACCTTTTTTTTTTTTTTTTGGTCAGAAGCAAGTGTGCATATAATAAATTAATGCACTGTGATGGGTTTATAAAGCTGAGTCAAGCACATAATCAGTTTTTCTCTCCTAAAACAAAATAATTAAGTGGGTCCTTAAATATCAGTGAGTACTTGCCTTTGATTTTAAAGACAATGTATGTCTTCCCAATAGAACAGGGGTGTTTCACCTCACAGGAAACATTTTCATGGTTTTTCCACTTTCCAGCTGGAACCCTTAAAACCCTTTGAACACTCTCTGTTCCATTGTTGTGATTTTCAGTTTTGATCACATTTGAAGACAAATTGTCTGTCCCTACTTTGCAATTAACTGAGAAGTCCTGGAGCCTGTGGCCCAACAGCAGACATGTGACAGAGACAGGATCCTCCTCTGAAATATTACTGATGGAGGGACCCAAAAGGTAAACCTGTGCACTTCGAGCATGCTCTGGAGTGACTGGAGACGGAAATGACATAGGTTTTAGACACACTTTTGTCTAATATTTGGATTTTATTTAAAAAAACTTCTCTAATTAGTACAATACCTGCGCAAAAACTGGTCCTGTTCTGCACAGTTTTGAGACCACCCTGATCACTGACTTGGCAGGTGAATTTAGTTCCATGTTTCCACTCTTTTTCTGGAACTGAAAGCTCACTGGACACTTTCATGCGTCCGTCTGCATTCATTGTTACTTCTCTATCGTTATTCTTTATAGATTCGGGGAGCCACTTGATCTCTGGGTTAAGTCCAGTTGCAGAGCAAAGGAGTTTTTGAATCATTGATGTAGACTTGTCCTCATTAGATACGACAGATAGTTTCACTGAAGGGTCATCTGCAGAGAATATCTTTTTTTTTTAGTTTGCACAAGTCACCTAAATATTTTATAGCAAAAAAGTATCTTTAAATTGCCACTAATGTACATGTAGGGCAAAATGTCAAAATGTTTAAGCTTTACAGCTGCAGACCAGGACAATCTGGACTGGGATCTCGCAGAAAACAAAGTAAACCAAGTAATATGGGAAGATTTATTTTCATGCGAAGCACGAAAACATATGCAGTTTGTGGAACAAAGACTGCATTCATTAACCTAAACAAAACGCAATAAAGCCTTATTCAATTGATGAAAAATGTGAAAATATAATGAATTGAATTTATAGAGATCAAAAATATAAACTGCACAGTCAAGATGTTAAAAAGAGTTCCTTTGCACATTTAAACTTAAAACCATTCATAAACTTGATTGTTGAGCTACGGTGGTGGAAATTTGAGAGTCAGAATTCACACACCATGCTGCCTCTGCTAGCATTTCTACCATGGAAAAAGAGTTGCCCCCCCCCACTCTTTTCTAGTATAATGTCAAACTGTACATAATGCCAATATTCAAGCAATTAAGATATTGAAATTGAAATTGTCCTTACCAAAAAGGTTTTGTATAGAATTGGACTTCCACTTTGTGGAACGACTTAGCTGAATCTGACAAGTGAAATGGCAGTTTTTGGTGCGATGTGTTTTGGGAATAGTGAAACATGCGGTCATTGTGTCCTGGCCTTCTGGCAGACTCACATACTGAGCTTCTGGAAACTTCTCATCATTGGCCTGGAAGGTGACAGAGAGTTCACCAGAGGGCAGACCGCTTGCAGCACACTCCAGCACTGCACTGTCTCTCTTCCCTATGTCTGCAAGACTCCTTCTGATCTCCACTGTAGGACTTTTCTGCACAGTTTCTGAGAAACATAAGGTAATGTCAAATAAGATACAAGTTTTCCCCTAAGGTGAAATATTTTTAAATATTTTAAATTTTTACATGCACAATGCAATCAACCTTGTGTATACTGTATAATTCGAGTTTAAATAAAACATGGTAGCATTGCAACTCTCATCACATTTCAAGCTCCAATACAAATGGACATAAAGGATGATGATAAAGTTTTAAACTATACACAGAACTTGCCTGGAATTTTTATTGTTCTTTCTCTTGTTTGCAAACATGGATGTTCAGCCCTGCAGGTTATTGTCTTTGATTTTGTCCAGTCTTCTACAGGAATAGTCAAGTTGCTAACAGTCGACTCACCCTGTCTCTCACTGTTAATGCCAGGGTTTATTTTTGTCTTTCCATCTACAAGCCATGAAACTGTAGGCTGGAACACAGTCTCAACAACACAGGAGGTTGTTACGTGTGTATCTGTCAATATTGCCCTGAGAGGAGGTTTCTCCAGTTGTATCCATGGTTCAGAATTTGGATGGCCTGAAATATATAAAAGGTTGTTCACTTCCACTTAGACAATATGAAATATTTTTATTTTGTATTGCTTTTTTGGGGGGAACTGACCTTTACAAATGCTCCATGTTTGACTGAAGGTTTTGGTCTGGTGTGTGGCGCTGCAGGTGAACTCTTTGCCTTCATTCCATTGTTGTGCATCTATGCTGATTTGGCTCAGCATGGCAAACTCATTGTTTCCTTCATTGATAATTTTTTTCTCAGTCGCTTTCTTACCCGCTCCCCAATCAATATTAATCACTTTAGTATGAAAGCCAATCAACCAACAAATCAGAATAATATCATTCGTTGTTGCGTTGATGCTGGTGCTAATACTGATGCTGGGTGGAGTCACAGTCACAGCTATAAACAATGATAAAATAGCAATTCAAGAACATGGCAAATATATTTTATAGAAAAAAAAAAAACAAGAGAGAAAAACACACAAGGAGCACAAAAGTGTATATTATATATATATATTACAGTATATCATGTGTTACTGCATGAATAATTATTATTAAAAAAATATTTTAAAAGTCTTGTGTTTGTGTTTTATTTACAATTTTCCGTGTGGCTAGAGGGAGGAGTGCAGGATAAGCTACAGTGAGCACAACAAACAGCGGTTGAGAGCGTTAGGCAAGAAGTGGTTCAAAGATAACTGGCAAAAGAAGAAGTGAAAATCATCTGCATCACTGAGGTGGAGTGAAACGCACATGCACAGGAAGAAGTGTTAAATTTGCACGCATTAAGAGACCATTTACACACAGTGTTTTGCCTGTTATGCAAAGAGTGTTTTTCTATTCTCTTTGCTTGCTCAAAGGCATGATAAATAATGCACAAATAAAGAATAACTACATGACAAATATTTCATTACAACACAATACTTCACAACACAAACTAAGAGTTATGCCTATATAACATTTATGCCTATTAATAAACACTATATATTAAATGTACTCTAATTCAAATAAAGATATAGAAGACAATGATGCTTTTAATTGCATATTTTTATAAGACATTTATTTGAGATTTAAGTA
Organism: Clarias fuscus; assembly: GCA_030347435.1. NCBI lineage: Eukaryota > Metazoa > Chordata > Actinopteri > Siluriformes > Clariidae > Clarias > Clarias fuscus. The sequence goes on along the minus strand of CM059222.1, from coordinate 5,157,038 downwards.
AAAGCATGAGAAAGCATCAAACTTTTAAATGATAAAAAGTTCACAGTTTTACAGATACACGTGGAAAGTAGCTATGCAGGCAGTAATGTTTAACTCAGAACAGTGTGCTAAAATAAAAAGAGAGAGAGAAGACCAAACTAATTTCTGTCAGTTTCTGTAGTCATTTAACCTGAAAGAAAGAAAGAAAGAAAGAAAAAAATGAGATTAGACCATGAAACCGTCATTTATTGTGGGTACAACATTATATTTTAAATATTTAAAGTTTTACTGACATTAATAAAACAAAATCGCACACAGGACACATGTGACTTAAAGCTTAAAACATATTCTTTCTATTTTTAAAAAGATTATAGAATTAACAATAACAATACTTAGAAAAGCTTACGTTTGTAATTATTAAAACTTCTACAATTATTATTATTATTATTATTATTATTAGTAGTAGTAGTAGTAGTAGTAGTAGTAGTATTGTTGTTGTTATTTATGTTATTTTAGTGGGTTATTTGGCTAAAGCAGCACTTCTTGAAATGCTGCACAGCAATTAGGACAATTGAGTTGTCCTATTTAAAAATAAAATATAAAAACAGTACATTTAGTGTCGTAGAACATCAATGAAACAATGTAATTATGAGGAAAACATAAATAGTATTTCTTTCATCATCCCTGTTTTTTTCTCTGCTTTTAATTGAAAAAAAAAAAGTTACTGAGTAAATATGCAACACTACAAACCTCTCTAATTGAAGTAAAGATAAAATTATTGTCAGAGCTGTTGTTATAGAAATTATCTTCTATAATGTTTTGACTAAATGAATTTTATGAATAAATAACATTTTACAAATGATTACTTCTAGCAAGAGTGTAACATGGACTATATATATATATATATATATATATATATATATATATATATATATATATATATATAAACTATATATTTATATCAGCTTGTGAAATTACTATATATCAACAATGAACACCAAGTTCAAGCACATGTCCCCCTGTTAAACACAATGTAGTACTAAACAGCTGTGTGGCGCTTAAACGGGTTATCCCACCAGTTATTTTTTCTTTCCCTTATGACATATTCCAGGACACCTATGAAATGATTTATTAGTCTCAAATTACAAAAGAGTGGTTCTGGAAGCATGAGGATTTATTTTGAAACATGACTTGACCACCGCAGAGTTCTGACCACAACCCCACTTTAAATTCTTCACAAACCCATTCCAAAGATTTTCCTGAGCTCTCTTCATATCAATACATGATCTCGGCCAAAAGATTACGCAACTTTACATGGAGATTAATGTTGTGACATTGCATGAGGTTGTCAAAATAACAATTTAAAAAATTAAAAAATAATATTTGTCCACCCAGTTTATTTACATAATATATATATATTTTTTGTCCCAGTATGTCTCAATTCACCCTGTTTATGGTTACTGAAACAGTTCTCACCTTGATCACAGTCACCCCGATGCTGTAGAAGAGGGTGATGAGGAAGAGAAATACAAATGTTAATGCAGTGTTTGCTCTGTTTTCATAGTCCATTTCTGTCCCATCACAGAAAAGGTCCAACAGCACCAGGCCTTCTGAATTTGTTGGCATCCATCAACACACACACACACACACACACACACACACACACACACACACACACACACACACACACACACACACACACAAACACAAATACATAAAAAAAAAAAATCCCAATATTTGCAATATTTGCCCACCCTTCTTTGTAGAACTGCTAAAGTTGGGTTAAATTTGACAATGACCATTTGTGGACTCCAGTTTTTAAGTTGTTCCACAGATTTTTAATGGGGTTCTGACTAAGCTATGCAAGGACATTCACCTTTTTTCAGCTTTGCTGTGCGCTTTGGCTAAATGTCATGCTGGAAGGTAAACCTAATTTCCACTGACTTTCTGACAGAGGGCATCAGAATTTCCCCATCCATTTTCTTGACGAATCCTGACAAATACTCCAGTCTATGCTGGAGAGAAACACTCCAGAACGGGATATTACCACCTCCATGCTTTACTGTAGAAATGGAGTTATTTGGATGGCAAGCTGTGTTGGATTTCAACAAACATATTGTTCAGTTTCAAATAATTAAATATTTGTCTCATCTGACCATTTTCGCGAAGCTCAGTTGTGACTGCATGCGGCGTTTCTCGAGAAGAGGCTTTTCTTGCAAGCATCCCATATAAGCCACATTTGTGGAGAATTAATACATTTAATCATACACAATACACTCTCTGACTAGTTTCCTCCTGGCTCTTTCATACAGTTTCGAGTGACGTCTAGATCCAGGTAGGGTCTGTGTTGAACCAAACACCTTTCATTTCTTAATAATAAACTACACTGTGCTTTTAGATAAAGCCTTTCATTTTTTTTTTGTATCTATCTTCTGACTTTATCTCAGAGATCTTGTGCCAGTACATTGTCACCCATAGTCGATTGTTTACTTCTGTTGCACTACCAGGACCTGAAATACCCCAGGTTCTCATGCTGAGCTAATTCAAAATGATCACTTGGCTTTGTTTGCCATTGAGAAGGTGATTAATTTCACCTGATTGAGTTTACTAGTCATTTTTAGGATGGGGTGATCCTTTTCCAAACCAGTCCAAACAGTCTATTTTTTTTTTTTTTTTTTCAGTTCAAATTCTTGGCTCTGATCAGCCAGAACGTATTGATTTTTTAAATTTTCTTTAACCATGCAGACAATAGTTGACTACAAGGTGCTTGTTTCAATATATTTTTGCTTTTATAGTAACATTCACTCATGGGTGCTGTGGAACCTTCATGTGTCAGACTTGCTTGTCCGGTCATGAGTGCTCATCTGATCGAGATCTGGAGAATTTATTGGCTGGGTTGGACAGTAGTAAGTTTTCCGGTATCTTTCTATGGTCTCCAGAAATGACTTTTTTTCACCTATTTGTTGCATTAGCATTTCTATAACATTGGACGAGACGGGCTGGCCTTTGCTCCCCACAGACATGAGTGAGTTTTCTAGTTCACAAGTCATAATCAATGTTATTAATGTTTTGTGATGTGATGAAATGGCCAATATGTGTATCTAAAAATTTCGATAATCTTTTATAATGAACGCTTTGGTTTAGTTTAGGCTTAGATACGCATGAGATCGGTGACCCAACCTGTCAAATATAAAAGGTAGAAACATTTTTATACGTTACAAGAGGCACTAAATGTCTTGGCTTGCTGGAGATAAAACAGTATAAAACTAAGCCATTTAAACATTTTTAATTAATTATTGTAACTAACTAAGAGCAACAAATAAAGAAAGAGCAACAAATAAAGCTTGACAAAAAATATTACATGAATGCAAACACACAAACACACAATGTGAAATTGTGGGGAAAGGTTTTGGAGCATCTGTTATCATCCTAGTTAATAGACTTATTGTTTTATTAAAGGGTTTGCCTGTGTTAAATTTGATTAAATTATTTTCAATAGGTCTATAAAATAATGAATCCCACCGTATACATTAAAAAAAATGTATATTGCAATTTCATTTTGGGGAAAAAAGCAGTCAACTCTTTCCCTTAAAGGCTGATGTGCTTGGGATATTATGAGGGTTTAAAAAACAGCTTTAAGTAAAATGTCTTAATTCAAAGCCAGTCAATGTGAAAACATGCCATTATTTTAAGAAATGTTTAGATCAGGATGGATAAAGTTGTTGTAATGCAATATTACAATATTTCTGCACTGCACAGGATACATGCTGAAAGATTTTTTTTATTGTCATTTTTTCAGTGTGATATTGGGCACATTCCAAAAACCAAAAACACACAAGCATCAGACAGACTGGAAGGATAATGACATTATGTTAATTAAAAAAAAAAAAAAAAAAAAAACAAGACATAGAGGCATAGAGACAAATTTAAAGAAAACAAGCATTAATAGCAGACAACACACTTTTTAATACAGGACAGGAGCTGCGCAGCTTTGAGGAACATTCAGACTGAGGTTCACTAAGGTGGGTGGATTTGAATTGATAGCGATGGATCTGGATATGTGGCGCACAGGGTCCGCGATGGACTCATGATAAACATTGCAGGTGAACACACTGCCATTAGTCCAAGCAGCAGGATTAACAATCAGCTGGCTGTATGCTGAAAAGTGGTTGTCTCTCTCAATAACATTAGTGGTGTTCTGCTTAAAGCTCACCACATCGTCCACTTGTTTATCATCAACAAGCCAAGACACAGCCACCTCCTGAGGGTAGAACTCTTTTACATAGCAAGTCAGGGTCACCGAATTCCCCCCTGAGCTCTCTGATGGAGCGAGCAAGTAAACCTCGGGGCATTTCCTGTCGCCTACAAACATGAAATCACAGTTAACAACAAAACGTGATCATTTTTCTTCTGCTGCATTGATTCTTTTTGTTTGGGAGCACTGGTCACAAGTAAACAACAAACAAACAAGCTTTTACATATAATTGTAATTTTCCTGTCATTTTAATATCATTAGATATAAAAATGCTTTTATGCTTCTTAAAAAATGTCAGCTTTCTCATATAACGTAAAAGCAAGAATATGTAGAAATAGTAAACCCATTTCCTACCATGTTGTCTTTGGTAGTCTTCTTTAATAAACCCCTGAGCGAATGCCGAATGATACACCTCACAGGTGAATTTGGTGCCACTAGTCCACTCTTCGTAAGAGATCTGGGTGGTGAGTGTGATTGCTGTCATCCCAGACACATCATCTTTGGGTAGTGCAGCGGTCTCTTTACCGTTAACAAACCATTTAATGCCAGTGAAACCCTTTGATCCTTCAGCCTTGCACATGAGGTCGCCAGTTCTATTGATAAGAATATCTTCGTTGGAAGGTGGGATTATTGTCACCTTTGGCAGCTGCTGGTCCACCAACACTGTAAAGATGGTGTAGAAATATTTTTTTTAAGGAAGCAAATGGATTTTTAAATGAAAAACAAACAAGCAGTAAAACAGTGAATGTACAATTTGAAAAGTATCATCAAATCTGAGTTTTACTGCATATCACAGGTAAATATTCATATACTGTGACATCACTGCCATGTCATCCAAAATAAAGGACAAATGATTATGTCAAATTTTTATTTACAGCATTTGGCGAGAACTTTGCTGTGTTTCAATTTCATAAATAAATAGTCATAAAAATTAAATTAGAAAAAAAAAAGAAAAAAAAAAGTAGAATAACTTAATACATACCATAACTTGATTCTTTGGACAGATTCTGTGCCGTGTGCTGGAACTCGCACTTAACTGGAGAAGATGAGCCGATCCATTCATTGGCAGTGAGCTCCAGAATGCTCATGGCAGTGAAAGTATCATTTTCCTTGCTTAATATAGTGCGTTTGACCTTATTTTCGAGGTTCGTCATACCATGGGTCCACTTGAATGTGTGTGATTTAGGAAAAAAATCTGAAGCTAAGCAGATGAACATGGCTGTCCCACTGTCTAATTCTGTTTGGGTCGGAGTTGTTAGAAGCAGAGTTGCAGCAAGGTCTGCAAAACAAACACACACATATGTATGCAGCAGCAATGGGCACAGCAGCTACTGCAGTTTAGGAAGTGATTGTGTTGCCACAGTATATGAAGGCCACAAAAGTGCTTTTTTCATACCTTATAATGTCTAAATTTACGTTAAAGTGCTGTCAAATTCTCAATTATAGTTAACAAATACAGCACGCATGTTTTATTCCATGTATAGTATTTGAGCGGTTACAAGGAGAAAACTCTATACTGAGAATCCATTCAATTATAATTTGTTAATCTTTAGCATCCAATTCATAACTTACTGTATGACTGATTTTGTCACAACAAACCTTTCAGTGTATTTTGATAAAATACTGTGGCAACACACATGCGAGAAGGCATAAGCCTCAGATGAAAAAGCGAACAGGCTTTGATTAACATCGGCGGAGAAAGAACATAGATCGTACATAAGCTTTACAATTTAAAATGCTTGACTCCGTCCATAAAATATTTTACGAATAATAAGCTTTTAGTCAGACATTTTAAATGGTTAAAGCTACTTGAAAAATGATTAAATGGGACCTTAAATGTCGGTGTTTGTGAGCACTTGCCTTTGGTTTTAGAAGTGCTGTATGTCTGTGCATTGGAACAGGGGTGTTTCACCTCACAGGAAACTTTTTCATAGTTTTTCCATCCTTGCGCTGGAACCCTTATAACCCATTGAACACTCTCTGTTCCGTTGATGTTGTTTTCGGTTTTGCTCACACTTGAAGACACCTTAGCTGTTCCTACTTTGCAGTTAACTGAGAAGTCCTGGAGCCCGTGGCCCAACAGCAGACAGTTAACAAGGACAGGATCCGCTTCTGGTCCATCACTAATGGAGGGACCAAACAGGTAAACCTGTGCGCTCCGAGCATGATCTGGAGTGACTGGAGATAAAGAAAATGACATACGTTTTAGACACAACTTTAGCTTTTGTTTAAAGCTCATGAACTTTTCTGATAATTACACTACCTGCACAGACACTGGTGCTCTTCTGGACAGTTTTGAGACCACCCTGATCTCTGACTTGGCAGGTGAATGTAGTTCCACGTTTCCACTCTTGTTTTGAAACTGATAGCTCACTGGACACCTTCACATGTCCATCTGAGTTCATTGTTATTTCACTCTTAGCAGTTCCCACAGATTCGGGGAGCCACTTGATCTCCGGGTTAAGGCCAGTTCCATAGCAAAGAAGTTTTTGCGTTGTTGATGCAGATTTGTCCTCACTGGATACAACTGAAAGTTCCCCTGAAGGGTCATCTGGAGAGAAGTGCATTCATTTAGTCAAGATAGGTCAGGTAAATATGTTTTTTATAATATGTTAATAATAGAAATACCACATCCTGTTTCATATTAACAAAAAGCAGACATTTTATTAATTAACCTGAACAAAGTACATAAAAATATGAAAGTGACTTATAAAATATACAGTATATCTAATCGAATTTCTAAGAAAATATAGAGACCAATAGTATCATCTGCACAATCATGGTGTAAAAGAACAAACTTTCTTTTGTACATCTTAAATTGAGACTGTTTACTGTATGAATTTGATTGATGGGGAAAAAAAAAAAATGAGAGCCAGAATTCACACATCACACTCTTTTCCAGGATAATTTAAACCGTAGATAATGCAATTAGGCAAGCAATTAACATATTGAGATTGAAATTGGCCTTACCAAAAAGTTTTCCTATAGAACTGGACTTCCACTTCATGGAACCGCTTAGCTGAATCTCACAAGTGAAACTGTAGCTTTTGGTTCGGTGTGTTCCGGGAATAGTGAAAAGTACAACTAGTGTGTCCTGGCCTTCTGGCAGATTCACATACTGAGCTTCTGGAAAATTCACATTATTGGCCTGGAAGGTGACAGAGAGTTCACCAGAGGGCAGACCGCTTGCAGCACACTCAAGCACTGCACTGTCTCTCTTCCCTATGTCTGCAAGACTCCTTCTTATTTGCACTGTAGGACTTTTCTGCACAGTTTCTGTCGTACATAATGTAAAGTCACATAAGTTAAAATCTTCACTGAGGTAAAATATTTTTAAGTTAACTTACGCTTACAACATGAAACATTTTACATGCAGACACGCATTTAACCCTATAATTATTGTTTAAATAAATAATATTTTGTTCTAGCAATCCAACTCCGATCACATGTCAAGTTCCAATACAAATGGACATAAAGGATGATGATAAAGTTTTAAACTATACACAGAACTTGCCTGTAATTGTTATTGTTCTTTCTGCTATTTTAAAACATGGATGTTCAGCCCTGCAGGTTATTGTCTTCGATTTTGTCCATTCTTCTACAGGAAGAGTCAGGTTGCTAACAGTGGACTCGCCTGGTCTCTCACTCTTAATGTATGTGCCTGATTTTCTGTTTCCATCTACAAGCCATGAAATTGTAGGCTGGAACACAGTCTCAACAACACAGGAGGTTGTTACGTGTGTATCTGTCAATATTGCCCTGAGAGGAGGTTTCTCCAGTTGTATCCGTGGTTCAGAATTTGGATGGTCTGCAATATACAGTATAAGAGGTTGTTCATTTACACTTAGACAGCATGAAAGATTTTTATTTTGCATTGTTTTGTGTGGAACTGACCTTTACAAATGCTCCATGTTTGACTGACGGTTTTAGTCTTGTGTGTGGCGCTGCAGGTGAACTCTTTGCCTTCATTCCATTGTTGTGCATTTATGCTGATTTGGCTCAGCATGGCAAACTCTTTTTTTTCCTCATTTTTGAATTTTTTCTCAGTCGCTTTCTTACCCGCTCCCCAATCAACATTAATTGTTTTAGGGTGGTAACCATCCAACCAACAAATCAAATTAATATCGTTGCTTGTTGTGTTTACACTGGTGCTGATACTGATGCTGGGTGCAGTCACAATCACAACTATAAACAATGAGAAAACAACAATTCAAAAACATGGAAAATATAGTTTATGCTCAGTATAACTTACTTAAAGTTTTATCTATTACGTTTGCATTATTTAAAATTATAATAATAATAAAAGTTTATAAAGAACTCTAAAACTGGTGATATACAGTACAGTATTATATATTGAATTGTTTGTTCCTGTTTTTATTTTTCTTCCCTTTTTCATTTAGTTGCTGCTTGTGGGAGTTTTCGAAACCATAACTCAATGTAACAACTAATAAAATTGCAATGAGCTCAAGAACTATTAGTATGAAGTGTAATATTTATCACAGTTTATCATAAAAATATCGACATTTATTCTGTTTACAGTCTAATTTCATGTCATTTGCATTGTTTCCCAAAGAATAATGTTCACATTGACACCAAGGAGCCATAACCATCTGCCAGAATATGACCACTTAGACTTGGGGAAAACAGTGTTGTTTTTTTTAATTTTTTTTATTTCTCTGATTCTCTAAAACTGAGTCTGATTAGTGCCACTCTATCGTGTCTATCTATCGCAATCCAGTGGTTACTGTTAATTTTAACTTTTCTATTTAACTGATGAAGCTGTACAGGAACTTCACTTTAGTGTTAGCTGGAACTGTGTTGAATAAACACTTTCAGATAGAGTACATAATTTAAAGATAAGAAATATTTAAATGTAATTTTAAGTTTTTTTTTTTTTATTTAGCAAATTTATAACGATTTGATTGCTCGTTTACTATGCATAGTATATAATACATTCATTGACAATTTCATCAGATACACCTACCATAATCAGTCCCAGTAATCTACGGTAGAGCTAAGCTGTACATTCTCTTGTCACTGCGGACTAATATAGGCTACATGTGATCAGGGAAGGAACATAAAGAGTGGCTTTTAGAGTAAAACTTTAAATGTAGCTAACGTCAATGCACTATAAGGTCCAATTAATTTATTGTTTCCTCGTAAAAAGGTACAGAATAAAATGTACCAAATGTTGCCATGACGTTACCTCGCCATCGGGGGGAGGGGGTACAAGAGAAGTTACATTATATAGAAACTGGCTACTTTTGATGATGTTCTGAGGTGTTTTCCGCCTACCTGGCTTTTGTACGTCCGCACGTTTGGTTCCCTTGGCATTGGAGACTTCGCACGTAAATTTCTTGTTCGCGTCCCAGTCGGAAGCACTGACGCGCGCCTGACTCACCGAGGAGTACTTTCCGCTCGCGCTCACCGCCGGGTATTGCACAAAGTTAGTCAGCGCGCGACCGCTTGCATCCTTCCAAGCGAAGCGCAGTCCGTCGGCGGAGATCAAATCGCGGGTGACGCAGCCCAGAGTGATGAAACCATCAGGGGACGAGCCGCACTGCCACACGGGAAACAGGGACTGCGGTGGTTGTTGCGTTGCTGTATATAGACAAACAATCAAAAGCCAGACATGATTATTATTTCTTTACAATCAGCAGTTTTCTCTAACATCATGTTTTCTCAATATTTCCACATTTTCCACCGTTTCATTTTATGTGTGCTTTTTGCTGTACTAATTCATACGATATTAAAATTTTACTATTTTTTTTCTACTACTTTTACTACAATTTATTAAGATAATGCCAAAAGTATTCGCTCGCCTGCCTTCACATGCATATGAAATTGAGTAACATCCAATTCTTAATCCATAGGGATGATGTTGGCCCACCCTGTACAGCTATAACAACTTCAACTCCTCTGCGGGGGCTTTCTACAAGGTTTAGGAGTTTTTTATGGGAATTTTTGACCTTGCTCAGGAGCGCATTTTTGCATTCTTTCACACCAAACTCGCTCATCCATGTCTTTATGGACCTTGCTTTGTGCACTGGTACGCAGTCTTGTTGGAACAGGAAGGGGCCATCCCCAAATTGTTCCCAAAAAGTTGGAAGCATGAAATTATCCAAAATGTCTTGGTATTCTGAAGCATTCGTCACTTCAGAGACCACTGCTCTTGGCGGCGTGCTTTACACAACTGCATCCAATGCTTTGCATTGCACATGATAATGTTTGCAACTGCTCGGCCATGGAAACCCATTCCATGAAGCTCTCTACGCACTGTTCTTGAGTTAATCTGAAGTTTGTAGGTCTGTAGCTATTGACTCTGCAGAAAATTGGCTACCTCTGTGCACAATGCGTCTCAGCATCCACTGACCCCGCTCAATGATTTTACGTGGCATACCACTTCGTGGCTGCGTTGCTGTCGTTCCCAATCGCTTTCAATTTGTTATAATACCAGTAATGCCTTTGGAATATTTACTAGCAAGGGAATTTCACAACTGGACTTATTGGACAGGTAGCGTCCTATCACGCTACCACTCTGGAATTTACTGAGCTCCTGAGAGGGACACATTCTCTCACAAATGTTTGTAGAACGGTCTGCATGCTTAAGTGCTTGATTTTGTACACCCGTAACTATGGAAGAGGTTGGAACACCTGAATTCAATTATTTGGATGGGTGAGTGAATACTTTTGGCAATACACACACACACACACACACATACACTGGACATACACATACATTGCAATTACACAAAAGGCACATAAGCGATATCATGAACTGGGTCTTACACTTCAAACAAACTCCGTATGCACAAATGAATTAAATTACGATACGTTTTAACGTTCTGAGAGAGAAAAAAACGAATACCATCACTAAATCTGCCATTTTCCCGATTCAATTCGTTTTCGCAAATGAAGCATATTTTTTAATTTACCCGTTCAGTAAATCAAAGATCAAAACTAATAAACTTTATATATTTATATAAAAACACTAAAAAACAATTGTATTACCCTGGTATTATAAAAAATCAGACAAGAAATCAATTACTTAGGGTTAGACCAAACAATTTTACTGTTCTATTTTACTTTGACCGCTCAATTTACTATTATTAACTTATCACACAACAGCAACTACAACAGCAACAATTTAATAAATTAGTGTATTATTATTATTAATAATAATAATTATACACAGCATATCTAATAATAAAAACAACGACACTAGAATAGTAAAACTACTCAAAGAAGTTGTCAGGATTTTCTCTCTCAGACAAAAACAAATATAGAAACGCAAACAAAGGCTAAATACATAATTTAATAAGCGGAAAAAACACGTCAAACATTTCTACCAGTGGAACTTTTTTAAATGTGACATTTTCAAAAAAGCATCTTCGTTTAACATTAAAAAGCACATGTAGCTAAATTCGTTTTTTCATCATCCCTTAACTTTTTACAGATCTTTTTCAGGTTTAAATTTAGACCGTTAATTATCTCTAGCCTGAATATAAACACAGAAATACAGTTGGCGGTAAAAGCGGTGAATTAATTATCGCTTGTTACGGTGACAGCCGAGCCTTTTCCCCAGTAATGAAAAGCCCGTTACACAGTGCTCCTGCTTTTAGCATATCTCGTGCATTTAACTAAACCGAAATAAACACAGCTATATTATGGAGTATTATCTCCATTATTGACGCTTAAGAGTACTACACAACAACCCAACCAATACTTTAATGTGCTGTGCGTTTTAGTTAAAACATTTTACATATTGTAGCGCGTTTACCGCCTTATAATGTGGAGTAAAATCACTTTAAAATGCAAAATCTTGGACTTAACAGTTTTAAAGTATGATAGTGTTATTTTTCGTTGTCCACAAACATGTAGTCCAGGCTAATGTTACAACATCAAAGCGCAAAAAATAAATACACAAAAACTGTATGGTTAGTTTAACGGCATGAATAAGGCATGTATCTTACGAGAAGTAACGGTCACCGATGTTACCTTTCCCCAGTAGTAAAAAGCGTAGTCACAGTGACAAAAAAATCTTTTAATAAATGTTAAAAGAAGTTACATATGCTTTCTAAAGCATATGTAACTAAATTCGTTTTTAATCGTTTCTTAACCTTTTACAGTACTTTTTCCAGGTTTACATTTTAGACCGTTAATTATCTTTAGTCTAAATATAAACACAGAAATAAAGCTGACGGTAAAAGCGCTGAATTAATTATCGCTTGTTACGGTGACAGCTGTGCCTTTTCCCCAGTAATCAAAAGCCCGTCACATAGTGCTGCTGCTTTCAGCACATCGCGATACATTTAACTAAACTGAACTGAACACAACTAAATTATGGATTATCTCGCTCCTTGACGCTAAAAAGTACTACATAAAAACCCAACCAAGACTTATAATAATGTGCTGTGTGAATTTCTTTTTATCGTCCCTTAACGTTTTACAGTACTTTTTCCAGGTTAAAAGTTTAGACCGTGAATCATCTCTAGCCTAAATATAAGCACAGAAATAAAGCTGACGGTAAAAGCGTTGAATTAATTATCGCTTGTTACGGTGACAGCTGTGCCTTTCCCCCATCAAAAGCCCGTTACACAGTGCTGCTGCTTTCAGCACATCGCGATACATTTAACTAAACTGAACTGATCTCGCTTATTGACGCTTAAGAGTACTGCATAAAAACCCAACCAATACTTAAAATAATGTGCTGAGTGTTCTAGCTAAATAAATATATATATATTGTAACGAGTTTACTGTCTTATGTGGACTAAAATGACTTTAACATGCACAATCTTGAACTTAACAGTTGAAAGTTTTGAAACACAAGTGTGTTATTTTTCGTTGTTTTTTAAAAAACATCTAATACAGGCTAATATTCAAACATCAAACCGCAAAAAATAATAAAAGAATAAGACATAAATCTTACGACCGACGTTAGCTTTCCCCAGCAGTAAAAAGCATAGTCACAATGACAAATACCTGATCTAACATCTGTCATAAAGTCCTGGCTGTCTTAAATATCTATGTTACCAACAAAAAAAACAGACCAAAAACATTTGATTTTCGCGTTTCTCAGCGTTAAAAAAAAAAACCACATAGTGTAATTTTATGATGTATTTAAACATATCAGCATATATCTTTCTTGTTTATACGAGCAAAATTGTATTTGAAATATGTTATGATTTTTTTAAAGGAAGTGTGACATTTTCACATGAAAAAAAAAACAGCTTTAACATTATCTAAAGCATTATTATTATTATTTTACCGCCCCTTAACCTTTCACAGATCTTTTTTCAGGTTAACATTTTAGACCGATAATTAAAGACTTAAAATAATGTGCTGTGTGTTTTAGCAAAAAAAAAAAAAAAAAAGAAATAAATAAAAATAAAAAACATAGCTCGTTTTACTGCCTTATCATGTGGACTAAACATTACTATAAAATGCTAAATCTTAAACTAAATAGTTTTACAGTTTGAAAATCGAAGTGTTATTTTTCGTTGTTGTCCACAAATATGTAGTACAAGCTAATGTTAAAACATCAAAGCGCGGAAAATTAATGACATGAAAAGTGTTCTGTTATTTTATCGACAGGAATAAGACATAAATCTTACCCGAAGTAATGGTGACCGACTTTACCCTTGCCCAGTAGTAAAAAGCGTAGTCGCTGTCACATAAATCTGATCTAACATCGTTCAAAAAGACCTGATGTTCGAAATATATATATATGTATATGTTACTCATAATGTCGAAAAATTCCCTCACAAAACCCAGACCAGAAACATTTGATTTTCGCTTTTCTCGGTGTTAAAGAGCCACATCGGGTCATTTTATGACGTATTTTAAACATATCAGAAAATATGTGAACAAAACATTAAATAATAATAAAAAAGACTTGCATATACAGTATTTCATCACAGTTTCAGATGAAAAAAAAAAACATATTCGTTTAACATTTTCTAAAGCATTATTTAAAGTTAAATATATTAACCAATACAGACTTGTTCTTCTATATTTGATGGATAATCTAAAGAGGTTTGGCTAATTTCTTACCTGAAGTCAAAGTCTGACGTTCCCTTTCCTCAGTAATCAAAAGCACCGTTACAGTGATCGGGTTTAAGCTACTACTCGTACAATATCTTACCCAGAATGGCTTGGAGAATACTAAATTTTTTCCCCCTAAAATGTTCTAATTTTTTGGTTATATTAATCGAGTCAGATAAATGAATTCAAACCTGTTGTCACGGTCACTGAAGTTCCCTTTCCCCAGTAGTCAAAGTAGGAGGAGTAGTCACAGTGAATTAATTGGCCAATTCTCTATACAATATCTCCTCAATGACAGGGCTTTTGCAGGGCGGTCACTAATTCCTCTCTCACTTTCTTGAATTAACTACTTGTCCTGTCTTACAGTGCACGTGCTTCGATGTATTTCAAATACTCGTTTTTAAGAATAAAAATAAGCCCCTAAACACAACGAAACAACAAAATGAGAAAACTTACCTGGGGTCACAGTCACTTGAGTTAATTTTCCCCATTAGCCAAAGTATCACATTGTCTACAGTACTTCAAAGCAATAGGGCAAAAAACAACAACATTTGTACCTCTAAATCCAACATGTTTTTTGTTTCACCAAACTTTTCTGTACGTCATTTTACTCAGTTTTCTTCTTGATTCCTTTGTGAATCATCTACATTATCTACAATTAATCAATTAAATAACTGATACATAATTTTGAATGATTAATAATTAACATGATTAATAATTACAACTTACAGCAATAACATTATAAGTAGCTATAAACAACAACAACAACAACAACAATAACAACAACAATAATAATAATCTAATAATAGTCTCTGTTTCTGAATGCTGAGTTTACGAAAATGAATATCCATGCAAAATACATGTGAGAGCTATAGGTGTGGCTGGGATTTTAATGAATCCACATGGTGAATGTCAGTGATACAAACTATATTACATAACACTATACAGTATGTGAAAAAAATTAAATTAAAGAATAAAATAAAAAAAAATATTTCAGATTACAAAATAAGCTTTAGGGTGCAGCGGTGTAATTGGAGGCCTATAAATTTACGGCGTTAATTTGGACAGATGCTATATTTTCCTTAAGGACAGAATAAGATCGAAATAAAGACACCATACACCAATGTCAAAGTGTCTGTTTAGTGTTTTATTTGAGGAAAGCACCTTAAGCCAAATACAACAGGCCTTGTTTCTGCATATCATCAGAAGAACCTACTGATAATCTATAGACATTTCACCTGATTTTATATTTAAACCAATGCTACGGAGTAAATAATAGTATTAATGTAACTATAAGAAGTATTAATTTAATTGTTTGACATTAATCGCATACCTTTTACATTAAACGTGCAACTCATAACTCATAATATGTTTCTCATGTTTGTATCATTTAAATTGTATAAGTGCACTATATAAGTGTTGCAATAATAATAATAATAATAATAATGCAAGTTTCACCCTGAGAAACTGGGAAATGTACCATTACTTACACATGAAATAAAACCATTGACGGAACACATTCCATACGTTTGTAAGGTTTTAATTTTTCTAGAGGTTTACGGTGCAGTAATTGATAATACTATACTAACATAAGGAATCGTTCCCCTCTGTCCTTTAGCTGTCTGCTCTGTTTCTAGCAAAACAATGTGCTCTCTACATGAAGCCATGGCTCTGTAAATGAGAAATAAACATTGCTGCTATACCTGAACTGCAAAAGACTTTTTCAGTCATCAGCATTCTGGGGAGGGAGCTTGCGCTTGTTAAAACAGAACAAGGGCAAAGAGCTTAAACAGTATAGGATGAATTAAGGTTTGCCAGTTCCAGGGCTATTAACATTAATATAAACATATTAATATTTTATTATGTTAAATGTTAACCCAACCTCAATCTGTCCCTCAAAGCCTCTTGGAGCTTGAGAGATGAAGTCCTAAGTCCTGTTCCCCCCCCCCCCCCCTTTTTTTTTAAATGGCTGGTTTGCATTTCAGCAGTGGAGACACCTCTGTGTGCTCAAAGTCATGAAAAGGTGGATTTGTTAATGCCTGACTTTTAATGACAACATTTATTTATTTACAATATTAATATATTTTATGCATGCTTTTCTTGAGCTACAGAGATGTTAAAAAGTGAACAACAACAACAATAACAACAAGCAATTATTGCACTCATGAAATATTAATTTTACTATGAAGAATAAAGCTGAGAATTTTGCCTGCATTCTGTATATAATGCATTGTCCTTGGTACAACAGTTAGTGTTCATGGGGTTAATCAGGAAACACCTGCATCATGAAGAACAGTGTATCAAGTTTCCGGATACTGGTTAAAAAAAATAAATAAAATAAATAAATAAATAAAAATAATAATAGCTTGATCATTTTCCACTTATTTCTTATTTTCAATTTTTTAGATGTTTATTTGCTTTCATTCATACATAATATTAAGATGATAGACTATAATTGAAAAAATATATATTTTAGAAAGTGTACAGAAAAAGTACAAATTTATTAGCCTGAATAACTCTTAAATATGTCAAAGAAAATGTCTTGAAAGTAGTTATGAATAATGTCTAATTTAGTGTGTATTAAGATATTATGAAATATCAATTTCTTTATCTTTACTGAGCTCATGTATGTCATCAAGCTTGTAGAGGATGTGATGCAATGTAATGTGGATATATCAGCTCATTATAGCTCAACACATATTCCATCCACCCGTTCTTATCCAGAGGCAAGTTAGTGTAGCTAACTCAAGTCCCCAACTTGATTCTGAGCATGAGCTGCTGTCTGTGATGATTTTTCAATGTTCTTTCATGATGGATTTCTTTCAGGCTCTCAGATTTCCTCCTAAAAATGTTTATAGACAGATTATGTTTACTGGTATTGGAAAAAGAACACATTTATTTACACACACACACACACACACACACACACACACACACACACACACACACACACACACACACACACACACACACACACACACACACACACACACACACACACACACACAGAGATAGACACATAGGCATTCAAGTCAAACTGGGAGTTTTGATTGTGCAGAATAAGAGAACACAACTGTCGCTTAAAAACTACCTTTGTTATTGTTATTTAAAAGGGTCAAAGCAACCAGCGCAGGCCTTAATGTGAAGTGTTCTGATCTTTCCTCCCCACCGTTAACAGCTTGCAATTACAAGGAATTCGACCAATGGTTTTCCCGAAACACCTATTAGGCATACCCATCTAAATCCCTCTCAGAGTGTGGACTGCTCACAGCGAGTGTGTATGCCCAGCAAACATTACAGATCCATTGAGAATCCATAAGGGAAGTAACCATGCTAGCCCACTGTGGGTCCTGTAATCGTCACAAAGGGTGGGACACATGCGCGTCCTACACTTAGGGGGGCCAGGGGGACAGCCCCTGAATGTGGGCTGCCCACACCATGAACAGTGTGGGCGCCTACTGACAGCATTCTGTGGGGCCCATGCTCTGTTTAAGTTCCACCGTGGGTTCACTCTGCTGATTGTGGGCAGCCCACACGCAGACCAATGGGTTCCACTGCCAACCCCCCCAACCCCCCACACACACACACACTCTGCCCACACTGTGTCCCACATTTCATGGCTCACATTTCATCCACATGTGTCCCAGATTTCAAGGCAGTAACAGGGCCCACAGGAGACTGCCCACAGTGGGTTCATGGGTATTACTCAGTGTGCACCCTCACTGGGCCTGCACTGACATGTTTGCCTGGTTGCTTCCCTGACTGCTACCTAGGGTTAGGGTCAGAAGATACTTAATAAGAAATTAAGGGCATAATTTAGTTTTTTTTTTTTTTTTTTTTGCATGAGCTGTGTGATTTATGGGTTTAAGCACTTAATTTAATTTACTTTGCACTTATATAATATAGCACTTTTTTAATGTAGCACTTCCCCTTGGTTTCAAACTTCTTGGATTAAAACCACGACTTTATTTTATGGACAGAAACCACCTAATTTTCTTAAAATAATCTTTTTTTTGTTATTAATTCCCTTTTCTTTTTTCGCCCCCACTCCTCTGCCCTTTTACCCACCAATATCATTCCCTTCCCTAACTTTAACTATTATCTTCATTTTGTACAGTCCCATCCCCTCCTGACCCTAACCATAACCGTCACTGTAAGCAGGTATAACCCTACCCCCTCGGGGCCCTAATCATAACCGGTACCCTAATTAGCAATAACCCCATCTTTTTCTAACCCTAACTCCAAATCATAATTCTAATCCTTACCCACATTACTTCCCCACCTACCTCCCCCCCCTTTTTTTTTATCATTTTCCTTTACTTGTCTATTATTTTCTTTGTTTATTTATGTATGTATTTAGATAGATTTTAAATATTTTATATTTCTTATTAATTTTATTCTTTAATTTTATCTTTTAGTTTTGAATCCTGATCTTTAAACCTTATTAGTGGGGAACCAGGAAATGCACAAATGTTGCCAGTGCACATCAACCACAAGGTGGACCCATTTAAAATATATAATTTAAAAAACCTGACTGCTACCTTACATGTTTTTGGTTCATTAAGAAAGCTAGACATGAGAAATCGAGAGGCTTAACTCACTGGGGCAGTGGTGGCTTAGAGGGTTAAGGCACTGCGTTACTGATCGGCGGATCAGCGGTTTGATCCCCAGCTTCAGCAGGTGGCCCCCGTTGGACCCTTGAGCAAGGCACTTAACCCTATCTGCTCCGGGGATGCTGTATCATGGATGTACTCTGACCCCAGTTATGCTGGAATATGTGAAGAAAGAATTTCACTGTGCTGTAATGTCTATGTGATAAATAAAGGCTTAGCTTAAATTTAGAATTCAAATTCAGATTATATGTCACATACACAACCATACACAGTATGATATGTAGTGAAATGCTTATACTGTACTACTGTTTGTCACTATGGGCAATTTGGAAACACCAATTAAACTAATCTGCATGTCTTTTGACTGTGGGAGCAAACCAAAGTACACAGAGGAAACCCACCCAGCATGTGGAAAATGTGCAAACTCCAAAGGAGTTTTTACAAGGAACCATAGAAGGAGTCTTGTTCTTGACCCTGGAGGTGCGAGGCCACAGTGCCGTCAGATAGATTTTTCAATAAGTAAATAAATACAAAAGAATAATAATAATAATAATAATAATAATAATAATAATAATAATAATAATATTAATAATAAATAAAAAGAAACATTTTGTCTGGGAAATTGCTACAAGAGACAGAGGAGAAAATATAATTACAATAGAAATACATAAATTACACAGAATTTACAGAATGTCCAAAATCAAATTGTTTACAAAATTGAATTGTTTAGACAAGCACAGCTTTTGTTTTATCCAGCTGTATTTACTTAGTGCAACTTTTAACACTAAAATTTAAAAGTTTCACTAAGCTATATCATCACTATGACATGAAAAAAAAAACAATAAATGGGAAAGAGAGAATATAGGAGAGTTTATGTTTATCCCTTGTTCACGCTAAGTTGTATTTCTTTTTTTTTATCAGCCAAATACATTCCCTACTTAGTTATCCCGGATTTGTCTTAGAATGACAGAGCTGTTATTTCAGCAGTAAAAATATTAACGAATCCCTGTAAATATACTCAGTTTTTCATTTTCTAAGTAATATCTGTAGGTGCAGGTGTTTGTTTACAGACAAACATACAGACATACAGTCAGAAGATTTTATGAGACTGATTTCGGGTCCTCCAATGTATGAAACGTACAGAATTCTACAGTAATAGAAAATGCAAGTTCTGACCTAGGTACAGTACAAACAAAACTTTTCTTTTATTTATATAGACAAAGTTCATCCCCGCAAGATGGCGCTCTAGATCATACCAGGCTGACTGAAATACATTTTAGGTGCTTAATCCAACTGGCACAAAACTGTCGTAATTTCACTTCTGCTCATCATTTTGATTGTATTTGAGGTGCAGGTTTGACCTCAGGCAAATGCAGTATCTAAGTACTGCAAAAATGTAATCAAATTCTGTCCAGCCAGTTTTGTGTGATGCTGTGACAATGCGGGGCAGAGGTAACTCAGTGGTTAAGGCATTGGGCTGCAGTTCAGTAGATCCCAGATTTGAACCCCACAACCACCAAGTTGCCACTGTTGGGCCCTTGAGAGAAGCTCTTAACCCTCAATTGCTTGGATGTATAATGAGATAAAAATGTAAGTGACTCTGGATAAGGGTGTCTGCCAAATGTGTAGAATTATTTATTTATTTATTTTTCATTTTGAAAGGAAAACTGATTGCCCAATGCTATGACACACTAGTGCAGTGACTTGCGCTAAAGAAACCCTGACCAAGTGCATAAATGAACACAGTACTTTACTGACATTGGACATTTTTGTATTGTAAAGCCTTTTTTGATAGACCTTAGGAAATATTCTGTTTTAAGGTTGTAAGGCACAATAATTGAAATTAAAACAAAAAGGTTTTACATTTAAGGGATGTAGAATATACAGTATTTCACTTTTTAAATGAAATTATGGAAAAAACAATATCCCTGATATTTTAATTTTGTGATGCACTGTACTTTGTCTTTGTCGGCAGTGCTATGATCTAGGTTTGCTTCAGTAAGTCAGGTCTAGGCTCATCAATTTTATGTGGCAATAAAATTAAGTCAGCTGACTACCTAAAAGTACTGAATCACCAGGTTATCATATCTGTCACTGAATCACCAGGTTATTACATATTATCATATTCTTCCCTGATGGCACAGGCATATTCCAGGATGAGTGATTCTAAGAGCATGAGGAATCATTTGCAAACATGAATTGACCACCACATTACCCACTGTAATCATGTACTGTAGGTAGTTGAAGCAAATGTGTGTGCGACAGTTTTGACCATACAGTGGCCGTACAGTTAAGTTACAACTTAATGCAAACAAGGTAGGCGGAGAGTTCTGCCATACAGAAAGGGGCTTCAAACAGAACTTTACTTTAAAGCTGATTAGCTTATTTTTAGCTTTAACCTTTTAACTATATCTTTAACACTACTGTGTGAAGTGTGTTAACACTATATATACACACTCACCTAAAGGATTATTACGAACACCATACTAATACGGTGTTTGACCCCCTTTCGCCTTCAGAACTGCCTTAATTCTACGTGGCATTGATTCAACAAGGTGCTGAAAGCATTTTTTAGAAACGTTGGCCCATATTGATAGGATAGGGATGCACATCCATTTGGGATGTGGTGGCACGAAGCTCCCATTCCACCACATCCTAAAGATGCTCTATTGGGTTGAGATCTGGTGACTGTGGGGGCCATTATAGTACAGTGAACTCATTGTAATGTTCAAAACACCAATTTGAAATGATTCGAGCTTTGTGACATGGTGAATTATCCTGCTGGAAGTAGCCATCAGAGGATGGGTACATGGTGGTCATAAAGCAATGGACATGGTCAGAAACAATGCTCAGGTAGGCCGTGGCATTTAAACGATGCCCAACTGGCACTAAGGGGCCTAAAGTGTGCCAAGATCCCCCACATCATTACACCACCACCACCAGCCTGCACAGTGGTAACAAGGCATGATGGATCCATGTTCTCATTCTGTTTACACCAAATTCTGACTCTACCATTTGAATGTCAACAGAAATCGAGACTCATCAGACCAGGCAACATTTTTCCAGTCTTCAACTGTCCAATTTTGGTGAGCTCGTGCAAATTGTAGCCTCTTTTTCCTATTTGTAGTAGAGATGAGTGGTACCCGGTGGGGTCTTCTGCTCTTGTAGCCCATCCGCCTCAAGGTTGTGCGTGTTGTGGCTTCACAAATGCTTTGCTGCATACCTCGGTTGTAATGAGTGGTTATTTCAGTCAAAGTTGCTCTTCTATCAGCTTGAATCAGTCGGCCCATTCTCCTCTGACCTCTAGCATCAACAAGCCATTTTTGTCCACAGGACTGCCGCATACTGGATGTTTTTCCCTTTTCACACCATTCTTTGTAAACCCTAGAAATGGTTGTGCGTGAAAATCCCAGTAACTGAGCAGATTGTGAAATACTCAGACCGGCCCGTCTGGCATCAACAACCATGCCACACTCAAAATTGCTTAAATCACCTTTCTTTCCCATTCTGACATTCAGTTTGGAGTTCCGGAGATTGTCTTGACCAGGACCACACCCCTAAATGCATTGAAGCAACTGCCATGTGATTGGTTGATTAGGTAAATGCATTAATGAGAAATTGAACAGGTGTTCCTAATAATCCTTTAGGTGAGTGTACTTCATGAAAAGAAAAATAGTGTGATGTATATTATATTAATTTAAGATTAATAATATGATCATATTATTATCATAAAATATATTATATACACCCACTCACAAAAGTGAGTACACCTGTATAATTTTAGCAAACGTTTTAGTATATCGTCTCAAAGGACAATACTATAGAAAAGGAACTTGGATATATATTAGTGTAGTCAATGTGCAGCTTGTATGACAATATAGATTTGCTGTCCTCTGATAATAACTTAACATACAGACATTATTGTCAAAAATAGCTGGCAACAAAAGTGATTACACCTTAAGTGATAACAGCTGTACATCTTTACATCTGTACATGTATTTGTCAGTGGCCAAGCATGTTTCCACACCTGAACTCTATAGAGCACCTTTGGGACATCCTCAGGTGGAAGGTGGCGAAGCGCCATGTGTCTAATATACAGCAGTTCTATGATATCATTATTAGATAGTTTTTCTTTTTCTCAGGTATGTATACATTACATATACATACATTTCTTCAGTTTCATCATCAGGTTTTTGCAATGCTTTAAAACATTGTGTACCCCCCACAGTGGTACACTCTGTTACAAAAACAACAGCCAGTGACACCTGCCTCCCATGTATTCCTCCACACTCCCACATGACAGGTTCCAGAAAAAAAGAAGAAGAAAAAAAAAGCTCTCTTAATTTCAAGTCAAAGTCCAAAACTTGCCCCTATTGAGATGCTGGGGCCTGACTGATTGTATTCTTTGTCATACCATGGATTGATTTTATGCCTACTGGTTCAGAATTTACAAGACTTGGCCATAAGTACTGTAGATCTTTCAACATAAAAATAACCCAGAATCCAACACCAAAATTCAATTGAGGTTAGCAAAAACTTTCCATCGCAGATACTAATCGGATCTTATTAAAATTTGACAACACGGTCCACCTGAAGCATTTTAATATCTAATAGAATCACTGCTATACCATCATCTAATCACACACGGTCAGTTTTTAAGGCATTTCTTGATTTGGATTTTGTAATTAAAAAAGTAGGCATATGGCTAGTTCTTAGGAAATAACAGAATTAAATATGTTCTAAATACTCCATAACTTTGAAAACTAGTTACTTGATTTAGCTCAGAGGACTACAGAACCTTCATATGAGTCTCAGCTGAAATTTGGTAGGAATTTTTGACTAAGGGGGGTTGTAGAATTTGGCCCCAATTATATGTAACTCCAATTGACAAACTTCATCAATGGTGTGCAGAGCAGGAAAATTTCTAAGGACCTTTGGTAAAATATTTATATACAATTCAAATTTTACTGAAGACCTACCAACCATAACCCAAACTACAGGTAACCCTTGGACTGAGAGCAAAATTCTTTCTGGAAGTGTGCTTATATATCAAAGCACTCATACAGTATATCAAAGTGAATTTCCCCAGAAGAAATAATGAAAACTCTGATGATTCATTCCACAACCCAAAAATATTCATATAAAAATGATTAATACAAAGTAAAATATAAATTAAAAATCAAACAAATTAACCTGCACTTTAAAAGAATCGTAGCTGTAGTGATTGAGACCAGAGAGAGGAGAGCAGGAGGGGGGCTACTGCGCACACACACATACACACACAAGGGTGCGCTCACACACGTACGCACACACACACTAACAGAATCACTGTTTTCTGACAGAGAGGCAGAGAGTCTGGAAATTGGAATCTTTAACAAGGAACTTCTCTAATGACACCTGATTTTGTCTTCTTTTGAGGATTTTGAGGAAATGTTACATTTCGTTGTCTTAAAACAAATTGATCTTTGACACAGCCTTTGGTTGTTGATTACACAAGTGACGCATATGCACTGACACCAAGCAATGGAGATGATTTCCCAATAATCCCACAGCGCGCGAGCATATTTCAAGACTTCGCTCGTTAAAAAATTTGCTCATCGTGCAAAACACTAGCAGACCAAGTTACTCGCAATTCAAGGTTTCACTGTATCCCTTTAATGTCCATGGTTATGGAATGATATTCAACCAACAAAAACCTTAGAAGGTGTGATAATCATGTTTTAATATAGTATGCATGTCTGCTATTTTAACAAGTAAAAAAAAACCTATTTAAAATGTGCAGGCATTTTGATATAATTAATTAAAGCAAGACTGCTAAAAACAAACAAAAAAGTCCCCAAATTTTCGAAGTAGGTTTATGATCCCCTAAGTGCTTGTTTTCTTTACATTATCCCTTCACTTTATTATCTCTTTCTTTGCTTCATGACCATAAAGTGAGGGTGGAGGGTTGCAAGTTGCTTAAAGTCTTCACCAGGAAACACCTGCATGATGGGGGGAAAAAAAGAAGCAAAAAGAGTTTACTGCAGACATAAGTACCGCAAATATATAACTGACCATTTTGTAACATTTTGTAACTATTTCGTAAATTTTTGCTTGTCTTGATGAATGTTAACAAACCAGGTTACTCGCAAACCGAGGCTCCACTGTAAATTTCTCCATAGGTTGTTCATTGTTCTGCAAGAACTAAATACCTTTGTTGATCAAAACTAGTCAATGTTTTCCTAAAAGCATTCCACTGGAATGTTCACTAGAATGACTGCAGTGGGCTCTGAGCTACATCAGCAGAAGACATTCTCAGACGGTCTTCTTTAAAATAGTTGGCACCATTCAAATGTTTTACTGTGGGTAATAATCTCATCACTGTACTGTGCTTGAAGTCTTCTGTAAATGTCTGAATCAAATACGTTTTACGTCTTCATTCCAAGTCCCACTCACAAGTCCCGCTTTGACTTGAACGCCACTTGTAGATCATTATGATGATATATATTAGTGCAAAAAGTATGTTTGTGAATGGAAGTAGTGTTAAGGCCTTCATAGAATAACCTAATCTCCGTGAACGGAGAAAGAAAAAAGGAAGGCAATGTGACATAAAAAATGAGCAGACAATTTGCGTATACTGTGCGAAATGATCGGGTGTAACAAAAGAAACAATGTCTGAGGCACGCAGCGTTATCGAAACTTGCTAATATCCCATAAGACGGTCTAGCTTTGTGATATAACAAGCAGTTCCCAAATTGTCAATACAATCCTCAACTCTCGGCAGAGGGAAAGAATCTACTGCTGTATAACACCATCTGTACTTGTGCGACACTTCTTGAGCGTAAAAACACTGTGTTACTAAGACTTCACCTGAGATTGGTAAGAATGCCACTGTTTCTGGTGCAAACAAGGACTCAACAACACTAGCCTCACCTGTTTCTTCATCCAAGAATCTTTCCAGTTCAAACGAATCTGCTAACAACATAGTTCAACCTCATCCTGCTTCCCTTTTCAGTTGTGCTCTGGTCGTCTGGTCATGTTTTCCTGCTGGAAAACACTTTTTTTTAGCAAGATTATCAGGGGACACATCATCAGATGGCACATCAACAACATGTACAACTGGCATAATTTTTACATCAACAACATGTACAACTGGCACAGCATTCACTATTCTAAAATCAGTGCAGAACCGGACAAAACCATCTTGCTTTGGCACCAACACACAAGAAGAACTCCAGGGATTGGCCAGCAAATATGACACCTCTGTTTTCATGACTTCCCTCGTCAATAAGGCAACGGTAACCATGTTGCTTAATTGGCAGGGCAGAGCTAATATCAATAGTGTGCTGAAGTACAAATAAACATGAAGGAACATCATTAAAAAGCTTAGAATAGTTATTATTCAATCCAATGGTGTCTTTCTTTTGAACATCCTCAAGATAACATAGATAAGCTGACAAGGAATTTAAAACCACAGAGTTCTTCAAGCAGCCTACATAGAACATTTCATGATGCCTCTCTAACCCATCCTCTAGATCCTCTTGTACAATAAGCACAGTAGATACAAGAGCTATTTTCTCCTTAATTTTATCACTTTTGGTCACATCCTCAACTTCAACTTTAACATATTCACATGACAGACCCGCATTTTCCTTCAAATGTTTTGAATATAAATCACATAATCAGTTTCGTTCAACTTGCTTTTTACAACGTAAGGACCAAAAAAAAAAAAAAAAAAAAAGAGCAGCAAGAGCAGTAAAGAAATTAAACTAAAACCTTTTCTCCCGGTCTGAAATTTCACACCATGGCATACTTATCATATTGCCGTTTCATCTTCTCTTGTGAAAGAGAAAGGGTCTCCTTGGCAACAGCACACACATTGTGCAAGCATTCTCGACGAAGTCCAAGATATTTTTCTTTAGTTTTTGCCCCACTGTAAGGAATTGATCTTTAAGAATCTTAAGAGGTCCCTGTACATTATGTCCAATGACCGGCTCAGCCGGACTAAACGCCAAAGATACTTGTCTCGCATCCCAGCTCTTACAATGTTTTACGAAAGAGCTTAGACAGAAAATTAGATCCCTGGTCCGATTTAACTATTTTTGGCAAGCCAAAAGTAGTGACTCAACCAAACTTCTATACTAAGTTCAAACTAGTCTACCAGAGGGTTACCAGTACCCGGAATACCTCCAACAATAACTAAAACAAAAACACAAAACAAAAAATAGTGAACCATAGGAAGAACCAGCACTCAGCACGGCCCAGCTGGAACATCATTCTAAATAACCGGAAAATTTTGCCTACCTGCAACAACACTATTTGTACTTTGGTATCTCAGACAACAAATACTGTTTAGATTAATCTGTTTATGATACCGCACAATATCAATCCCAGAAGAGCCCCCAATTTATGTTACGGCCTTCCATAGAATAACCCAACCTCCGTGAACCGAGAAACAAAAGGAAGGCAACGTGACATAACAAACGAGCAGACAATGGGAGAAATCAATAGTTATTTTCTTTAATTAACAACTCTTGTAAAGCAAACAGACTGACCTCAAAACCAATAATAACAGTTAAGCAAGTAGACTAATTATTTACAGACACTTAAGACGAACAAATCACGCACAACATTCACAAAATGGACTTAAAGAAAAAGGGGGAAAGAAAGAGATGGTCTCTTTTAAAACTCTCAACCAATTATCACTCTCATAGATTAAGAGAGAGAGATAGAAAGAGTGTGTGCACGTGCAAAAGAAAAAAACGCAGGCACAGAGCACCCAAAACTCCAGATAGAAAAAAAAAAGAAATCTCAGGTCATAATAAGTACTATTTAACCAGTCTGCTAGCCTTTACAGTAACAGTCACACTTGTACTTACTTGTACACTATCATTCCTTTTTTAGGTGCCAGCTTATGGGATGGCAGTGTAAGCTCTGTACATTTTTCTGACCATCAAAAGGAATTTCAATCATTATCGAGTGAAGCATTGTACCCTTGGTCATGGATATTCAGTGTCTGGTCTTCATTTAGATTGTCATCTCTCCTTTAAGACCTGGGGAGGCCTGCATGCACATTTCTATAGATCCAACAGTTTGCAGGAAACTGAACAGTGTGAAGGTGTGCAATCTCTCAGATGTAAAATGTGTGATTCATTAGATTCTAATACAAAAGTCTACTTTCCACATATAAACTGTATAATAGTTGTGGCAGATGTATGAGAGACCGTTTACTAATAATTCCGCTCACTGTTTTTATGTCATTTGAAAAGTAAATGACTAAGTGTAAACTTCATGACTTCATGACGTATTGGCAAATAAATGTTTCATTACAATGGTAATATGTGTATTGTTTTTTTTCTTTATAATTTGGTGTCATTAGATATATAACCTAAATTAAACTACTCTTTGAGTAAAGGGTAAATATAGTTTAAAAAAATAGTATAACATAGAGGATCAGTGTAGCTCAGTGGTTAAAGCATTGGACTACAGGTTGGAAGGTCCAGGTTCAAACTGCACAACCACCAAGACTTCATGAAGTGTGCATGTATGTACAGTGGAACCTCGGATTGCAAGTAACGTGGTTTACGAGTGTTCCGCAAACCGAGCAAAGATTTTTAATAATTTTTTATTTGGAAACCGAGCAAGTATTAGTTTACGAGCACCGAGTATCATGCTTCACACATGCGACTCTTATTTTGACACTGAGCGTCACTCTCTCACCAAGGCGAGGGAAGGGGCTAATTCCACACACACACACGCGCACACCCACACACGCGCACACACACACACACGCGCACACACACACACACACACACACACACACACACACACACACACACACACACACACACGGCGCCTGCGCGCACCAATGGAAACACTTATCTGTCAGGATTTATTTGTCCTTTTTTTAAAGGTAAAGTGCAGATTAATGTGTTTTATTTTCATTTTATAGATTGTATTAATTATTTTTATGAATTTATTTTTTGGGGCTGTGGAACGAATAATTTGAGTTTTCATTATTTCTTATGGGAAATGATGATTTGGTTTACAAGTGTTTTGGAATACGAGCCCACTTCCAGAACCAATTATGCTCATAATCCAAGGTTCCACTGTAATATACTGTGTATATATATATATATATATATATATATATATATATATATATATATATATATATATATATATATATATATATATATACACATACTGTATATGTAAGTGTTTTATATATAATACAGTTTTTTGTTAATTATAGCTTTTTATTTTTACTAAATTGTTGTAAATGTTAAGCTGATCCAGACCGGATCCTCAGTAGTAACCCCTGGTCAGTCACTGTATTGTTATTAATATCTTTCTTTAGTTCTTTTTATTGTTTTCGCATCATGATTGTGCATCATGATGGGCCTATGCTTTAATTAAGTCACAGAAGTGAAAGATAAGACCATTGATACAGCAGTTTATTGGGTTTTAATGTGAACCGGAAAACATATCCTCCACAAGGTGAATATCTTTCTAAAGGAGTTGAGCTGCAGTAAATATATTCTGTTCATAAGTCAGGGACTACCTGTATTAGATTTAAGGTACAGATATAGAATAATACATCGATGATACAAATGCTCCTACTTTGTTAATTTATACTTTAGCTCTGTATGACATATGCTACATGTGTTTAATGAGACGTATTTCAGCTATATATATTTGTGTACCACTAGAGGGCAGTCTGTACAAACCCATCTCAACTATGACTGCATCCAGCATCATGCAATCATTTACATTACTCAGATTTTCATTTGCTGTGTCGGTTTTATGAAAATTGATAAACAAGAAAGGTAATCAACTATACAATATATCTGTAAAACATATGTTTATTATTTTTGCAGTATATAAATATATTTTTTCTGAGGTTCCCTTGGTTACATTTGTTTTAAAAAGTCTATTGAAATGTTGACTGTCAGTGGATGGATAGAAAAAAAACACTTATAACATTTCACTAGCAGTGCAAAATATGTTTTCATTTTTCACAAAGTCAGATTTACCTCAACAATTGACTTTGTATATATTCATATTTTAACATTAGAAATGCAGTAACATTATGCTTATGTCCTCTGAAAGTAAAATGACAGAGCTTAAAAGCACTGAGAGAGGACTGATGTCCTCCTAGGATTATCATCAAAGTAATAAAACCTATTTACAATATTCCTTAAAAACTAAGACATATTAAAGATATATTATTTCAGTCTTTTATTATACAGGGATTCTGTTTGAGTTTTAAGTAAACAAAAGTAGATCTTATATTAAGTTATATATTATAGTATGTGTTTGGTTCTTTTGCACCATTGTGAATGACTAAGCAGTCATGTGAATCAATCTCCTCATAAAAATATTTGTGGTGCTTTCAGACTCTGATAGCACAGCAGTTTGGTTAACATTACAATCAATTACCTATTTAAAAATGAATCATCATATGGTTTATTCTTATGTTTTATTCTAATGCATCAGGATATTGGAAATGCAGTATTGTGTGAAGCTAATATCCCTGACATGGTAAAGTCTTATTTGTGCAGGGCACTATTTGCAGTTTCTTGGTAAAGGCTTTTTTTGTCTTAACTTTTGAGTGAGAAGGGAAAAAATATATAATTAAAAAAGATGGTTAAAAATTGTGCAACGTGAATAAACCAGTGATTACTGGAAAATATACTGCAAAAACTACTGTATGCACATTCAGGTGTGTGCATGCTTCTTTATCATAACAACAGTTCATATTACTGGGTCTTGTTTTTATGATTGGTTTGTTTTGTTCATATTTTACATACTAAATCATCTGCATTTTCCTCTTTTACAGTTCTTAAAGATTAACTGGGTTTGTGAATCCTACCATCGTCACCAGATATGCAAATACAAGCATCAGGTTGGGATATCATTATATTTATGTGAAGTGACATGTCTCTGTTAAACTTTGAAGAACAGTGGAGACCCCAGCACAAACAGGCGCATCATGTTCTCTACATCTCTACTGCTCCTACTGGCAGCTGCTTCCTGTGAGTTTTGTATAAAAATCATTTATTTACTACAATAATAATAAATGTGCAGCATACTGTATATTGTGTGAGATATCACCATGTGTTTTCCTTTACAGATGTACAGGGTGAGGAACTGACTCAGCCTGCTGCCATGACAGCCCAGCCAGGCCAGAGTCTCTCCATCACCTGTAAGGTTTCTTATTCAGTTACAAGCTACGCTACAGCTTGGATCCGACAACCTGCAGGAAAAACTCTAGAGTATATTGGATATATCTACAGTGGTGGGAGTAATTACAATGACAAACTGAAAAATAAGTTCAGTATGTCAGTAGACACTGCAACTAAAACAATAACAATTCAAGGACAAAATCTACAAACTGAAGACACAGCTGTGTATTACTGCGCAAGAGAGTCACAGTGACACAGAACAGTGGATTCCCCTTACAAAAACCCCAATGACACATGAAGGAAACACACACACATATATATATATATATATATATATATATATATACCAAACATGTGCTAATGACCATCTGTGTCACATGTAGGTTGAAACCCAGTCATGAACTGAAACAGCTGTGTAAGAGGCTTAAAACTGGGTGAGCAACAGCCAAACTCTTCTACCATGGTGAGGTTGTGAGATTTCATGTCATGGCATGATTAAGCACAGGAACAAGGTAGTTATACTGCATCAACAAGGTCTCTTCCAGACAAAAATTTCAAAGCAGACCGGGGTTCAAGTTCTTTTGAAGAAGCACAAAGAAACGAGCAATCATAGACGCAGTTGTCGGCCAAGGAAACTTAATGCAGCAGATGGAAGACACATCAAGCTTATTACGCTTCGAAATCGGAAGATGTCCAGCAGTGCCATCAGCTCAGAACTGGCAGAAACCAGTGGGACACAGGCACACCCATTTACTGTCTGGAGAAGTCTGGCCGGAAGTGGTCTTCAAGTATACATTCAAGTATACATGAAAACAAAGAAACTGGGGTGCAGAAAAATGGCAGCAGGTGCTCTGGACTGATAATTTTAAATATTTGGCTGTAGTAGAAGGCAGTTTGTCCGTTGTAGGGCTGGAGAGCGGTACAATAATGAGTGTCTGCAGGCAACAGTGAAGCATGGTGGAGGTGGCCCGGGAACCAAGACGTTGAAATTTTGGGTCCATGGCCTGGAAACTCCCCAGATCTTAATCCCATTGAGAACTTGTGGTCAATCCTCAAGAGTCGGGTGGACAAACAAAAACCCACTAATTCCGACAAACTCCAAGAAGTGATTATGAAAGAATGGTTTGCTATCAGTCAGGATTTGGCCCAGAAGTTGATTGAGAGCAGCCCAGTCGAATTGCAGAGGTCCTGAAAAAGAAGGGCCAACACTGCAAATACTGACTCTTTGCATAAATGTCATGTAATTGTCGATAAAAGCCTTTGAAATGTATGAAGTGCTTGTAATTATATTTCAGTACATCACAGAAACAACTGAAACAAAGATCTAAAAGCAGTTTAGCAGCAAACTTTGTGAAAACTAATATTTGTGCCATTCTCAAAACTTTTGCCCATGACTGTACACAATTTGTATTGTGTTCATGTGAGAAACGAAATGGTAAGATGGTCACTTACAGTTAAACTTCAACAGAGGAGCAAGAAAGATGATGAAAATTTTCAAATCGGTAAAAGAGTGTCTCTATGCAAATGTCCTTTTCTGTTATATATTTAAGGAATGAAGTCCAAGCACTTTTACTTGTTCTGATTCAACACACACCATGATCTCTACATCCTTACTGCTGCTGCTGGCAGCCGTACACTGTAAGTGTTTTACATTTAAATACATATTACATTCCTTTTTTTATTAAATAACTTTGAACTTTTTGCTTTTAAAACATCACATTTTACTGTGTTCACAGTGTTGAGCTGATCCAGCCTGCATCCTCAGTAGTAACCCCTGGTCAGTCACTGACTCTGACCTGTAAAGTGTCTGGATATTCAGTAACTGATAGCAGCTACTGTACAGACTGGATATGTCAACCTGCAGGAAAAACTCTGGAGTGGATCGCATTAGCATGTGGTGATGGTAGCAATTACCACAGTGAGAAACTGAAAAGCAGGTTTCAGGTTTCCAGAGACACGTCCAGCAGCACAGTAACATTAACAGGACAGAACATGCAGACTGAAGACACAGCTGTGTATTACTGCGCTCGTTACCCACAGTGAGACAGATCAACAACATCCCTGTACAAAACCCCTCCAGTACAGAAAGCTCTGTACAGTTCGAGAAGTGATTCAGTATACTGTTCAGTCACAGTCACAAATGTTTGTTTTCTCAAACATTTAAGCACATTTCAAGAAAATGTCTCAATGTTTCAAAACTATGAATGTAAAGAATGTATTACTTTATCACAACTCTACTGATCTCTTGAGAAATTAAACAGCACTCATGTTCTTTTTTTTCAAAATGTATTCCTTCCAAACAAAACCACACACACACACACTGATCAAATCCTGATTTGTACAGAGCCAAAAATAAACACTTCACATCACATCTTTGACTGCACTATTAAGTTATTTGTTGTCCTGAGGTCTGAGGTGAAGATACAGTTAATCCATTATGGTTGTTGAATGTGAGCTGTGTAAAGTGGTTGTTGGTATCAAGAATGGAAACCTCACACACTCAATGCAGTACAATCAGAAAGAGAAACAAAGTGTAAACATTTTTTTTGCACCTATAGAGGGCAGTAGCTCACTTCTATTTAAGTAAAATTCATGAAACTTGCTTTAAAGGAAACCATTGCTGAGAGAACAGAGATGAGATCAGAACAACAATTCTGAAGCATCCTTTGAATGAAAACAGCAATAACAAATGTAACATTTCAGTTCAGATAACTTCTTGTGTATTATAAACACTTACTCAGTTTTTGTGGCTACAAAACCTCTGAGCAAAATTAACATCCATTTTCACATGTTGATTAAAAAAATGAGGAAAAGACAGTTTAACGTAAAAAGTAGTTACTTATACATCACATAACATACATTCCTTCATAATTAATAACTGTCTTTAGAGTGAAGGAAATTACAAAATAATAATAACTTTAACAGATTTTTATTTTCCTGTTTTCTAAATTACCCATCATGCCCAAGTTAAAATCAGAGCTCATATTATTATTCCACCATTCTGAAGTGTGATGTGAGCATAACCTGAATTTCTTGATGTGCATCTGCATGTGTTCACCATATATAATATTACAACACCGGTTTGTCCATGAGCTCATCCATTAACAAATGTTCTCAATCTTATTAATTATTAAATTATAAACAGAAATCCACAACCCATCACATTTCCACTCTGATACGGAGTGTTTCTATGCAAAATGTCCCTCCCTGTTACATATTTAAGCAATGAAGAGCAAGCTTTTATTTATTTTGCATAACACACACCATGGGCTCCATACTGTATCTGTATATATATTGAATTAATTCTTAATATATGGATTGAAAACTGATATATTGAATGAAAAGTCTGACTATATTGAATGAAAACTAAGTATTTATTGAATGAAACATGACGTCATCGAAACACAGCGCCATCTTTAGAAAGGATGAGTGAGTCTGCGCGAAACTTGGTTGCTGCAATTGTGAGAAATGAAGAGATGGTCAACTCTTTGATGAGTGCGTGTACGACCCAAAGTGGTGGCACAAGCCGCACTCAGTATCAGACTACGGATGAAGAAATATATTCGCTGTTTCAGCGCGGAAGACCGGTGTTATGCGCTAAAATGCTCCCCTGCCACAGATTGCACCCCCCGCCCCCCCCCTACATAATCTCTATCAAATATTATATTACAACATAAATTCATAGGTTTATTGTTATCAAATATGATATAAACATTATAATTAACCCTAGGCACGTGACAGGTGTCGAGACCATAATTCTCATATAATGTTTATTTTGTGGCACATTTATTTTACAGGGATTTGTCATGTAATACAAAAATGTTTGCACTAAATAAATATTTATGATGAAAAATGTAACGAAATTATTTTTATTATTAAATAAGCAATATCAAAAATACATCTTGTATATAAAAAAATAATAATTTATATTTTTTTCCCCTATACAACATGTAATTTTTATAATGCTTATTTTATCATCAAATCCATTTGGTCTAATTTGTAATTTCTAAATCATAAACCTATAAATTTCTGTTCTAATATAATATTTGATAGAGATTATGTAGGGGGTCAATCTGTGGCAGGGGAGCATTTTAGCGCATAACACCGGTCTTCCGCGCTGAAACAGCGAATATATTTCTTCATCCGTAGTCTGAGTTTTCATTAAGTTTTCTTATGAATATTTTCATAAACGGCATGCCATAATATATATATATATATATACTTTTTGTACCACTAGAGGGCAGTCTGTACAAACCCATCATGCAAACTATGACTGCATCCAGCATCATGCAATCATTGACATTACTCAGATTTTCATGTGCTGTGTTGGTTTAATGAAAATCGATAAACAGAAAAGGTGATCAACTATACAATATATTTGTAAAACACTTTGTTTTATTATTTTTGCAGTATATAAATATATATATTTCTGAGATTCATCTGGTTACATTTGTGTTAAAAAGTCTCTTTATTGAAATGTTGTCAGTCAGTGGATGGATAGAAAAAAAAATATTTCACTAGCAGTGCAAAATATGTTTTCATTTGTCACAAAGTCAGATTTACCTCAACAATTGACTTGCATTGTATATATTCATATTTTAACATTAGAAATGCAGTAACATTATGCTTATGTCCTCTGACCAACAATTACCCAACATGTTGAAAGTAAAATGACAGAGCTTAAAAGCACTGAGAGAGGACTGATGTCCTCCTAGGATTATCATCAAAGTAATAAAACCTATTTACAATATTCCTTAAAAACTAAGACATTAAAGATATATTATTTGAGTGTTTTATTACACAGGGATTCTGCACTGTTTATGTATGTGTTTAGTTCTTTTGCACCATTGTGAATGACTAAACACTGTCATGCGAATCAAACGTCATGAAATATTTGTGGTGCTTTCTTCTTTTACAGTTCTTAAAGATTCTTAACTGGGCTTGTGAATCCTACCATCGTCACCAGATATGCAAATACAAGCATCAGGATGGGATGTCATTGTATTTATGTGATGTGACATGTCTCTGTTAAACTTTGAAGAACTGTGGAGACCCCAGCACAAACAGGCGCATCATGTTCTCTACATCTCTACTGCTCCTACTGGCAGCTGCTTCCTGTGAGTTTTGTATCAAATTAATTAATTTACTACAATAATAATAAATGTGCAGCATACTGTATATTGTGTGAGATATCACCATGTGTTTTCCTTTATAGATGTGCACGGTGAGGAACTGACTCAGCCTGCTGCCATAACAGTCCAGCCAGGCCAGAGTCTCTCCATCCCCTGTAAGGTTTCATATTCAGTTACAGGCCATTATACAGCTTGGATCCGACAACCTGCAGGAAAAACTCTGGAGTATATTGGACGCATCTGGGGTGGTGGGAGTAATTACAATGACAAACTGAAAAATAAGTTCAGTATGTCAATAGACATTGCAACTAAAACAATAACAATTCAAGGACAAAATCTACAAACTGAAGACACAGCTGTGTATTACTGCGCTAGAGAGTCACAGTGACACAGAACAGTGGATTCCCCTTACAAAAACCCCAATGACACGTGAAGGAAACATTCTCTCAATGCAATGAATAAACATCTCAGTCAAACTTTAACTGTCATCCACCTGGAATAACTATTTAATAGCATGTGTGATTGAGAATGTACAAACAATAGTATTGATTACCACTTCATGTGGTTCTCAGTTGTACAGCATATTTAATTAACAGTGAAAAAAGATGTTTAATCAGTGAATTCAGTTATAATACAGCATGTGTCCAACCGTGTGCTGTGTTTAACACACAGTCTGTTCTCTCAGGTTGAAGGCTAATAAATAAATAAAAAAAATTCAATAAAATAAAAGTAAACTAGTAGGAGATAAATAACATGAAACAAAATCAACTCTTCCTGGAGGGAGAAATTGCAATACCCTTATCATGGTGTATGCACTGTTGCTTCTACAGTTCCTCAACCAACTAATGGTCATCCCAGCGCTACTGTAATGCACACGTCTAATCCCAAACAGATTTCTTGCTAGCTTTCTGAAAACACAAACATTATGTAAGCAGTATGTTTATGTATGCACACTATTTCATTAATTAATTTGTTTTTATTAAAGAATTTGTTGTACTGTAGGGACTATACAGTTAATCTATTAAGGTCGTTGAATCTGAAGTTCAGTCAGTTGAAGCTGTTTAAAGTGAATCAGTAATGGAAATGCCACACACTCATCTCAGCACAAAACATACACATGAGAAACACATGTAAATATTTTCAAGCTGTGCTGTTCAAGCTCTTTCGAAGAAGCACAAAGAAACGAGCAATCATAGACGAGGTGGTCGGCCAAGGAAACTTAATGCAGCAGATGAAAGACACATCAAGCTTATTACCCTTCAAAATCGGAAGATGTCCAGCAGTGCCATCAGCGCAGAACTGGCAGAAACCAGTGGGACACCCATTTATTGTCTGTAGAAGTCTGTCTGAAGTGGTCTTCAAGTATACATGCAAGTATACATGAAAACAAAGAAACTGGGGTGCAGAAAAATAGCAGCAGGTGCTCTGGACTGATGAGTCAAAATTTTAAATATTTGGCTGTAGCAGAAGGACGTTTGTCCGTTGAAGGGCTGGACAGCGGTACAATAATGAGTGTCTGCAGGCAACAGTGAAGCATGGTGGAGGTTCCTTGAATGTTTGGGGCTGCATCTCTACAAATGGAGTTGGAGATTTGGTCAGGATTAATGGTGTTCCCAGTGCTGAGAAATACAGGCAGATACTCATCCATCATGCAATACCATCAGGGAGGCGTATGATTGGCCCAAATTTATTTTGCAGCAGGTCAATGACCCTAAACATACTGTACAGCCAAAGTCATTAAGAACTATCTTCAGCGTAAAGAAGAACAAGAAGTACTTGGAAGTGATGGCATGGCCCCCACAGAGCCCTGATCTCAACATCACTGAGTGTGTCTGGGATTACATGAAGATACGGAAGGATGTGAGAACACCTACATCCACAGAAGATCTGTGTTTAGTTCTCCAAAGATGTTTGGAACAACCTACCAGCCGAGTTTCTTCAAAAACTGTGTGCAAGTCTACATAGAAGAATTGCTGCTGTTTTGAAAGCCAGGCGTGGTCACACCAAATATTGATTTGATTTAGATTTCTCTTTTGTTCATCCATTGCATTTTGTTCATTGATGAAAATAAATGAGTAACACTTCAATTTTTGAAAGCATTCTTTGTTTACAGCATTTTTTTTCACATCTGCCGAAAACCTTTGCACAGTACTGTATTTTCTTTCTTTCTTTCTTTCTTTCTTTTTTTAGGAAACAATTTCAAAATAAATAAAAAAATCTAAAAATATCTAAAAATATCTACCTCTGACAATAAAGAGCACAAGCATCCTCTAAATCACAGCAATACCAAACTAAATATTTAAACAAAAGTTGGATCCAAGATGGCCGACTTCCAAATGGCCACCATGGTCACCACTCATCTAGAAAAGTTTGCCCCCTCACATATACTAATGTGCCACAAACATTAGTATATATATATATATATATATATATATATATATATATATATATATATATATATAAAATGTTTGGTCGACTACAGCAGAGGAATCACAAGTTTTTTTCTTCTTCTAAAATCCTCTCTGCCCTGTGAGTAAACACATACAGTATCTCCACACCTTATTGCAATTTTTATATGCTCCATATTACAGTCTAAAATTGAAGAGTATAACTCTGCTATTAAGTGTGTTTAATAGCTGGATGTTTTATCGCTCCTCCTTTATTTCCTCTTCACCCTGTTTTGACTTTAAACACCTTAAATTTCAAGTTTGCCTTGCCTTTGCCATGACTATTAATAAAGCTCTGGGGCAGAAACCTTATGCTCCTCATATATAACACTATATATATAACACTATATATATATATATAGTGGTGGAGTAGTTAAGGTCATATATATGCATTTTACTATTGCCATCTTTTAATACTTTCAATACATTGTCATCAATATTAATAGAACTTTGCAATACTGTATGGATTACGTCAATAATCGTCATTAATTAAATGTTGTGCATTCTGTTCTTTCCCTTTCACTCAAATCAGAGATATACAGTATGTGTGCGAAATGAAACCAGGCTTCATGGCCCTTAACCTGAGAGAGAAGTTCAGAATCTCCTGGACTGAATCTGCAAACTGAAGACAGCACACAGTGACACAGAACAGTGTATTCCCCTTTCACTGAACTTTGAGACATCATCTTAACTAATAAACCATCTTCCATATTCGATTTAACTGAAGTTTTAAGTTTTAATAGTTACGTTGTGTCAATTTGAAACATACAAAGTACTTTTAAAAAGTATAGTCTTAATTTATTTCACAGGAAAGTTAACCAACACTTGTTTAATCAGTGACTGTGTGAATAATACAGCATGTTTTTAAGAATTTTTATATTTAACATCCTTTCTCACAGGTAGTTATACAATAATAAAAAATGCAAAATGCAAAATGCAAAAAAAAAAAAAAAAAGAGCCAGCAGAGCTTAACAAATACAGTGCTAAAAATAAATCCACAATCTACTGTACATCCTCATGAGACTCATTCAGTATCAGGCAAATATCTCAATTATTTTATGACGCATTTTCATTATTGTCATTGTCATTCATCATTGTTTGCATTATCTATGAGTATTTGTGTCTTCCTTACCTAGATTTACTCCAGGTATGTAACCATTTTAAATAATTTATACAGGTAACATACCAGAAATAATACACATTATATCTTACTGTATCGCTCTGACATCTCAGCTGGATTAGAATGTTTGATTAATTTGATGTTTTCATTTCTTCAGCAGTTGTCAAATATACACAATTTGTATTGTGTTCATGTGAGAAACGAAATGCTAAGATGGTCACTTACAGCTAAACTTCAACAGAGGAGCAAGAAAGATGACGAAAATTGCATATACAGGATTACTGTTTGCTGAAATCTTTCCATCAACTATCAATAAATACAATCAATAAATGAATATTAAACACATTCACCATCAAAAAGATTTACTGAATGAATTTTAACTTCCAATCTGACATTCTTCTTGTCTTCTCGATAGGGGGCTGAAGTGGTAGTGTGTCTGTTTCTGAGTTACTGAGGAGAGAGAGAGAGAGAGAGAGAGAGAGAGAGAGAGAGAGAAACAAGTAACAGTATACAGTATGATGTTTATTTTTTTGTTAACTGATAAATTGTTTAATCATTGGCACATCCAAGTGTCATAGGTGGAATTAAAAGGAGATGAAGGTGTAAGATAATCAACATGGGAGACACCAAAGTATCTCCACTTTGTGTTGTGGCCCATCACGCAATTACACATTCTATGTTCACTTAATATAATATTACAGCACTTGATTGTCTAAAAGCTCAACCCTTAGCAATTGTTCTCAGTCTTCTCATTTACTAAAATGATGCATCTCAAGGAAAATCTCATTTCAAATCAGGAAAGGAGTGTCTTTACATTTAAATACATATTACATTCCTTTTTTTTTTAAATAACTTTGAACTTTTTGCTTTTAAAACATCACATTTTCTTTAACAGGTGTTCACAGTGTTGAGCTGACCCAGCCTGCATCCTCAGTAGTAACCCCTGGTCAGTCACTGACTCTGACCTGTAAAGTGTCTGGATATTCAGTAACTGATAGCAGCTACTGTACAGGCTGGATACGTCAACCTGCAGGAAAAACTCTGGAGTGGATCGCATTAGCATGTGGTGATGGTAGCAATTACCACAGTGAGAAACTGAAAAGCAGGTTTCAGGTTTCCAGAGACACGTCCAGCAGCACAGTAACATTAACAGGACAGAACATGCAGACTGAAGACACAGCTGTGTATTACTGCGCTCGTTACCCACAGTGACACAGATCAACAACATCCCTGTACAAAACCCCTCCAGTACAGAAAGCTCTGTACAGTTCGAGAAGTGATTCAGTATACTGTTCAGTCACAGTCACAAATGTTTGTTTTTAAGCACATTTCAAGAAAATGTCTCAATGTTTCGAAACTATGAATGTAAAAAATTTATTACTTTATCACAACTCTACTGATCTCTTGAGAAATTAAACAGCACTCATGTTCTTTCTTTTCGAAATGTATTCCTTCCAAACAAAACCACACACACACACACACACTGATCAAATCCTGATTTGTACAGAGCCAAAAATAAACACTTCACATCACATCTTTGACTGCACTATTAAGTTATTTGTTGTCCTGAGGTCTGAGGTGAAGATACAGTTAATCTATTATGGTTGTTGAATGTGAGCTGTGTAAAGTGGTTGTTGGTATCAAGAATGGAAACCCCACACACTCAATGCAGTACAATCAGAAAGAGAAACAAAGTGTAAACGTTTTTTTGCACCTATAGAGGGCAGTAGCTCACTTCTATTTAAGTAAAATTCATGAAACTTGCTTTAAAGGAAACCATTGCTGAGAGAACAGAGATGAGATCAGAACTACAATTCTGAAGCATCCTTTGAATGAAAACAGCAATAACAAATGTAACATTTCAGTTCAGATAACGTCTTGTGTATTATAAACACTTACTCAGTTTTTGTGGCTACAAAAC
The DNA here is from genome assembly GCA_030347435.1 of Clarias fuscus. Taxonomy (NCBI): domain Eukaryota; kingdom Metazoa; phylum Chordata; class Actinopteri; order Siluriformes; family Clariidae; genus Clarias; species Clarias fuscus. The sequence goes on along the minus strand of CM059222.1, from coordinate 5,115,360 downwards.
CTCTGAGCAAAATTAACGTCCATTTTCACATGTCGAATAAAACAAAACAAAACAGAAAAGACAGTTTAACGTAAAAAGTAGTTTCATTGGCGCAGTGGTTAAAGCGCTCGCCCTATCATCCGGAGATCGCTAGTTCGAATCCCGGGTGGTGCTGTAACCTCTCGCAGCCGGAGGTCTAGAGAGAGCTGATTGGCCGAGCTCTCTCAGAGGGGAGGGATGAGAGGTACTTCACACATTAATGTACTTGCTCCCACATTAATCACGGCTCTACAGCCAGTCAGGGGCGTCTGTGAGCTCGCGCAACGGAGGGAGCGGATAGCGCTGTCCTCCGAGTGTGTTAGTCTTCGGCCCTCCCGGCTGAGTGGTAGTAGTAGCCTTAATGTGGGAGCCCCCTAGTGACGGGGAGGAATTGGACACGACTAAATTAGGGAGAAAATCGGGGGGAAATCCAAAAAAAAAAAAAAAAAAAGTAGTTTCATTATGTTATTATTCATTACATAACATACATTCCTTCATAATTAATAACTGTCTTTAGAGTGAAGGAAATTACAAAATAATAATAACTAACAGGGTTAACGAGTTTTATTTTCCTGTTTTCAAATTTTCCCATCATGCCCCAGTTAAAATCAGAGCTCATATTATTATTACACCATTCTGAAGTGTGATGTGAGCATAACCTGAATTTCTTGATGTGTATCTGCACTATCTGTGTTCAGCTAATATAATATTACACCGGTTTGTCTATAAGCTCATCCATTAACAAATGTTCTCAATCTTATTATTTCTTAAAGTATAAACTCAAACAGAAATCCACAACCCATCAAATTTCCACTCTGATACGGAGTGTTTCTATGCAAATGTCCTTCCCTGTTACATATTTAAGCAATGAAGAGCAAGCTTTTATTTATTTTGCTTCAACACACACCATGATCTCCATACTGTTATTATTCATACGTATTCATCCGAGAATATGACTTTGCCCCAGTCCTCAGCAGTCCATTCGCTGGACTTTTTGCAGAAGATCAATCTGTCCCTGATGTTTCTTTTGGAGAGAAGTTGCTTCTTTGCTGCCCTTCTTGACACCAGGACATCTTCCAAAAGTCTTGGCCTCACTGTGCGTGCAGATGCGCTCACACCTGCCTGCTGCCATTCCTGAGCAAGCTCTGCACTGGTGACCCTCTGATCCCGCAGCTGAATCCTCTTTAGGAGACGATCCTGGCGCTTGCTGGACTTTCTTGGACGCCCTGAAGCCTTCTTAACAAGAATTGAACCTCTTTCCTTGAAGTTCTTGATGATGACCTATAAATTGTTGATTTAGGTGCAATCTTAGTAGCCACAATATCCTTGCCTGTGAAGCCATTTTTATGCAACGCAACGTTGGCTGCACGCGTTTCTTTGCAGGTCACCATGGTTAACTATGAAAGAACAATGATTTCAAGCATCACCCTCCTTTTAACATGTCAAGTCTGCCATTCTAACCCAATCAGCCTGACATAATGATCTCCAGCCTTGTGCTCGTCAACATTCTCACCTGAGTTAACAAGACGATTACTGAAATGATCTCAGCAGGTCATTTAATGACAGCAATGAAATGCAGTGGAAAGTTTTTGTTTTTTCGGGATTAAGTTTATTTTTACGGCAAAGAAGGACTATGCAATTCATCTGATCACTCTTCATAACATTCTGCAAATTGCTATTATAAAAACTTAAGCAGCAACTTTTCCAAGTTCCAATATTTATGTAATTCTCAAAATTTTTGGCCACGACTGTACATTACCTGTACAAAAAAACTCCAATACTGGCATAGTGTACAGTCTCACTATGGCCACTGGCACTTTCTTTTGTGTATATTATTACAGATTTTTTTTTTTTCCCTAAACGCTTACACACATTTCCAGAAAATATACTCTTAACACAAAATGAAATGACTGACTTTGTCAAAACTCTTGCAAAATTAAGCAGCCCACCACATCCTAATCATAATACATGGGCTCATTAATGTGGAGATTCATTTTTAACACCACTTGCTAGTATAAAAATATATACTGCAATACAGAAATAAATGCTATTTAAACATATTATTTGAAGTATCACTGCACATACAGTATATTGGGTAATATTTGTAAAACCACGAAACAAAGGACGGAACATTAAGACAAACAACATATAAAACTATATATCAAGTCAATATTTTAGCTTGTCAGGGGGGGATCATCTTGATGCAGTGTGATATACCACTCATCAGTGTAAGATGAATGTGCAGCAGGGTCCGTGATGATGAACCAGTGCCTGCTGTTGACTAACACCTCTCCACTTCTTCTCTACCTGAGCCGAGTGAAAAGGATGGCAATCAAACTGATCAGGCAAGATGGAATAAAATCAGAATTAGCAGAATTAGCTTGTGCTAGTAATGATTATGGTAGTCAATGTTAATTTAAAATAATGTTTCCCAATATTATTTTGAATTAACATTGACTACCAAATAATTAAAATGATTAAGTAGTTTACCAGCACAAGCTAATGCTGCTATTGATTTTATTTCATCTTACCAGTTCAGTTTGATTGCCACCCTTTTCACTCGGCTCGGGTAGAGGAGGGGAGAGGTGTTGGTCCATATTGGATTCATATTATCATCCTTTTTTTAAACATTAAAAATATTATGCATTAAACATTATACAATATAAATAAATAAATATATATATATATATATATATATATATATATATATATATATATATATATATATATATGTGTATATATATATATGTATGTGTGTGTGTGTGTGTGTGTGTGTGTGTGAGAATTAAAGCTGTTGTACTGTCCCTGCTGTACATGGTTAAATGGATCTAACAGATATACAGTAATAAAATTGAGAGGTTTTGTGCAGCATCACGGCTTCAAACTCTTGGAATTAAAACCATCTGTAGGGGGCAGCAGTTTGCTTGTTTTGAAAATGTTTTAGAAAACTATGAAATCTGTTAGTTGAAGAGTGTTTATGCAAATTCATACTGTTTTAAAACATCAGCCATGTGCTCCCACAAAGCTTGTGTGACAATTAAATCAAACAGCTTGATTATGGGGCTGAGGGTCACTCAGTACTGCAGCTTACTTCTGCTGCTGCTGCTATCAGCTACATTCTGTAAGTCATGTTGCTGGAATATGGTTGAATGTACTGCCTCATTGTAAAAATAATTTGAAGACATTTATTGATGCTGTATTGATTATATTCATAGGTGGTGTTGGCGGTGTGGAGCTCACTCAGCCAGCCTCTGTGATTGTGAAACCTGGACAGTCGTTCTCCATCTCTTGTAAGATCTCGCAGTCGAGCTATTGTATACACTTGATACGGCAACCTGCTGGGAAAACACTGGAATGGCTCGGATATCTGTGTAATGATGACCGCACTCGCCTCAAAGACGCAATGAAGAGCGAGCTCGGTTTCAGCCAGGACAAACCCAGTAGCACAGTTTATTTAAGAGGACAAAACTTTCAGACTGAGGACACGGCTGTGTATTACTGCGCAGTAAACACAGCAATACAAACTCCCTCAGCCCTGTACAAAAACCTCCCTGTTTATTTACATCTCTCTGCAGTACACTTGTCCCCAGGGATGCCTGGTATAAATGAAGTACTGTAATAGGGCTAAGAACACTATGTATTTCAAATACCAAAGGACATTAAACATGATATTTCATCTTTGATCTCAATATTAAATTAGGTGTTGTCCTGAAGTGCAAAGAGAAGAGAAGCCAAGTGTAAATTCTTTTGGACCTATAGAGGTCGGTAGATTATAGAAGGTGAAATACACCTTCTATAATTAGCTTTTAAAGGAAAGAGAAAAGAAACATTATCATCGCTCAAACTTACAGTACGAGCAGATATTTCCCCTACATAACAATGGGAGTAACACACCCAGCATATTAATTAAGACAATGTATGTAACTAATATAATTTATGTAAAATATGTAGACAATCCTTTAAAACATAAGCAATTGTAAACATGTAAGCACTGATGAATCAAAAAACGTTAATTTGCTATTTGAAGTAAAACATTATAAAATTATTATTATTTAGTAAAGCAGTGCTAAGGATATGTAGATTGGTCCCATCACCCTATTCATACATGACTGTACACCCATCCACTCCTATGGGATAGTGACTATGCTATAGTAACGTTTGCTGATGACACCACTAGTGGGACTGATATCCGAAAACAATGAGACACACTACAGAGGAGGTTTCAGATCTGGTTGAATGGTGTTCGGATAGTAACCTGGTTCTAAACACCACTGGAAAAAAAAAAAAAAAAAAAAAAAAGATTTTTGTATAGATGACTGGAGAACCAGAAAAACAACACTCCCTTCACATACAGTATTGTATGGTGAGGAGGTTCAAGGGGTTAATGACATCAATTTCCAGTGTCTGCACATGACAAAGGATCTAACAAGGTCCATTAACACATTCTACGAAGGAAGCTCAGCAGAGGCGTTTCTTCCTAAGAAAGCTCAAGAAATCCAAATGACACTTTTAACTCTGAGGGAATTTCTACAGGAGCACCACAGAGAGCATTCTCTGCCACCGTGTCACAGTGTGGTACAGCAGCTGCAATGCAGAGAACCGGACAGACCTGACCTGGATAGCTAAAGCTGAACAGAGGATTGTAGGAACAATGCTTCACAATTGGTACATAGTTAATTTTAGCCATGTACACAAGAGAACGATAGCAACATCTTCAACCCATCCAGGTCATAGACTGTTTTTGGTCCTTCTATCAGGTAAAAGATACAGGACAATCAGGACACACAGAAGCAGAAACAGCTCAAAAACTCAGTCAGGAGTACACAGCTGCTGAAAACCAAAGATGAACAATGACCCAAACTGTTTGCCCACCCCCTTTTCCCACCAAGTTACTGCTACTGAACGCTTTACATCTAGGACTGTAAATATAATTACTATAATTTGTGCAATACTTACTTCTTTCTGACAATACCTGTTTGCAATGCACTGTTTGCACCATCCCAGTCCCACTGCACATACAGTACATTCCATTGTACTATTAATATTGTTACTGTATATTTCTGTTTAATCCTATTTCATGCTGCTGGTCCCTGAGAGCTACCAAAAAACTTTCATTGTATTACTATTACTCTTTATTGGAAAGTTTAATAATGGTTTTGGTCAATGGTTGGATAGAAAAAAAAAAAAAAAACTGTTCTAATATTTCACTAGCAATACAAACTTTTTTTTTTCACTTGTCACAAACAGAAAGATTTACCTAAACAATTGACATGCATTGTGTATATTTCTTCTGTACATATACTAATATAACGGAATGCAGGAACATTGTGCTTATGTCCTCTGAGAGGTGCTCTTTACTGTATCTACCTAACCAATATCTACCCAGCATGTTAACATTTAAATTACTGAGAAAGGACTGATGTACTCCAGGAATTTCCATCAAAGGAATAAAATGAATGATGAATTTGTAAGTAAACAAGAATACTGTAGATGTTGTATTTTGTGAATGTGTACGTGTTTATACTGTATATTTGCAGGAAATGTAGTGTTTGTTCTTTTGCACTTTTGTGAGCGACTAAACACTGTCCTGTGAATCAAACTCCCTATAAAATATTTGTGGTGTTTTCAGACTCTGCTAGCACTGCATTTTGACTCACATTGCAATGATTTATCTATTTAAAAATGAATCATAAAATGTTTTATTCTTACAGTATGCGTATTGTCATGCATAAGGATTTTGGAAATAGAGTATTTTGTGAATCTATCACTTTTATTTTCCTGACTTTGGAAGGTTCTCAGCAGGGAAGGCTTTTGGTAAAGGTTTTTTTTTTGTTTTTGTTTCTTTGCTTATTTGTTTTTTTGTAAACTGTGTGTGTGTGTGTGTGTGTGTGTGTGTGTGTGTGTGTGTGTGTGTGTGTGTGTGTGTGTGTGTGTGTGTGTGTATACATGTTTCTTCATCATATCAACTGTTCAAATTTATGTGTCTTGTTTTCATTATTTGTTTGTTTTGTTCATATATTATATACTCAATCATCTGCATTTGCCTCTTTTACAATTCAAAAAAATCACTGTGCTTGTGAATCCTGCCATCATCACCAGATATGCAAATACAAGCATCAGGGCAGATATTACTATATTTATGCGATGAGCTCTGTTAAACTTTGGAGAACAGAGGAGACCCCAGTACAAACAACACACACCATGTTCTCTACGTCTCTACTGCTCCTGCTGGCAGCTGCTTCCTGTGAGTGTTTTATAAAATTCATGTATTTACTACAATAATAATAACAGTGATGCATACTGGATATTGAACAAGAGATCACCATATGTTTTCCTCCTCAGATGTTCACAGTTATGAACTGACCCAGCCTGCTGCCATGACAGTCCAGCCAGGACAGAGTCTCTCCATCCCCTGTAAGGTTTCATATTCAGTTACGAGCTATGAAACAGCTTGGATCCGACAACCTGCAGGGAAAGCTATGGAGTGGATTGGACACATCTATAGTGATGGGAGTACAGCTAACAATGACAAATTGAAAAATAAGTTCAGTATGTCAATAGACACTTCTACTAACACAATAACAATTCAAGGACAGAATCTGCAAACTGAAGACACAGCTGTGTATTACTGCGCAAGAGACACACAGTGACACAGAACAGTGGATTCGCCTTACAAAAACTGTATGAGACGTGTAATAAACATCCTCTTAATGCAACTAATAAACATGCTAGTCAAATTTTTACTATCATCTATTGCAGGCATCACTAAAGGGTGGACCGCGGTACAGATTTACCAAGACCATGATTCATGCGGATGAAAAATAAATGAAAACGTGACACACCATGACTTAGTCCAAAAAAATGAAAAGTAGACCATGAAAATCGACCCTTCAAAGATGAATGAACGGATCGATATGTTTATTCTTCTGCAGGAATTTTAAAACCAGTTCATCTCATATGATCTGTAACCATGGTGATAAAAAGCAGCACATCTATGAGGAAAAACAAAAACAAAAAAACAACAACAACAACAAAAAGAAAATCATGGGTCATTAGAGTAAACATATCTGCAGCAGGCCGAAGTGAGAGCATGTAAAAAACATCAAATGAGAGCCCGTTATTACAGAGCAAATGTGAGTCCTTTCACATTTACAACCCAGCAGTGTAACAAATGAAGTTTAGAAATATTGATTCAAAATTGCTGTTTATATTTCATACAAATACAGTGTAGTGTATACGTAATATACACTACCATCAATGTTCAAAGTTCACAAGTTTAGTATAGTTGACAATAAAACATATTGAATTGGTATGAAAATTTGAATTGATTATTTTCTTTATAGACTATGAATAACAGCATATATTGTAAAAAGATCTGAATCTTAATATAAACATGAAATTCAGATCTTTATTTGAAGACAATTTTATTGACCTCTTAAATTTTAATTCAGGACCCCTGGTCTATTAGGATGAAGATTTAACAGCGCACTGTGTCACTGAGAATATACAAAAAGCATTTTTGATCAAACAATTGCATGCACGTTTTTTTAAAGATTCTTTTATTTATGAATTGTAGAGAATATTTAATAAATAGTGGATAAACAGTGGAGATAAATAATTAATTGAATTATCATTAAGGAATAATATAGTATGCTCTCTACAGTGTGTTGTGTTTAACAGTATGTTCTTACAGCTCACAGTCTAATAACCTAAAACTACAGTAGGAGGCAGCAGAGCTTAACTAATAAAGTGAAAATAAAAATAAATAAATAAATATAGTTGCAAGCAACGATGATGGGCCCAAGCACCCTGCGCCATCGCCACCCCGGGCGCACCGCACAACCTGTGTTATTTGAGTGTGTTAAGACCTCGAAAAAGCCATCGTCACTCGCTTGTGTGTGTGTGGGTGTGTGTGTGTGTGTGCGCGTTAGTGTTTGAGGGTTAGTGTGTGTGAGAGTGAGGGAGAGAGGTGTGTGACGTGTGGATGTGTCAGTCTGTGTGTGACGAGTAAATGTGCTTGTGTTTGTGCTTGTTTGTGGGTATAGTGTGAGTCTGTGTTTATTAACATTAGCGGTGTGTGTGTGTGTGTGTGTGTGTGTGTGTGTGTGTGCGCATCGTGAGAGTGGTGTGTGTCTTAACATTTGCAATGTCTATGTGCGTACAATAGGCCGCAGGTGCTGGAAGAAAAGCCTCACACTCTGATGTTCATGAATGTGATGTCACTAAATGTGATGTCACTAAAGGTGTCACTGAATATAATGTCACTCAATATAATGCCACACAGAAAGTAATTAATCATTTTTCGGCGTATGTTTAAGACATTAGCATGGCTGACCCGTTTGAGATATCGAAAATCCCTCCGCAATTTTGCATCCTCAATGTCTTTAGATCTCTTTGGCCCAGTTTGGTAGCGATTGTATAATTTCCCTAGGAGGAGTATATCAAAATCCATCTGGTGCGTTTTTGCAAATGACCCAAAATAACCGGCCTCCTGTTGAGTTTAGCCCAGGACATGCAGTGCGAAAGTTGATCGGCTCGATAAGCTCTAAATGTGTACCGAGTTTCGTGTGCCTACGTGAAGGTGTGTATGAGCTATGAAGCAAAATCTCATATGGGGGCCCCTGGGCCACGAGACTCTCAGGCATCCTAATGGCAGCAGATTCCAACCTGTCTGCCAAGTTTCATGAGTTTTTGAAAAGTGCAAAAGGATGAAAAAAAAAATCCTTAGGAAAACAAGAGGGTCCTGCGCACCTTATAGTGCTTGGACCCTAAAATGCTTTCTGGAGGTATTAATTCCAATAGCAATACCAGGGTAATGTAATGTAATGTAATTTGTCGCCTTGACAGTTTCAGCATAAAAGCCTAGATCATTAGTTATCATTAAATAACAAAGTAAAGTAACAATCTGTAAAAGTTTATTCAAATCATGCATATTAAAAAATATATTTTTAGCTGTTTGTAATGCAACATGTCTGCATTTCAAGCTAAAGCCCCATTCCACTGAGCCGAATTAGCTACCGACCTCTCTCGATGTCACCCAATTTAATATCGGCTCTGATGTCTTTGCGGTCTCTACCAGTCCGGTTAATTTTTCAAACATAGTGACCCCTCAACAAGCTGTTAACAATGGAAACAAATTCGTTTTGACACGAGCAATGCAAGCAGTAAGGAGATTCTATCAACATAACGTTTCAATAACCAACTGTTAAGTAATTTAACAATGTTTTACTTATAAAAGATAATGAAACCGATAATGACAATGATAATGATTTCTTTTTAAAGAAAAGAATTTTAAACAACTTTACTGACTATTATGAACTTTTACAGAGGTGTTAACAGTATGATAATGACCTCATTCTGCTATGCTATGTTTTTTGGTATTTGTTGTGATCTGAGTTTATTATGACTGAAATTGGTGTTATTGGTTTGTGCACACGAGGTGTATGATGTGTGCGTGCTGGGGTCGTTTAGTGCGTGTGCATACAAAACCATGCCCTTATTTTCAAAATATCACTCCAAGTTTTTCTGAAAATTTGGCAACTATGCCACACATATTTTAGAAATAAAATTAAATGGTCAATTTATCATCAGACTTTATTATGAAATTAACAGGAATGACCAAACCACAGACATTTTAGATTAAAACATTTTTATTGTGCATCAACCTTTAACATGTAATATATCTTTCAATCATGTTTAATCATTCCTTAAAATATCACTTTTAATTAATTTTGTCATGACTTCTATTTACATTTAATATGAGCAACTTTGGACTCCATAAATGGGCATAAAAAAAATCAGTAATAACTCAATAACAGCGCTTATAAGTCGATACCAAGGTATTAATGAGGCATTAATGTCGGGAGGGGGTCAGTGAGTAGCTCAGTGGTTAAGGCATTGGATAAAAACTATAACTGAAAGGATAGGATAGTGATGCATTACCAAGTTTGTGGGGTGTGGGGGGAAATGTTTGGAAAAAGTCATTAGCACCACTACTACTACCATTATTGGTTTTTACATATCTAACCGTAGAATTTTTGTTGTATTGTGTGTGTGTGTGTGTGTGTGTGTGTGTGTGTGTGTGTGTGTGTGTGTGTGTGTTCATACTTTACATAGTAAATGATCTGCACCTACCTCTTTTACAAGTCCTAAAGTTTCACTGTGCTTGTGAATCCTCCCATCATCACCAGATATGCAAATACAAGCATTAGGGCTGAATAGTACTCTATTTATGCAATGTAATAGTCTCTGTTAAACTTGTAAAACAGAGAAGACCCCATTACAAACAACACACACCATGTTCTCTACAGCCCTACTGCTCCTGCTGGCAGCTGCTTCCTGTGAGTGTTTTATAAAAGTCATATATTTACTACAATAATAATAAATGTGCCGCATGCTGTATATTGTGTGAGATACAACCAAGTGCTTTCCTCTACAGGTGTCCATGGTGAGGAACTGACTCAGCCTGCTGCCATGACAGTCCAGCCAGGCCAGAGTCTCTCCATCACCTGTAAGGTTTCATATTCAGTTACAGGCTATGATACAGCTTGGATCCGACAACCTGCAGGAAAAGCTCTGGAGTGGATTGGAAGCATCTGGAGCAGTGGAAGTTTATATTATAATGACAACCTGAAAAACAAGTTCAGCATCTCCAGAGACACGTCTACTAACACAATAACAATTCAAGGACAGAATCTACAACCTGAAGACACAGCTGTGTATTACTGCGCAAGAGAGGCACAGTGAAACAGAACAGTTGATTCCCCTCACAAAAACTAAATCAAACGTGTAAAAAAAGCAGCCTCTCAATGCAACTAATGAACGTCTCAGGACAATCTAAATACTGTACCATCTAATGGAATGAATATTTAACAGCTTGTGTCTTTGAGATTGCACAAAGAATTGCATGAAACTACTTTCTTTTAAGATTCATTTAGAATGATCTAAAATAAGTTTAATATAATGGAATCTTTAAATATTTATTTATTTGTTAATTTACCAGAATATTTAACAAAAAGTAAAAATACATATTTAATCAGTTAATTATTAGTTATGAATAATAAATGATACACCCAAAATCCTGGATGTAGAAATTCCAATATGTTTACTATAGTGAGTGTCAGAGCTATAATTGTAGCTCTGACAGTTTCAGCATGATTTTTTTTTTTTTCAAAATAAATGAATAAATAAAATCTAATAAAATAAAATAAAAAGTTTCTTACCTGCATTTGTGAGGGTCCTCCACTAGAGGGCACTGTTTGTCCTCTAAGATTGTTTGTGTAGTTTTGTTTCCCAGAATGCACCTTCGTCAGGTGACAAGAGTGCTCACTTGAACTGAGGTAACTCATTAAACATCCTATAAATAGCAGTTGTTCTGGGAAACTGGTCGGGCATTTGTTACTGTGTAATGGGCATTCCTTTTTTTCAAAACATCAAAACATCAAAGCCCAAATAAAACATCCTAGCCGCCCCCCCCCCCCCAAAAAAAAAAACAACATATAAATGTTTCCACACTGTTTGAAATATACAACTGGTTTCTTAAACATGAGGTGTCATAGGCAGAAAAAGCTGATTTCGGCCAGAATTCTATAAGCCCAAACCAAACTACAAGTCCAGACAGTCAGATTGATACCCCTGGTCTTGTACTGTACAGTGTAACCTTGCATTACGAGCTTATTTCGTTCCGGGAAGTGGGCTCGTATTCCAAAAACACTCGTAAACCAAATATACTTTTCCCATAAGAAATAAGGAAAACTCAAATTATTCATTCTACAGCCCAAAACAATAAATACATAAAAATAAGTGCAGGTTAAAAATAACCTGCACTTAACATTTAAAAAAAAGTAACAATAAATCCAGACAGTTAAGTGATTCCATTTGTGCGCGCAGGCGCCGTGCATTTGTATGTGTGTGTGGGTGGAATTAGCCCATCGCCTCGTCTTAAACAGTAAAAACCTCCCTCACCCCACCTCGCTTTTTAAGTTTCACAACTAACATACACAATGCAAACAGTGTTTTAACGGGAAAAAAAAGAAATCTCTCTAATGATACTCGCGTGAGTATACTAACGGAATCACTGCTGTAAAGTAAAAAATAACAAATAAAAAAAGGAACCAGCACCTTATCTTTGAAAAGAATCGCGACAGAGCTGAGTTTTCTGTGTAAATAAAGCGCATATGCAGCCGGGGAGATCTGTGCGAGTGTCTGTCGGTGTCAAATTATGCGCGTGCGCACACGCACACACAAAGTAAGTGTGTGTGTCTGTGTGTAAAAAGTGTGTGTGTGTGTGTGTGTGGTTGGCACAGTGTCAAATTGCGCGCGCAGAAGAGAGAGGGAGATGTTGATTATAAGAGACGAACACTAACTAAGGGGACTCTTATTTTGACACAGGGGACGCAGCAGGGGAGACGATTACCCATAAAAATCATTGGCTCAGTTGTGATCACTTGTCGCTTGGTGTCAAAATAAGATTCACATGCGTGATACATGATACTCGCCGCTCGTGAACTAATACTTGCTCGGTAAACCACGTTACTCGCAATGCGAGGTTCCACTGTATACCATTTCACCTGCATTTTTCATGCTTTTTATCTTACCCAACATGTTGAGGTTTAAAAGACTGTAATAAATATGAGAGCATGTTGTCCTGGGATTTACATCAGAGTCATAAGCTCTAGCTACAGCACTGTTGTAAGATCACTGGATACTCAGCCACAAGTTCCTGTACTGAATGGGTACCAGGACAGATGCTGGGATGGATCAGCTGATACGACTGCTTCATTACTGTCAGTAGAGATTGACTAAAGGACAAGATCAATTTCTCATCTGAGGTCTCCAGCAGCACTGTGACTTACAAAGATGAATTCTCCTACATTTATGTTTATGGTCATGTTCGTGTATAAAATAACTAACAAGAATAAGGAAGGTGATTCTATATAGCGGGCGCTGTGATGTATACAGTAAATCAATATGCATATTTTACAGTATAATAAAATACTACTATTTTTCTGAGCAATTAATTCATAAAAACACTTTCTTAGCAAATTAAAAACAGATATTTTATTTAATTCAATTCATATTCCACCTCGCTCCTTTCTCTTACACACACACACACACACACACACACACACACACACACACACACACACACACACACACACACACACACACACACACACACAACTGTTTAATTCCATGTATAGAATTCCTATTAAACAATTTAGTTGTTTGTCAGTCGGCATAAGAAAAGTTCTAATAATGCTGTATTCATGGTCGCCACTGATATCACAATTCACATTTTGGTGAGTCATAGAACTCCAAAAAGCATGTAAGTGCTTTTGGCATGTAAGTGTATTTTGTTGTTAGAGGTGTTTCTAATACAAAAGATACATTTGTCAAGGAAAAGAAATTTCCGTTCCGATTTAAAAAAGCCAAATTTACCATCTTGTCTACTTTAAATATGTTTTAAATACTGACTCCTCCCATCATCACCAGATATGTAAATGCAAGCAGCAGTGCTTGATATTACTTAATCTATCTGATCTGATGTTCTCTGCTAAATTTTGGAGAACAGAGGAGACAAACAACACACACCATGGTCTCTACATCTCTACTGCTCCTGTTGGCAGCCGCTTCCTGTAAGTGCTTTAATATAATAAAATATAATATAGGTTTATACACGATAATAAAAAATGTGCAGCATACTGTATAGTGTGAGATATCGCATTATTCTTTCCTCCTCAGATGTCTACAGTGAGGAACTGACTCAGCCTGCTGCCATGACAGTCCAGCCAGGCCAGAGTCTCTCCATCGCCTGCAAGGTTTCATATTCAGTTACTAGCTGGAATACAAATTGGATCCGACAACCTGCAGGAAAAGCTATGGAGTGGATTGGATATATCAGTAATGGTGGGAGTACAGGTTATAGTGACAAACTGAAAAACAAGTTCAGCATCTCCAGAGACACTTCCACTAACACAATAACAATTCAAGGACAGAATCTGCAAACTGAAGACACAGCTGTGTATTACTGCGCAAGATACACACAGTGACACAGAACATGGATTTCCTTTACAAAAACTCTGTGACCGGTTTAAACATCCCCTTAATGGACCTATTAATGATTTTAGTCAAAGCTTTACTTTCTTACACTGGAATTAATATAATCATAACAGTTTGTACTAATTTTAAACACACAATTGTTTAAAAAATACATTTAGCTATAATGAAGCATGTTTACAGCAGTATGTTGTCTTTAACACTGTCTCTAGGGGGCAGCAGAGTTCAAGAAAAACTTCTTCAAGAAAAGACTGTCACTGTTTCTCTTTTTCATCCATATTATTGGAGTTAGATACAGTAATTGCCACTAGGACTCTCTTGTCTTTTGTCCTTCCTGAAATCTTGCTGACTTACAAGTTACTGCATTGTAGGTGTTTATTTGTCAGATTTACAGGATCATCGTTATTTTTAGAAGACTTTCAATTGTTGAATGTTAAGCACATGGACCACTAAGAAAATAAAACTGAATGCAGCTTCCTGTTTTCTGACACAGGGTCGTCTTTCAGATGTAGAACAACTGCACAAAATACTCACAGGTGATTCCACTTACAAAGACATGTTTTACAAACACGCTCTTCAATGCAAGTAATAAACCATCTCAGTCAAAGTTTTACATTTTATTCAGTAGAATGAAGTTGATAGTCAGTTTGGATAAATTTTAAACATAGTCATTTTTAAAACATTCACAAGTGAAGACTTTATTCATTTATTTTACAGAATTGTTATCCAATGTTTGGAACATTCAATATTAAATAATGCATGTTTAAATTTTCTTATTTAGCGCAATCGGTTCTCATAATGGCATCATGATGGTGTAGTGGTCATCACTGTGGTCTTGCACCTTCAGGGTTAAGAGTTTGTTTTCCACCTCAGGTCCATGTGAGCATGGATTATACATTTTCTCTCTGTGTTTATGGAGTTCCCTCCAGGTCGTCAAGTTTCCTCTCTCAGTCCAAACAAATCCAGAATGCACTGTAAAGCCTAATGCTCAAAGTAATTAAACACATTGAGTACTGTAAACTTAAATAATTAGGTCAAATTAATAGACCTTTTTGAGTATTCAAAAATAATTTGATAAATTTGATCATTTATGTAATCGTTAGTACTTAAATAACAGTAACTGTCACCTTAAAGTTCCACCAATGTAAAATCTGTAGTGCACTGGTGGCTCAGTGGTAGGTGTTTTGCCTGCAATGCGAAAGGCCTGGGTTTGATTCCCGGGCTGGATTGTCTGCAAAAATGCATTTGATTTGCACAAGTGCAACAAGGTCTACCCTATCTCGAGCTCTAAATCTCCTGTTATAGGCTCCAGATGAAAAGGTTGAAGTACATGCTGTTATAAAACCACTGTGTTGTACAGTATATGGAAGCAGTTTCACAGTACAATGGAACCTTGGATTGCGAGTAGTACTTTAACTGCACTGCAACAACGGCCCGAGTGAAGAAAAAAAGTAAAAAAAAAAATGCTGTATCAGTCCAGGAGATAAATCTGTTTAACAATGCAATGTAACATCTCCATTAAATCCTCAAAAGGAGGCAAAGGCAAGTGTCAGAGAGCTTCCTAGTCATCCTACACAGTAGCCCCCCCTCCTCCTGCTTTTTCTCTTGTCTAACACAAGTCATGATTCTTTTCAAAGGTAAAGTGCAGGTTAATTTGTTTTATTTTTCCTTTAGATTTTGTATGAATTAATTTTATTTATGAATATTTTTGGGCTGCGGAACGAATCAGAGTTTCTATTATTTATTTTGGCGAAATTCACTTTGATATACAAACATGCAATTACGCTCGCAATCCAAGGTTTAACTGTATATATAACATTCAAACATTCATGTGTTTTCTGTGGGTCTCACTGATTCATGCCTAAAGTAAATTAATAAGAAAATAAGAAATGTCCAGTCATTGGAAATAAGATGAATGCAAAGAAAAATGCTGCAATCTATCAAGTGCTATAATCTGAACAGTAAAGTTATATATAGTTTAAAATGTATGAGAGAACTCATAAAAAATTGCAAGAAGGTTTAACCGTTATGTTGTGTTCCGGTCAAATCTGACCGATTTACACGTTTCCTCTCTAAAGAAGTGCAATAAATTTTATCCATTTCTCATGAGATTCAATGACTTGGTTCACACATGGCATTTGAACACATAAAAAAAAAAATGTGTGGATTTGTGTGTGTTTAATTTAACTTTTATACACACATGGTGTTCCCAGTCAAAAATGTCTAGTCATTGGAAATTAATAGGTAAGACTGCAAAAGTGTATAAAACAGTTCAAGCACACACACACACACACACACACACACACACACACACACACACACACACACACACACACACACACACACACACACACACACACACACACACACACACACACACACACACACAGCAATGGAAACTCACACAGAAACCTGCAACAAAACAAAAAAACTTCAACATTGTCAACAATCATACAACTTTCTTGCAGCTCTGGTACATAAAGCTTTTTGAGGACTTACTCAAAGTTCAGTCTTTAGCAGCACGATGGCCAAGCTGTGTAATTATATTTGACAATGACAGTGATCAGGAGGAGAGAAGCCAGGTTGACAGTGAGGAGGGTTTAGAAGAGAAAGAGTCAGAAGTTGTGGATGATACAGATTATAACACGAGGAGGAAGATTCAGACATTGATGAGGAAAAAGAAGCAGTAGTTCATTGTGTAACCATTATCATGAACATGACAAACCTGGATGGGAGAACGTTTATGGAAACACCTTGAAAGAGGTAGACCAAACGAATCTGCACCTAGCTTATGGTATGTGGACACTGGTCAGGCAAATTTATACTCTACAATGCCTTTGCAGACCTTTTATATCCTGGTACTGTATGTGTGATTTGCTTCAATCACCACCACACAAGGGCAGTCCCAAGTCAAAGAGACAAGCTGGGAAGTTTGGCATAAATGGATGGAGCACCTGCCACTCGTTACAAACCAGGTCCTGACATCACTCTTGATGACCATCTCATCGGTTTTAGGGGACAGTGCCCATTTAAGCAGTATATTCCAAACAAACCATCTAAGTATGGTAATAAGGTATGGGCAGCATGTGATGCGAAGACATCTTATGTCTGGAACATGCAAGTGTACATATGCAAACAGGCTGATGTTGTTCCTAAGAAAAATCAGGGGAAGTGGGATGGGAGTGTCCTACTAATGACAGCTGGGCGACTTTTTAAAATTGTAAATGTGTTCATACAGGACATGGGTCAAGCATTATATTTGTAATATAGTTATGTTTTTCCTGTGTACATTTCGGCTTTTTTTTCCAATAAATAAATAATGCAAATTGTAATTTTGTGACCCAAAAAAAAAAAAAAAAAAAAAAAATATATATATATATATATATATATATAAAAAAAAATTATATAAAAAAAAAAAATATATATATATATATATATATATAAAACTGGTTTCCCAAAAATTACTTGGGTAAACATTTCAGTGAAGTACTCTGTGATAAATATTACAATAGGTTTCATTTTAGTATTTGTTATTGTCAAAATAATATCTATATCATTATGAGCTCAAGTAAATCCTAATCCGGTAAAGCCTGCATGACATTCAAAACAAGAGGTGAGGTTGATAAAAAGACCTAATACAACATTAGGTGATAATATATGTATTATTGTAGATTTATAATGGAATAAAACGATCTGGCCAAACCTGACAGTAGAATTTATGTTCAAGTTTAAGTTATAAGTGTGAGCCAAAAACGAACACAACATGAGGGTTAAAGCTAAAACATTACAGAACTCTTATCAGTGTCTCACTAAACCAACCTGCATAATCTACACTGGTAATAAATAAATAGTAGCATTCCTGTATATTTTGTGAATGTGTGCTTACTGTATAAAATGCATGGAAAAATCTTTCCAGGATGGAGAATTTTGTGAGAACGTTCAGTGGTTTTTCAGTAAAATGCTACAGTACATTTTCCTTAATCACATTTATCACGATACCTGTAAGTCTTCTTTATTTCACCACACTGTTTTCATAACAGCACCCTCTTATTTGCTTAGTAAGACATGACATGAGATGAGTGTTTCAGATTCTTATACATTTAAAATCCATTTTGTGCACAAAATTCAAAAATGTGGAGATTTTCTCATGTACAATAGTTCACTAAATTTCCTTTCAGATAAGGAGTGTCTCTATGCAAATGTCCTTCCATCTTGCATATTTAAGGAATGAAGTCCAAGAGCTTTTACTTATTCTGTTTCAACACACCATGATCTCTACATCGCTACTGCTGCTGCTGCTGGCAGCCGTACACTGTAAGTGTTTTACGTTTAATATATAAAAAAATGTTTTGGTTAATTATAGCTTTTTATTATTACTAAGTTCAAATATTTTTTCTTTAACAGCTGTTCACAGTGTTGAGCTGAGCCAGACCGCTTCCTCAGTAGTAACCCCTGGTCAGTCACTGACTCTGACCTGTAAAGTGTCTGGATATTCATTAACTGATGGCAGCTACCGGACAGCCTGGATACGACAACCTGCAGGAAAAACTCTGGAGTGGATTGGAGAGATACTTTTTAATGGTGATACTTACTACAGTGAGAAACTGAAAAGCAGGTTTCAGGTTTCCAGAGACACGTCCAGCAGCACAGTAACATTAACAGGACAGAACATGCAGACTGAAGACACAGCTGTGTATTACTGCGCTCGTGAACCACAGTGAGACAGAACAACAACATCCCTGTACAAAAACCCCCATGTTGAGGTTTAAACAACAGAGATAGTGTAATATTTTCCCCATTGATTAACATTAAAGTTAAAGCTGTAATTACAACTTCAGTATGATTCTATACATTACAGATTTATTACTGTATATCAGTGTCTCACTGAAACAGACTGCATAATTCTCACTGTTTAATGAAATGGTAAGGAAAAGTAGCAAGCCTCTTTCTTTCTGACTTTCTCTCTTTCTTCCTTTCTTTCTTTATTAGATTTAATTTTTTTAAGATGAAGTTCTTTGCAAAGTATAAGCTAGAGTGTGTGCCTTATGATAAGAATAAGCCTTAATAAAGTCACAGAATTGCAAGGTACACTAAAACCCACGAAACTTGCTTTTAAACAAAATATTTTCTGAAACGAGAAAAAGATCAACTTTTGACTCTGAGAATAAGGAGCAGAGTGTCCTCTAAATAACAACAGCAACAAACTAAACATTTCAGTTCACACAACATAATCATGTATATTATAAACACTTACTGTGCAGTATATAGACATTACATATGAAAACGTCTAAGGAAACTTAAACACGTCTTATTTCATATATTGAATAAAAATGAGAAAACGGGGTAAAAAGGCAATTCTTTATTTATTATATAACATATTAAAACAATAATACAGCATCACATTATATAAAATGTGTTGATAATTATGAACTATATATGAGTGTCTAAATATATATTATGTCTATAATGAGGGGAGTTACTAAAGCATAAGAACTTTAAAGGTTACTTACAGTTTTTTTTACAATCACTATGACAGTTTTTTCAATACATTTAACAAGTTTCCTAAACTCTTAACACAGTTAGCACAACACCCGTCTTTGTAGGCTATACAATTAACACATTTCTTGTTGCTTTGATACAAAATGCATACAGTTAACAACAATTTAAAATGCTTGAACTTTTTTTACACCCAAGCTCAACCAAGACCAAAACAATGTAATTTTACAGTCAACTTTACAAATGCTTTCACACTGTATGTCAGAACAGATAACATCATGTTCTAAACATAACTTATATACTGTAGGCTAAAGTCAAAGTGAACAGCTGTTCATATTGTGAATTGAAACACAAATATATTGCCTGTATTTTATTCCATTGCCAATGAGAAATAGCTTATTGCAGCTATGCAAATACAGTATATAAATCACAGCTGATTCCCATCTAAAAACCACACTTAGGTGTTGAGATTTTTCCAATGACATGATCATATGTTCTAAAAGAGGACTCTTTGAAAGAAAGAAAGAAAGAAAGAAAGAAAGAAAGAAAGAAAGAAGGGAATGCCTGCAATACAGTCATTACTGTACTATACATACTGTAGTGTGTTTTGCAGTAAACTACTTTATAAACCTGGAGTACATTAGTACATACAGTAGGTATACAGTACAGCACAGCATTTACATACACTGTGTCTAATTACTTTCAGAGAGTCATGGAGTTGGAAGCCAATCAAGTCCCACATGAAATTATCTATGTTGACGAGGCTGGCTTCAACTTGGCGAAAAGGCGTCGCTGTGGGAGAAACATAATAGGCCAAAGGGCCACAGTTACCGTGTCGGGCCAGAGAGGAGCCAGCATCACCACGTGCGCCGCAATCTCCACCAACGGTGCACTCCTGCATAAATGTCAGATTGGCCCCTACAACACCGACTACCTTCTCCTGTTTTTAGAAGACTGGCACAAAAGACTGGTGCCAGAGAGTTAGAAAGGGGACAGGTGGGAGACCACTTGCCAATATATGTTATCACATGGGACAATGTGGCATTCCACCATTCCCGTGCAGTCACAGCCTGGTTTCACACCCATCCAAGGATGATGTCCCATTTCCTTGCCCCTTACTCCCCTTTCCTCAACCCTATTGAGGAGTTTTTCTCAGCCTGGAGATGGAAGGTTTTTGACCATAGTCCACATGTCCACCAAATGTCCCTCCTGGATGCAATGGATGCTTCATGTCAAGACATCACAGCTGAACACTGCCAGGGCTGGATAAGGCATGCCAAAAGATTCTTCCCACGATGCCCTGCCAGAGAAGATATCAGGTGTGATGTGGATGAGAACATGTGACCAAATGCAGAAGACCGGGCAGAATAGAAGATTATTTTGTTTTTTTATTATAATTCCGGTGCTTTTTGTGTTTGTATATCTTGCAGTAATGTCTTTTTGCAAATAAAGTCTGTACTGCAGCAATCCTGTGTCCTGTTTTGTTTTTTTTACCTAAACTGTACATTTTATAAAGCTATTCTAAGATGGTCATTCATTTTTTGTATTGCATTTCTGCAGCAAAGGAAACAAAATGCATGCATTTACTAAACCCAACAAAACAAAAATGTAGAGAGGCTTCAGATATAAGGGCAGACCTGACACATAAAATAATGCAGTTTCTGTAATTTCAGCTGATGATAGTGGTTTTTTGTCATTGTGTTATGATTGACTAAATGTTCCTGTTGGAAGAGAACATGTGTTAGTGTTTTGAATAATTATTTGATTTTAAAACATGTTTGTAGTGTTTTGTTAAACGTAGTGTATTGTGTTAGTTTATTATTGTATTTTAAAAATGAGTTTTGGGGTTTAGTTTACAATGTGTGAATTTGAGCATGAAATTAACCATTTTGCCAATTGTGTATTTTAGGTGTGTTGGTGCATTTGTGTTGGTGCGTTAAGAGTTTAGGAAACTTGTTAAATGTATTGAAAAAACTGTCGTAGCAAATGTAAAAAACTGTAAGAGCATGCTTTAACAGCATTATTGAGTTTTATTTTCCTGTTTTCCAAATTACCCACCATGCCCCGTTTAAAGCCACAGAGATCAAAGTTTTTTTCTGAAATTTATTCTGAATTTTGTTATGAACATAACCAGAAGCTATTAATATATATCTACAGGTTTTTTTGAATTGTATTGCTGCCACAAGGAAAATAAATAATCAGATAACTGCATGAACGAGCAGAAGTGATCCTAATGGTCCTATTAAAATTGTACAAAGGATAGAAAGAAAAAAAAAAAACCTTTTGTTTATGTATTCATGTAGATTTACAATGTAAATTAATGGTATACAATATATACCATTTAATTATCTAACATAAGTATTAATGATATTAAAGACATAATTAATTTATTACACACATTAAGCTGATGCTAAGCAAAGAAATGTCATAGGACAGTGATTCAAAGAACAGCTTCTCTGTAATATTTATGCACATCTCCCTGTCCTCTTGTAAGATTATCACCATATTTTTCTCGAGAGGAAGCGATTCTCATTAGTACTTAATAGTCCTAATTAGTCATTAGTCCACTTCAGCTCCACTACTGCTGCTGGCTCTGAGCCCCTGTGAGTGTAATAAGGCTTAAACGGCTTTATTACTGCACTTCATCTGATTCATCTTTAACATTTCAACATGTAAACCATATATTTTTCTCCTTTCACAGATGCTTTCTTTGCTGCTGAGCTCATCCAGCCAGACTCAGTGGTTATAAAGCCAGGAGAGACTTTAACCATCACCTGTAAAGTGTCTGGAGCTTCGATCACTGACAGCAGCAGCCACTATGGAACAGTTTGGATTCGACAACCTGCAGGAAAAGCTTTAGAATGGATCAACACTCCATCATTTATTATGATGGAGATATTCATAAAAAAGATTAATTTAAAGACAAGTTTGCTGTCTCTCAAGATTCCAGTAACAGCGTGACCCTACCATACAGAACGAAGACACAGCTGTGTATTATTGTGCTTGACAAAATTAACATTTGCAATTACGCCATGCCTGCATCATTTTAACCACTATAATTCTGATGTATACAGTATATACAGTATATATAAACAAGCCTCGCATTGCCTGAATAATGTCCTGAACTGCTTGTATTTCCTGAGTTGTGCCTGGCTGTGTTTCCGGCAGATACTGCACCCTCTCCACCTAGATTAAGATACATGACATAAGAAAAATAGCTGGAGGGCGCTACATGTGCCATGCAGTTCCCAGAATACACCACACCATGGCATCATGTCAGCTGTTCAAAAAATGTATACATAATCCTGTTCGCTATTTAGTCATTGTCTCCCATATGTGTTACATTAATCTGTTCTTGATCAGATATCTTATTCACAAGACATGCAAATACAATGTTCAGGGCTGGATATCACTCTTTTTATGTGATTGTCTCTGTTAAAATTTGGAGAACATAGGAGACCCCAGTATAAGCAACACACACCATGTTCTCTACATCTCTACTGCCCCTGGTGGCAGCTGCTTCATGGGAGTGTTTTATCACATTTATTCATTTCCTACAATAACAATGCGTGTGCCATACATATTGTGTGAGATATCACAGTGTGTTTTACTTCACAGATGTCCACGGTGAGGAACTGACTCAGCCTGCTGTCATGACAGTCCAGCCGGGCCAGAGTCTCTCCATCAAGTGTAAGGTTTCATATTCAGTTACAGGCTATCATACAGGTTAGATCCGACAACCTGCAGGGAAAACTCTGGAGTGGATTGGAAACATCTATAGTGGTGGGAGTACAGACTACAACAACAGGTTGTTGAATCTGAGCTGGGTAAAGTGGATGCTGGTATCAGTAATTGAAATCCACATGCTCAGCTCAGTATAAAACACACATCAGCAGGAAGAGAAACAAAATGTAAATATATATTTTGCACCAATAGAGGGCAGCAGCTCACTTCTATTAAAATAAAACTCATGAGCCTTGTTTTAACAGAAACAATTTCTGAAATGAGAACAGGGTACTTAATAATTACATAAAATACATTCCTTGATCATTAATAACCCGCTTTAGTGTGAAGAAAAGTCTTCAGGCATAAGAATTTGAAAATATTTAATTATTTAAATTTTCCAGTTTTCTAAATTACTCATCATGTCCAAGTTACAACTGTAGAGATCATACTATTTTTCAATCATTCTGAAGTGTGATGTGAGCATAACCTGAAGCTCTTGATGTGTATTTGCATTTGTTCACCAAATATAATATTACAACACCTGTTTGTCTATGAGCTCATCCATTAACAAATAGATTTAATCTTCCTATTTATTAAAGTCTAAACTAAAAAAAGAAATCCACAACCCATCAAAGTTCTATTCAGATGAGTTGTGTCTTTATGCAAATGTCCGTCCCTGTTTCATATTTAAGCAATGAAGAGCAAGAGCTTTTACTTATTTTGATTCAACACACACCATGATCTCTACATCCCTACTGCTGCTGCTGCTGGCAGCCGTACACTGTAAGTGTTTTACATTTGATTTTACATAAAAAAATTTTTTTTTGTTTTGTTTTTTGTTACATCATTACAATATTTTCTTTACCAGGTGTTCACAGTGTTGAGCTGACCCAGCCTGCATCCTCAGTAGTAACCCCTGGTCAGTCACTGACTCTGACCTGTAAACTGTCTGGATATTCAGTAACTGATAGCTACTGTACAGGCTGGATACGACAACCTGCAGGAAAAGCTCTGGAGTGGATCGGATTTATATGTAGTAGTGCTGGTAGCACTTACTACAGTGAGAAACTGAAAAGCAGAAAAAAAAAAACTAGTGTACTGTATATGCATGACACAGCATTTTCAAATCTGAATAAAAAACAAGATCTTCAACTCAAGCGCATTTCAACTCAATACTATAGTCTATCATATATGTAAAATAACACAAACTATAAATAATATGAATCATTTTGACTTTACATACAAACATCACAAACTTTACATATATTGAAAGATGATGATGGAAATACAGCACAACTGCTCAGTAGTTATTTATTCATTATAGAAAATACACTCGCTCACTCACTCATCGCTTTATCCTCTATTCAGGGTTGCGGGAGGCCTGACGCCTATCCCAAGAGACTCAGGGCACAAGGCGGGGAGTAAACAAACAAACAGACAATCAGTCAATCAGACAGACAGACAAATACATCCTCCATAGGATGAATCTCTTCTTTAAGTATTAAATATATTGCAATTACATTCTCCTCCTTCTCAACAGATATGTAAATACAAGCCTCAGGGTTGGACGTCACTCTATTTATGTGATATGATTTAGAAAAAAAAACACACCATGTTGTCTTTATCTCTACTGTTCCTGCACATGCTAACTGTGTCCTGTGAGTGCTCCATCAAATTTATTCAACTACTACATGAAGAGTGCAGCATATATTGTGTGAAATATCACAGTGTGTTTTCCTCCACAGATGTCCACCGTGAGGAACTGACTCAGCCAGCTGCCATGACCAGAGTCTCTCCATCACCTGCAAGGTTTCATATTCAGTCATGAGCACGTATACGGCTTGGATCCGACAACCTGCAGCAAAAGCGATGGAGTGGATTGGACACATCTATTGTGGTGGGAGTACAATAAGTTCAGCATCTCCAGAGACACGTAAAATGACATGCTTGAACTGAGAGTCCGGTATTCAGAGCAACTAGTGTCCTTTCACACTTTTGTACAGCCCAGCAGTGTGAAAATAAAGATTCACTAAAAATTAATGAAAGATTGTTGTTTGTATCCCATATAAATATAAGGAAATACACGTGGCCATCAAAGTTCAAATTGTCCACATGTTTAATGTAGTTACCGAAAACTGAAGAAAAAAAAAAAAATAAACTACTAATTTTTTTTTATAGACTACAATAACTGCATATTTAGTGATCTGAAGCTTAACACGAACATGAAATTTGGATCTTGTCTCAAAGAAAATTTTATTGACTCCTGCCATAGACATTTTATTATGCAAATTCATCACGTCTTTAATTGATCTCCAATCACAATCATTCATGATTTCATAGTTCCGTTGTGCTTGTGACTCCTCCCACTGTCATCAGACATGCAAATACAAGCATCAGGGCTTATTATCACTATTTATGTGATGTGATGGTCTCTGTTAAACTCTACAGATCAGAGAGGATCCAGTACAAACAACACACACCATGTTCTCTACGTCTCTACTGCTCCTGCTGGCAGCTGCTTCCTGTGAGTGTTTTATTAAATTCGTTAATTTACTACAACAATATTAACAATGTGCCACATGTATTGCCTGAGATACCACAGTGTGTTTCCCTCCACAGACGTCCACGGTGAGGAACTGACTCAGCCTGCTGCCATGACAGTCCAGCCAGGCCAGAGTCTCTCCATCACCTGTAAGGTTTCATATTCAGTTACGAGCTATGCAACAGCTTGGATCCGACAACCTGCAGGAAAAACTCTGGAGTGGATTGGAAATATAGTTGGTGGGAGTACAGCTTACAGTGACAAACTGAAAAATAAGTTCAGCATGTCGACAGACAGTGCTACAAACACAATAACAATTCAAGGACAGAATCTGCAAACTGAAGACACAGCTGTGTATTACTGCGCAAGAGACACACAGTGACACAGAACAGTGGATTCGCCTTACAAAAACTGTCATCCACTGGAATTAATATTTATGGCTTGTGTCACTGAGAATGAGCAAACTGTAATATTGATTAAGGTTTTGCATAAAAATTATATTCCGAGCTACTTTATGTGGTTCTTAATTTCACAGCATATGTAATGAACAGTGAGAAAAGATGTTTAATCAGTGAATTCAGTAATAATACAGCATGTGTCGAACAGTGTGCTGTGTTTAACACACAGTCTTTTCTCTCAGCTTCAGAGCTAATAAGTAAAAAAAAAAAAAAAACAGTAGGAGGCAAATAACTTGCAAGAAAATAAACTCAAAGTAAAACTCATTAATTTTTTTTTAAAGAAAAATGTTTTGTGCAATGAGAAAAAAAAACTCCTACAGTCTCTTTATAATATTATTATGCTTATATTATTATTATTCTGTTTATATTATTATTATTATTATTATTATTATTATTATTATTATTATTATTATTATTATTATTATTCTGTTTATATTATTATTATTATTATTATTATTATTATTATTATTATTATTATTATTATTATTATTATTATTATATTAAATATTATGAATAAGGAGCAGAAGTGTCCTCTAGATATCAACTGCACAAACTAAATGAGTGATGAAGAATGAGTGATATTATTTTTCTGCCATTCTGAAGATTGATGTGAACATAACCGGAAGCTCTTCCTGTGTGTCAGGCGTATCTCAATAGTTAAGTCATTGGAGTATTTTCTGGAAGGTCCTACTGTAGGTTCAAACCCCACGACAACCAAGTTACCACTTTTTGGGCCCTTGAGCAAGGCCTTTAATACTCAATTGCTCAGATGTATAATGATATAAAAATGTAAGTTGCTCTGGATAAGGGCATCTGTCAAATGCCTAATGTATACTGTATATATGATTTTATAGCATTGTCTTGCTGTTACAAGATTAAATAATCAGATAACTGTATAAATAAGCAAGTGATTAAAATACACTCAACCATTATAACAAGTAATAATTACCTTTATTTATGTATTTCTGTACATATAAAAATATATTTAAACATAATAGTAGTATTAATGACATAATTAATGAATACAAAAATTAAACTGATGGCAAGTAGAGTCACACGACTGATTCACAGAACACAGTTTTTTCTGTAATATTTATGCTAATAATACAATATATAATAAAATCTACAGGAGATTATTTTGCAGCTTTTATTTATATTTGACAACTAAGTGATAATTTACAGTATTAAACCTAAATTAATTGTTTAATTTAATTAATAATTAGCACCAAAAGCATTGGGATGGTAATTATCAAAACCTCCAGAAAAACACTGAATGCTGCTTTGGATTAATCAGCATTCAGTATGCAAATTTCCCCATTACAGCTACATATAGAGAAACATCAGCCTCGGTCACTGTGGGCTCTGGAGAATTCAGCACTGCTTTTAGTTAAACAATGTTCTTGTCATTTTTGCTGCTGCTGGCAGCTTCATCCTGTGAGTTTCACTTCAGTAATAAACTCAGAGCGATGCTGGTGAATTATTGTAGTCATGCACTGTACATACATGTTTAACTGAAATTGTGACTTTGTTTTCAGATGTGGAATGTGCAGTAGAACTCACTCAGGTCTCCTCAGTGATGTTAAAGCCAGGAGAATCTTTAACCCTCAGCTGTAAAGTATCCGGATACTCTGTCACTGATAACAGCTACGGCACAGCTTGGATTCGACAACCTGCAGGGAAAACTCTGGAATGGATCAACCACATTTGGGGAGGTGGGAGTGCTTATCATAAAGAGTCTCTAAAAAGCCAGTTCAGTATTTCTAAAGACGGCTCCAGCAGCACGGTGACTCTGAGAGGACAGAATCTGCAGACAGAAGACACAGCTGTGTATTACTGCGCACGCCACACACACAGTGATACTTCTACTTAGATGTCAATACAAAAACACGTGTGTTGTTGTCATGATCTGAGCTCACATTTTCCTCATCAGTGTATTAGATCTATTACTCCAATACAGAAGTCTCCAATGATGATACCAATCATCCTACTTTGTTACATTATGCTTTAACTCCAGGTGAGCAGTGTTTTTTGAGAGCAAGACTTATTACAGTTAATAATAATAATAATAATAATAATAATAATAATAATAATAATAATAATACAAATGTTCTTTGCCACAAGTGGACAGTTTGTGCAAACGCATTCATATCATTCTGTTTCTATACAATTAGCCTCTCTCCCTTTGGCAAACTGCTGTGATTGCACCCAGCTTTGTGCCATCGTTTAAACTGATCAGATTACATTTAGGAACCTGTGCTTAAAAACACAGAACCAAGAGGATCACTTGGCTACATTTATATTAAAACAGTTAATAGATGGTTCATTGCATAATTAAGGGGCCTGAATGTCTTAAATGATTGAAATTCAAAATGTCTCTGATAGTAAAGCACCCTGTCAGAGGAACTTACAATCATCCACTCCCAATTCAAGTAGAATTAGGTATAAACAGCATGCTTTTGGCTGTTCTAGTTTCCACTGAGCTTTGTGATAAATAACGCACCCATATATTTCGGTGAAGCAGCGCTCAGATAAGAATGATACTATGACATTGTGTTTTATTTTTCATAATTTCATCTACGTTTGTGTACAAAAAAACTTACACAAGCATGAGCTGGAAATAATTCTTCAGCATGAAACTAAAGTATTAATTTCAAATGTTGCTGCAATGGATTCTAGCTAGTTCTTGTAATAAAAATGTTTTATTCAGTGAAACCGATCAACAACATCACTGTTTAAAACAAAGTACAGTGAAACAGTATGCAGTCTCAGTCTGTTCAATAATGTTCTTTCATGAATCTTGTATGTTATTACTAATATTAAAATGTCTGTCGTTATCTAGCTGGTGCTGTACAGTATACAGTAAAGGGTTGTATTTTTATTTATTTATTTATTTATTTATTTATTTATTCTTTATTTAATTATCCATTTGGTATTTAGTGTTTTTATGCAATTTGAGGACCCAGAAAGAGCAAACTCCCCTGTCCTTATAATATCTACAAAATGCTGACATTGAGGACTCTTTCCAGAAATGTTTCATAAACATCTCCTCCATCTCCAGAAAGATTCATTATTATCTAATTATGTGTCTCTTCTTAGCTGTATATCTTCAGCTCATGCTTGTGTAAGATTTGTGCACAAACATAAATGAAATTAGGACAAATAAAACACAGTGTCCTAGAATCATCCTCATCTGAGTAAGTTCCTCTGACAGGGTGCTTCTACCTGACCATATGTGATCCAATAGTGTGTTTAACTGTCTGTTCTCACACGTTGACTGCTAATAAACAAAAAAGACTGATGGAAGCAAATAAAGTGGAGATAAAACTCTTCCTGAATGTAGGAATTCAACCTGCCAAACATCCAAGTCCTAATATACTGTATACTCACTCACTGTCCTCACCCATCGTCCATGCCACTTAATCCTGTAGGGCACATACACACACTCACACACTCATTCACACACTATCGGTAATTTGGGAATGCCAATTAGCCTATTATGTCCTTGGACCATGGGAGGAAACCTTGTGGAAACCCACCAAGCATGGGGAGAACCTGCATGGTTCTCGTGAGGTGCATGGCGACAGTGCTAACCACAAAGCCGCCATGCCCAGATTTCTAAAAACAAACCTAGAGTGACCTGAAAAAGTAAAGAAGAGTGTGTCAAAGTTCCACCACAGGCAGCATAACTAGTTATTCAGTTGAGTAGCAAATGCTTTTTCACATATTGTAGGGCCAGGGAGTTTTAGAAAGGGTTATTTTTCTCCTTAATCTGCAATTTTTATTCACTCAGGTTATCTTTGTGTAATAATAAAAAAATGTGTGATAATGCCAATCATTTAAATGTGACAAATATGCAAAAAAATAAAAAATAAAATGAAAATTAGGAAGGAGCAAATACTTTTTGTTCACAGCACTGCATTTGTATTATGATTTGCCCAGAACATATAATCTGTACATATCAGATAATGTATTCACATCCTTATACATTCTTTATCCTTATATAAACTGTCATTATATCAGCAGTCATGCACATTATTTCATTAATTTATTTAGAGTGTACAGTATATACATCACTGTGTAACATGTAAAGAAACAGTAACATATTAGTACCAGCGCCGCTCTGTGAACCTTGGAGATGAAACTTCTGTCAGAGTCACTGATATAAAAATGTAACTCACGCACTCTGACCACAGCAGTGCTGCTTTAGTGAGAAATGTTTGTTTTCCATGGTTATCCAGCTATTTAGCATTTTCTGAAAAATTTAATGTCATGCTCTAATTAATTGATCACAGAGAGACATTGGTGTTTTGATTATTTCTGGTTAATGTTAATAGAATTCACTGAGCTTTAAACTGAGAGCTGCAGCTAATATATAAGTAAACCTGAATGTTCAAGGTCAGGTAGATGAGGATATATTTGATGCAAATTCCAACTCATGTATTTTACAATAAGGAGAACTGTAAGGTAGGACTGTGTGTCACAACATTGCTGTTCATTTACAGTACATCTCTCTGCAGTACACTTGTCCACATTAGGGAGACTTGGTATAAATGAAATAGCAGGACTAAAACCCTCGGCATTTAAATATCAAAGGACATCAATACAGTATAATGTTTCATCTTTAATGTCAAGTATTCTCTCAGAATAAGGAGTAGAAGTTTCCTCTAGATAATAACAGCAATAGGAAACTAGATATGTCAGTTCAGACACGTTGTACAAAAATCATCCAATCAAAATTAAATGTCTGTTTTCATATATTGAATAAAAATGAAGGAAGAAAGAAGAGTTTAAGATAAAACTAATTCATTATATAAAATCCATACATACATACTATACTGTGTGTGCAATCACTAGAATAAAGGAAATTACTAAAGACTAAGAACATTGAAGGTTACTTTAGAATGTGGCTTTTAACAGTTTTATTTTCCGGTTTTCTAATATACCATTCTTTTACTGCAATTCTGAATTTTGATGTGAACATAACCTGAGGCTCTTGACATGTGTCTGTATGATTGTATTGCATTATCTTGCTGCCTAAATGATCAGATAACTGTATAAATGGGCAAGTGCACAGCTTCTCTGTAATATTTATGCAAATCTCCATCTCCTCCTGTAATATTATCAGCGTGTTTATCTGGAGAGGAAGCGGTTCTCATTAGTCCTCCTTCAGCACAAACATGTTCACTTCAGCTCCACTGCTGCTGCTGGCTCTCGTCCCCTGTGAGTGTTTGTGTTTAAGCTTTATTACTTCATCTGATTCTTTAACAATTTAACATGTAAACTTTTTTATTTTTCCTCTTTTCCCAGATGTGTTCTGTGCGACTGAGCTCATCCAGCCAGACTCAGTGGTTATAAAGCCAGGAGAGACTTTAACCATCACCTGTAAAGTGTCTGGAGCTTCGATCACTGATAGCAGCAGCCACTATGGAACAGCTTGGATTCGACAACCTGCAGGAAAAGCTTTAGAATGGATCAACATCATTTATTATAATGGGAATATTTATAACAAAGATTCCCTTAAAAACAGGTTTGCAGTCTCTCGAGACACTTCCAGTAACAGTGTCACCTTACGGGGACAGAACATGCAGACTGAAGACACAGCTGTGTATTACTGCGCCCGTGATGCACACTGACACAACAAGCTGCAGCGCTGCACAAAAACATTGTCATCACAACTCAGTTCTGTATTTAAATAATAACCACATTTTATAGATTTGGATAGTTTCATCATTTAAGACAATCTGTTACAAAGATTTAATCTATTAATATCTATGAATAATAGCTCTGAATAATATCTATAATTTTGGAATGAAATGCACCTGAATGCCCTGTTAACATTCTTCTTGCTTTGGCTTTATGACAAATATCTGATGTTAATTCAATATACAACACCTAGAGAGGTATTAGAGGAATAAAACATTATTTCACATGTTACTGTAGCAAATCCATTAACTTGAAGGTGGTAACAGAAATACCACTCCAGGTGAGGGTGCATCACATCACTCTCCCCTTGATTACTTTCCTATAACAGCATGCCTCCAGGTGTTTTATTCCTCTACTACTGAGCCCCTCTGCTTTTGTGTTATTTAGGTAAAAGTCCAAGTATTTATTTATTTATTCATTTATTTATTTATCAGAAATTCAGAACAGCAGTTTATGCTCATGCCTGAATGTGTCATTGATGATTTGTGGTCTGCATTACTTCTGTAACTGAATTTAGGTTCTTTTAACATGTTCTTCTAAGTTGCAGGTGTATATAGTGTGCACATGAGCAGCATGTGGTGATACAGTGATACTTCCCTTTAGACACCGGTACTAAAATAAATGATTCTTGTAGTCACATAAAGAGCCCAAGTGTTCGTAAGCAGTGTATTCATGAAGGTCAAAAAACCACAAGGTTTAGATGGTCAGTAACTAAAAGATTACCACTTGCCGACTTTACTGATATGCAGCATGTTGTAAATCTTACACATATCTTGCATGTATGCCTTATAATATATTATACACAACAGAATAACACCCATTAAGTTGCAACTGCCTGATGCAGTATGTGATAAAAACTTAAACATGTGACTTTCCTCTTGGCTTCCAAGATGTCTGTTTGATGAGCCCCAGACAGTATAAAAGTTCTTCCTAAATGATGTTTTGAACACAGCAAAAAGTCTTACTATGACAGAGTGGGTACTATTGAAACAGTAGTTTATTTGGACAGGACATTTAATAAAATAAAACTTGCACTTTGTGTTTCTAAAATCTAATAAAATGAAATAAATGAATCAATAAATTCATAGATTTTCCCGAAACACTGTGGTAAATGAATTGACTATGATGTAAAGAGTGTTTGTCGTTCTCTATGATAGAATCGTGTCCTGTCCAAAATGTGTTCCTCCATCACACCCACTGATACCTGACGTTATTTCAAGATTGTAACCTTGAAGATTGTGACTAGGTTAAAGTGTTTGCTGAGGATAAAGGAATATTTTGTGATATATTAGGAATTTGTATGCGCTCCCAAAACACTGCTTTTGTCTCCATGTGTCATGAACTGGTGGTAATGGCTTGTGTTGGTAGCCATTGGGCTGAAGTAAGGTGGGCATAGACGCAGAGGGGTAGTGTGAAACAAAGTCCTTTTATTTGAACAAAACCTAAGAAAACAAACTTCAAACAAAGGATGTTGGCTTAAGGATTGGAGCACAACACAACAACATTAAACAAGCGACAGACAGACTAATATTTAACACAGACAGGAGGACTGACTAAACATGGAGACCTAGCCTACTAGCTGTTACGCACACTAGCTGCTAAGCTGGATGCTAGCTAATCAGACTATTTGCTAACAGACTAGTAGCCAGAGGTCTAGGGGTAAAGAGCAGACTAGGTAGGGGACAGACTAAGAACTAGCAAGTTAGTGGCTAAGCAGGTTAGTATCTAAACAGACTAAGATCTAAGCAGACATGGAGACTAGACAAACTAGAAGACTACACAGACTAAGAACTAGGCAAGTTAGTATCACCATGTTAGTAGTAAAACAGACTAAGAACTAAACATTCAACAATGGTACTTACACAGGGAAAACCAAACAGACTAAAATACAAACTAATACATTTAACAAAGACAGCTCCACAAAACATGCCAACTTTACTAAAACAACACATAACCAAACTAAAGGACCGGAAAGGAAAGCCCAACTGACAATAATAATGCTCGACCCAGTTTCCCAGAACAAACAGCTATTTATAGAATGTCTAATTAGCCACCTCGGTTCAGGTGAGACCTCATCACCTGACCGAGGTGCCTTCTGGGAAACTGAGTCTACAAACAAAAATTACAAAACTAAACATGGTGCCCTCTGGTGGTGAACCCTCACACCATGAATCAAATGAAAATCTGTGCCATTAGAATAAAGTCCATTATGTGTGACAACTGAGTGATGATCATTTACATTTTTTAATCTAAATTAATTGTTTAGTCTTTAAGCTGTTAAACAGGACACCCTGGTTATGTTTTCTGTTCACACATTCAGATTGTGAATTTATCCCAGATTTCAGCTCATTTTCCCATGTCAGGTCAGGTGCGATGGCTGGTCAATCAAGCAACATGGTCAGCAACATAGTTGGTGGTAGTGTTTGACCTTAGGGGGCTTACACTCCTTCTGGAAGGTGAAGATGATCATCTTCTGGACAACTTGTTAGGTCAGCAGTCTTCTCCATGATCGAAGTGAAATATTCTAATATTTTGACGTACTGGATTTTTTATTTTTCATGGAGGTGTAAGCAGTAATCATTTAAATGAAAACAAAAAGGCCATGAGCTTCATGGGTAATTAATCTAAAATACAAGTTTTACTTTTTGAATTACATAAAAAAAACCTTTTGCATGATATACTAAATATCATTGTATTGATTGAATGTATTCATAAATATTATGGAATATGTTGTTCGAACTGAAACAGAGCTGTCACTAATATCATCTCCAAGGCAGCGTGCTTCACGCACTCACTCACGCACTCACTCACGCACTCACTCATCTTCTATACCGCTTAACCCTGCATTCAGGGTGGTGGGGACCTGGAGCCTATACAACACAAAGGTAAAATGTCGAAATACGACAGTTCCTCTTTGAAGCACATTCAAGGCAAATAGGTGAACATATCACAAGACTCAAATATTCGTTCAAAACCTTCATGTTGCATGTAGGGGGCGGCAAAAGCTGAATATTCAATGAACATCAAACAGCAAACAAACTTTACCGCAGTTGTTTAATGGTCTAAATGAGATCAAACATTACCTGGTAAGTGTATCCAGTTGCAAATTTTGTGAGAATTATAAGGTTATCACTCTATAAGTCACGGTATATTCATCATGATAAGTCCTGGAGCTGATATCCGGCACGGTTCTTTGCTCAGTTGCGTTTTGACCTCAGTCCCATAGTCCTTTGCACATTAGCTTTAGCTTTTAGCCTGCAAAATATAAGAGAAAGAGAGTTCTCACATGGGAAAAAGTAATTGCGCATAAACGGAAAAAATCATACACTTACATGGAAAAAATAATTCCTTTACAAGGGAAAAACACACTTACAAGGGAAAGAAACATACACATACAGTGGAATCTTGGATTACGAACATAGTTTGTTCTGTAAGCGTGTACGTATATAGCAAAACACTAAACTAAACTAAATCGTATTTTCCCATAAGAAATAATGGAAACTCAAATTATTTGTTCCACAACCCAAAAAAATAAATACATAAAAATTATTAATACAAAATATAAAGTAAAAATAAAACAAATTAACCTGCACTTTACCTTTAAAAAAAAAAAAGTAAAAATAAATCCCGACAGATAAGATCCCCCCTCCCTTTTCTTGTCTTACACCATACATCTTCCTCCTCTCTTATTTGAGTTACACACACACACACACACACACACACACACACACACACACACACACACACACACACACACACACACACACGCGCGCACACACGCACAACAGAAACACAGTTGTATCAGGAAAATAAACAAGAAATCTCTCTAAAAACACTTGATTGATCGACACACTAACGGAATCACTGCTGTAAAGTAAAAATAAAACAAATTAACCTGCAATTTTCCTTTGAAAAGAATTGTGACAGAACAGTGTTTTTGTGTAGAGCAGAGTGTGTGTGTGTGTGTGTGTGTGTGTGTGTGTGTGTGTGTGTGTGTGTGTGTGTGTGTGTGTGTGTGTGTGTGAAGGCAATGGGAGGAGGGGTGTGTGTCTGAAGCAGTGCCGGTTGACACACTGAGTGAGAGAGAAAATGGATCTTTAATCTCTCTAATGAGAATTGCTTTTGCTTTACACTCGCGCACACATGTTATGTTATAATAAACAGTAGATGCGCGCTGTACACACACAACAAACAAAAAATTGAATATGTTATATATGCACACACGTGGTCACAGTGTTATAGTAAACAGTACATGGGTACACGGATGTTGATTATACCAGTGAGAGACGCACACTAAGACCGAGCAGGAGAGATGATTACCCACAATTCTGCAGCGCAAGACAGAGAAAAACCGTTGGCTCAGTTGTGATCACGGTGTCAAAACAAGAAGCTCATAAGTGTTACATGCTACTTGGTAAACCAAGACTTGTTCGTTTACCAAGTCAAAATTGATTAAAAATCTTTTTCTTGCGGAACACTCGCAAACTGCGTTACTCACAATCCGAGGTTCCACTTTATACGGGAAAGATGATTTGCCCTTCTGGCCACCGTACAGTTTTAATGGAAACAATAACAAAAGTTGAAGTGCATACTTTTCTAAAACCACTGTGGCAGTTGAGGAACCAGTTTCACAGTATATACATAACATTATAACATCCTAACATTCATGCCTAGGGTCAATATTATTATCCCAAAGAAAAATGCTGCTATCTTTCAGGTACTAGTATGTTTGGTATGGCATGGCATGGGTCAGTGTTCCACATTATTATATTTAAAATCCTTTATTTATTTTTATTTACAAAATTGAGAGATATGGAGATTTTCTCATGTTAAATAGTTCATTACATTTCCTTTCAGATAAGGAGTGTCTCTATGCAAATGTCCCTCCATCTTGTATATTTAGGCAATGAAGTCCAAGAGCTTTTACTTATTTTGCTTTAACACACCATGATCTACATCCCTACTGCTGCTGCTGCTTTAATATATAATTCAGTGTTTTTAGTTAATTATACAGTAGATTTTTATTTTTACTAAATTAAAATCATGTTTCTTTAACAGGTGTTCACAGTGTTGAGCTGACCCAGCCTGCATCCTCAGTAGTAACCCCGGGTCAGTCACTGACTCTGACCTGTAAAGTGTCTGGATATTCATTCACTGATAGCAACTAAAACACAGATCTGCAGGAAGAGAAACAAAATGTAAATATATATTTTGCACCAATAGAGGGCAGCAGCTCACTTCTATTAAAATAAAACTCATGAACCTTGCTTTAACAGAAACAATTTCTGAAATGAGAACAGGGTACTTAATAATTATATAAAATACATTCCTTGATCATTAATAACCCGCTTTAGTGTGAAGGAAAGTCTTCAGGCATAAGAATTTTGACAGATTTAATTATTTTAATTTTACTATTTTTCAATCATTCTAAAGTTTGATGTGAGCATAACCTGAAGCTCTTGATGTGTATCTGTGTGTTCACCAAATATAATATTACAACAACTGCTTGTCCATGAGCTCATCCATAACAAATAGATTTAATCTTCCTATTTATTAAAGTATAAACTAAAAAAAGAAATCCACAACCCATCAAATTTCTATTCAGATAAGGAGTGTCTTTATGCAAATGTCCGTTCCTGTGACATATTTAAGCTATGAAGAACAAGAGCTTTTACTTAGTTTCTTCAACACACATCATGATCTCTACATCCCTATTGCTGCTGCTGGCAGCCGTACACTGCAAGTGTTTTACATTTGATTTTACATAAAATACAGTTTTTGTATATATATTTTTTTTGTTACAATGTCACAATATTTTCTCTAACAGGTGTTCACAGTGTTGAGCTGACCCAGCCTGCATCCTCAGTAGTAACCCCTGGTCAGTCACTGACTCTGACCTGTAAACTGTCTGGATATTCAGTAACTGATAGCAGCTACTGTACAGACTGGATACGACAACCTGCAGGAAAAACTCTGGAGTGGATCGGATGTATGGTGATGGTGACACTTACTACAGTGAGAAACTAAAAAGCAGGTTTGAGGTTTCCAGAGACACGTCCAGCAGCACAGTAACATTAACAGGACAGAACATGCAGACTGAAGACACAGCTGTGTATTACTGCGCTCGGGAAGACCACAGTGTGACAGATCAACAACATCCCTGTACAAAAGCACCTCTAGTGTCAAAAAAAAAAAAAAACCTCTAGTGTACGGTATATGCAACACACAGCATTTACTTATTCAAATCTGAATAAAAAACAAGATCTTCAACTCAAGGGCATTTCAACTCAATACTATAGTCTATCACATATGTAAATAACACAAACTATGAATAATATTAATCAATTTAACATACAAACATCACAAACTTTACATACATTGAAAGATGATGATGGAAATACAGCACAACTGCACAGTAGTTATTTATTCATTATATAAAATACACTCGCTCACTCACTTACACCCTAAAAAATGCTGGGTTAAAAATAACCCAGTTTGGTTTGTTTTTAACCC
Source organism: Clarias fuscus (assembly GCA_030347435.1). NCBI lineage: Eukaryota > Metazoa > Chordata > Actinopteri > Siluriformes > Clariidae > Clarias > Clarias fuscus. The sequence goes on along the minus strand of CM059222.1, from coordinate 5,076,846 downwards.
AGCTGCTGGATAAATATTGGACCAACTACATGCTGGGTTAATTTAAATGAGCAAAATGGGTTATTTACTGTATTTAACCCAGCAAGATGGTAAAATATTCAATCCAAATCCTAGGTCATATTTAACTATAATGCTGTTTTAATTCTACCTCACAAATAGGTTATTATTATTTTTATGTTTTACATGTCTATGGGTAAAACAGTTTAAACAGTTTGATATACTTTAATATACTGGTCTATTAAAAAAAAAAAACTAAGTTTTGCAAACCATACAATAAACACCAAATTAATTGTACAAATTATAGAAACAATATTTATATTTATTTTTCAAAAGCACAAGATCAGATAATACAAAACAAGTTCAACAGTGACATCATTACGATATTACTGAGAAGCCTGAGAGCAGTGCTGGTCATTATCTCCCAACATCAGGATGTAGGGGTTCGGCCTCGACACTTCAGCCTGCTGGAGATATTCCACGGTGTCGGTTCCAACCTTAGAAAAAAGAAATTAAAGAAAGCAAAAGTTTATGGAAAAAAATCGAGAGGGTTGGCTAGTATGCATATTTGTAAGAAGATTAGTGTTTTGTAACACCTCAGCTTTTTATATGTGGTTGCTAATGCTAGCAACCTAGTTAAATGCTAGCGTCATGCTGGCACTACAGTTAACAGTTTAGCTTTCATTCATCACTTCACCACCTTCACATACACTGCAAGCATTCTACAAAGAAAGCTAAAAAAGCTCAGACATTTTTGCAGTTTCTTTCAAACACACTTGGGGCTCTGTGGTTTGGCTAGCTAGCAGCCATTGTCAGATAAACTAGCATGCTATTCTATCTCACAAAACTTTCAGCCTGAAAAACCTTTCTTTAACACGGTAACAGTAATAAATGTTACATACAGTGAACAAATTCAGTCATAGGTGAGTGAAAGTGTGTATACAGACCTTATATTTAACGTTTACATTTCCTCTTAAATGCGTGAGGAGGAAGCACCCTCATCAGCAGCCCAAAAAAAAAAAGACACAAAGCTGACACAGTCTCTGAATACACCGGTGAACTTCGGGGGAGGGGCGGTCTTGTCTGTGATATTAGCTGTTACTAGCTAACCCAACTCCAACCCAGCAAGCTGGGTTAAACAAAAAGTACCCAATTCCCTGTAAATAACCCAGAAAAATGACACAACAGAGGCAACTCAGCGCTTGGGTAGTAAAAACAACCCAGCATCGTCTATCGGAGGCCTGAAGCCTATCCCAAGAGACTCAGGGCACAAGGCGGGGTGTAAACAAACAGACAGACAATCAGGCAGACAGACAGACAGAAAATTACATCCTCCATAGGATGAATCTCTTCTTTAAGTATTAATTAAACAGATATGTAAATACAAGCCTCAGGGTTGGACGTCACTCTATTTATGTGATATGATTTTTTTTCATGTGCAAAAAAAAAAAAAAAAAAAAAAACACACCATGTTCTCCTTATCTGTACTGTTCCTGCACATGCTAGCTGTGAAGAGTGCAGCATACAATATATTGTGTGAAATATCACAGTGTGTTCTCCACAGATGTCCACCGTGAGGAACTGACTCAGCCAGCTGCCATGACAGTCCAGCCAGGCCAGAGTCTCTCCATCACCTGCAAGGTTTCATATTCAGTCATGAGCATGAATACAGCTTGGATCCGACAACCTGCAGCAAAAGCAATGGAGTGGATTGGACACATCTATTGTGGTGGGAGTACAATAAGTTCAGCATCTCCAGAGACACGTAAAATGACATGCTTGAACTGAGATTCAGAGCAACTACTGTCCTTTCACACTTTTGTACAGCCCAGCAGTGTGCAAATAAAGATTCACTAAAAATTAATGAAAGATTGTTGTTTGTATCCCATAAGGAAATACACATGGCCATCAAAGTTCAAATTGTCCACATGTTTAATGTAGTTACTGAAAACTAAAAAATTTGTAGTTTTTTTTATTTTATTTTTTTTATAGACTACAATAACTGCATATATTTCGTGATCTGAATCTTAACACGAACATGAAATTCGGATCTTGTCTCAAAGAAAATTTAATTGACTTACTGAGAATACACAGACTTTGTTTTTGATCAAACAATTGCATAAAAATAACATTATTTTAAGGTTGATTTGAAAGTTAGTTTAAATGAAAAATGGAAATACATATTTAATCAGTAAATTATTATACAGGATACATACAGGACGGACCACAGAGCGTGCTGTGTTTAACATCCTGTTCTTACAGCTCACAATCTAATAACCTTAAAACCCAGTAGGAGGCAGCAGAGCTCAACTATAAAATGGGAAACAAAACAAACAAACAGAATCTCAAAACAATCTGTAAAAGTTTACTCAAATCATGCTTAATTAAAAAATATATTTTTTCACTGTTTGTAATTCCATGCATTTGCAGTTCAAGCTAATATACCACCTGCTGTTTTTCCTTCATATATATGTATTTTGAAAGTTAAACAAACAAATTTACTGTTAACGGGTGAGACAATATTTTTTGAAGAATAATACCTGTTGTTAATTGTTTTTTTTTCTTCTTTTTTTTTGCACAAGTTGCAAGCTTTATTATTAATTTATTCAGTTGCCTTCATTGCTTGAACAATCATTGAGTCATGTAGAGAGAGATCTTGTATTCATTATGCAAGAGTCAAACCACTATGTAAAGTCTTCTTCAGCACATCCAAGGACTTTCAGCGGTAATTCATACTGTTATTAATCCCAATAATATACATTTTTGACATATTGGAATTTCCTGTGGAAATACTTATACTTTTAATATTAAACATACCTGTGATCTCCTGCCATAGACATTTTATTATGCAAATTCATCACGTCTTTAATTGATCTCCAATCACAATCATTCATGATTTCATAGTTCCGTTGTGCTTTTGACTCCTCCCACTGTCATCAGACATGCAAATACAAGCATCAGGGCTTATTATCACTCTATTTATGTGATGTGATGGTCTCTGTTGAACTCTACAGAACAGAGGATCCAGTACAAACAACACACACCATGTTCTCTACATCTCTACTGCTCCTGCTGGCAGCTGCTTCCTGTGTGTTTTTTTTTTTCACATTCATTCATTTACTACAACAATATTAAATGTGCCACATGTATTGCCTGAGATACCACAGTGTGTTTCCCTCCACAGATGTCCACGGTGAGGAACTGACTCAGCCTGCTGCCATGACAGTCCAGCCAGGCCAGAGTCTCTCCATCACCTGTAAGGTTTCATATTCAGTTACGAGCTATGCAACAGCTTGGATCCGACAACCTGCAGGAAAAACTCTGGAGTGGATTGGGCATATCGCTGGTACGAGTACAGCTTACAGTGACAAACTGAAAAATAAGTTCAGCATGTCGACACACAGTGCTACTAATACAGTAACAATTCGAGGACAGAATCTGCAAACTGAAGACACAGCTGTGTATTACTGCGCAAGAATCACACAGTGACACAGAACAGTGGATTCCCCTTACAAAAACTCAATAACATGTTAAAGACACATCCTCGTAATGCAGCTTATGAACATCTCAATCAAACTTTAACTGTCATCCACTGGAATGAATATTTATGGCTTGTGTCACTGAGAATGAGCAAACTGTAATATTGATTAAGGTTTTGCATAAAATAAACTCAAAGTAAAACTCATGAAATAGTTTTTAAAGGAAAATGTTTTGTGCAATGAGAAAAAATAAACTCCTACAGTATCTATCTTTATAATATTATGTTAAATATTATGAATAAGGAGCAGAAGTGACTTTTAGATAAGAACTGCACAAACTAAATGAGTGAAGAATGAGTGATATTCTTTTTCTGCCATTCTGAAGATTGATGTTAACATAACCTGAAGTTCTTCATGTGTGTCAGGTGTAGCTCATTATTTAAATCATTGGACTATGGTTTGGAAGGTCTTAGGTTTAAACCCCATGGCCACCAAGGGCCCACTTTTGGGCCCTTGAGCAAGGCCCTTAATCCTCAATTGCTCAGATCTATAATGAGATAAAAATGTCAGTTGCTCTGGATAAGGGCGTCTGTCAAATGCCTAAATGTGTATGATTTTAATCCATTGTCTTGATGCTACAAGATTAAATAATCAGATAACTGTATAAATAAGCAAGCGCTTAAAATACACTCAACCATTATAACAAGTAATAATTTAATTTATTTATGTATTTCTGTACATATAAAAATATATTTAATTATTTAATGGTAAACATAATATTAGTATTAATGACATAATTAATGAATACAAAAATTAAACTGATGGCAAGTAGAGAACTGTCACATGATTGATTCACAGAACACAGCTTTTCTGTAATATTTATGCAAATAATCATCTTCTGTAATAATACAATATATAATAAAATCTACTAGAGATTATTTTGCAGCTTTTATTTGTATTTGACAACTAAGTGATAATTTACAGTATTAAATCTAAATTAATTGTTTAATTTAATTAATAATTAGCACCAAAAGCATTGGGATGGTAATTATCAAAACCTCCGGAAAAACACTGAATGCTGCTTTGGATTAATCAGCATTCAGTATGCAAATTTCCCCATTACAGCTACATATAGAGAAACATCAGCCTCGGTCACTGTGGGCTCTGGAGAATTCAGCACTGCTTTTAGTTAAACAATGTTCTTGTCATGTTTGCTGCTGCTGGCAGCTTCATCCTGTGAGTTTCACTTCAGTAATGAAATCAGAGATATTAGTAAATTATTGTAGCTATAACCTTCTGTACATACATGTTTAACTGAGATTGTGACTTTGTTTTCAGATGTGGAATGTGCAGTAGAACTCACTCAGGTCTCCTCAGTGATGTTAAAGCCAGGAGAATCTTTAACCCTCAGCTGTAAAGTATCCGGATACTCTGTCACTGATAACAGCTACGCCACAGCTTGGATTCGACAACCTGCAGGGAAAACTCTGGAATGGATCAACCACATTTGGGGAGGTGGGAGTGCTTATCATAAAGAGTCTCTAAAAAGCAAGTTCAGTATTTCTAAAGACGGCTCCAGCAGCACGGTGACTCTGAGAGGACAGAATCTGCAGACAGAAGACACAGCTGTGTATTACTGCGCACGCCACACACACAGTGATACTTCTACTTAGATGTCAATACAAAAACACGTGTGTTGTTGTCATGATCTGAGCTCACATTTTCCTCATCAGTGTATTAGATCTATTACTCCAATACAGAAGTCTCCAATGATGATACCAATCATCCTACTTTGTTACATTATGCTTTAACTACAGGTGAGCAGTGTTTTTTGAGAGCAAGACTTATTACAGTTAATAATAATAATAATAATAATAATAATAATAATAATAATAATAATAATACAAATGTTCTTTGCCACAAGTGGACAGTTTGTGCAAACGCATTCATATCATTCTGTTTCTATACAATTAGCCTCTCTCCCTTTGGCAAACTGCTGTGATTGCACCCAGCTTTGTGCCATCGTTTAAACTGATCAGATTACATTTAGGAACCTGTGCTTAAAAACACAGAACCAAGAGGATCACTTGGCTACATTTATATTAAAACAGTTAATAGATGGTTCATTGCATAATTAAGGGGCCTGAATGTCTTAAATGATTGAAATTCAAAATGTCTCTGATAGTAAAGCACCCTGTCAGAGGAACTTACAATCATCCACTCCCAATTCAAGTAGAATTAGGTATAAACAGCATGCTTTTGGCTGTTCTAGTTTCCACTGAGCTTAGTGATAAATAGCACACCCATATATCTGGGTGAAGCAGCGCTCAGATAAGAATGATTCTACGACATTGTGTTTTATTTTTCCTAATTTCATCTACGTTTGTGTACAAAAAAAACTGACACAAGCATGAGTTGAAAATAATCCTCACTCATCGTCTATGCCACTTAATCCTGTAGGGCACATACTGTACACACACTACGGGTAATTTGGGAATGCCAAATGTCTTTGGACTATGGGAGGAAACCGGAGTACCTCGAGGAAACCCACCAAGCATGGGGAGAACCTGCAAACACCATGCACACATAGACGGGAATCGAACCTGGCTGGGAATTGAATCTGTCCCCTGGAGGTGCATGGCGACAGTGCTAACCACTAAGCCACCATGCCCAGATTTCTAAAAACAAATCTACAGTGCCATGAAAAAGTATTCTGCAATGAAGAGTGTGTCAAAGTTCCACCACAGGCAGCACAACCAGTAATTCAGTTTAGGAGCAAATACTTTTTTTTTTTTTTTTACATACTGTAGGCCCAGGGAGTTTTCTAGAGGTTGTTTTTTTCTTCTCCTTTATAAACGAAATCATCATTTGAAATCTAAAATTTGTATTCAAGATAATAATAATGATAATAATGGTAATAAAAAATTATAATTCCAATCATTTACATGTGACAAATATGCAAAAAATTCATATTAGGAAGGAGCAAATACTTTTTGTGCACAGCACTGCATTTGTATTATGATCTGCTCAGAACATACAGTACAATCTGTTCATATCAGATAATGTATTCATATCCCTACATTCTTTTTCCATATATAAACTGTCACCATATCAGCAATACATATTATTTAATTCATTTAGAGCATCTATTATGTACATCACTGTGTAACATGTAAAGAAACAGTAACATATTAGTACCAGCGCCGCTCTGTGAACCTTGGAGATGAAACTTCTGTCAGAGTCACTGATATAAAAATGTAACTCACGCACTCTGACCACAGCAGTGCTGCTTTAGTGAGAAATGTTTGTTTTACACGATTATCCAGCTATTTAGCATTTTCTGAAAAAATGTAATGTTATGCTCTAATTAATTGATCACAGAGAGACATTGGTGTTTTGATTATTTCTGGTTAATTTTAATAGAATTCACTGAGCTTTAACCTGAGAGCTGCAGCTAGCATACAGTATAAGTAAACCTGAATGTTCAAGGTCAGGTAGATGAGGATATATTTGATGCAAATTCCATCTCATGTATTTTACAATAAGGAGGACTGAGTGTCACAACATTCCTGTTCATTTACATCTCTCTGCAGTACACTTGTCCACAGGGACACTTGGTATAAATTAAATAGCAGAACTAAAACCCTCTGCACATCAATATAATGTTTCATCTTTAATGTCAAGATTATTATTTTTTGCTGTCCTGAGTTTATGAACATCTCAATCAAACTTTAACTGTATCCTCAGAATGTACTATTGATCCAATAAGGTTGTTGGATCTGAGCTGTGTAAAATCGATGCTGGTATCAGTAATGGAAACTCCACACTCTCAGCACAATCCAAAAAAAAAAAAAAAAAAAAAAAAGTCTTCTCTCAGAATAAGGAGTAGAAGTTTCTCTTAAATAATAAGAACAATACGAAAGTAGATATTTCAGTTCAGACACGTTGTACAAAAATCATCCAATCAAAATTAAATGTCTATTTTCCTATATTGAATAAAAACAGAGGAAGAAAGAACAGTTTAAGGTCAAACCAATTCATTATATAAAATACATTTCTTGATAATTACGTACCATCACTAGAATAAAGGAAATTACTAAAGACTAAGAACATTGAAGGTTACTTCAGAATGTGACTGTTTTCTAATACACCCATGATGCACCAGTTAACCTCATATAGATCATATTCTTTTCCTGATCATCATTTTTTCCTCTTGGCGTGTATCTGTATGATTCTGTACGAGTGCTCCTGCAGTATGTTGCTATTAAAATAGACTCAACCATAATAGAAATAAATACTTACCTTCTTCATGCATATGTTTATGTTCTGTAGATATACAGTATGAATAATAAATATTTCATTATTTAGCACAAAATATTAATAATATTATAATGACATAATACATTTATTACACACATTAAACTGAGTAGGGAAATGTCACATGTCACATCTGATTCACAGAACACAGCTTCTCTGTAATATTTATGCAAATCTCCATCTCCTGCTGTAATATTATCAGCGTGTTTATCTGGAGAGGAAGCGGTTCTCATTAGTCCTCCTTCAGCACAACCATGTTCACTTCAGCTCCACTGCTGCTGCTGGTTCTCGTCCCCTGTGAGTGTTTGGGTTTAAACTTTATTACTTCATCTGATTCTTTAACAGTTTAACATGTAAACTTTATTCTGTTTCTCTTTTCACAGATGTGTTCTGTGCTACTGAGCTCATCCAGCCAGACTCAGTGGTTATAAAGCCAGGAGAGACTTTAACCATCACCTGTAAAGTGTCTGGAGCTTCGATCACTGATAGCAGCAGCCACTATGGAACAGCCTGGATTCGACAACCTGCAGGAAAAGCTTTAGAATGGATCAACACCATTTATTATGATGGGGATGTTCATAAGAAAGATTCCCTTAAAAACAGGTTTGCAGTCTCTCGGGACACTTCCAGTAACAGCGTCACCTTACGGGGACAGAACATACAGACTGAAGACACAGCTGTGTATTACTGCGCTCGTGATGCACACTGACACAACAAGCTGCAGCGCTGCACAAAAACATTGTCATCATCACAACTCAGTTCTGTAGTTAAATAATAACCACATTTTATAGATTTGGATAATTTAATCAGTTAAGTAGTCATTCAAAAGTACCTTTCTCCCTTTACCAATCACAGTGCCAACAGTCAACATTGAAGAGTTCTGAACAATGTACAGACGATCCCTTCTTTATTTACGGAGACATATAACAATTGGTCTCTTGCTCAAACAAACATTGTCACAAACCTGATCAACGAGCTTGATCATGACGCTGAGGGTCATCCAGTACTACAGCTTAATCAATGAATTGATAAACATTTCCTGAAATCTCACCTCTTTTCTTAAACACAAAAAGCAGAATTCAGTCTACTGTACATTCATAATTCCTTTAATTTTTGCAAAACCAAGCAGTTGACACTTAATATTTAAACACATTTCAAGACACTGTCTCAATTTCTCCAAATTCCAGGCACAAAATGAAAAGTTACAATTTCTTAATGTAAGAGTACGACTATTCAAATTCAAACGACTAATTAAAATAATTACAGTAAGGCTTTTTGTAGCTTTAAACAAATTTCTTGTGGTAGCTTTTTGGTAGATACTTTGCTCAACTGGGATTTTTTGGATTATCTTTCTGTTCTGTGAAAAGTATATACACACTATATTGTACTTTATGCACATTTCACTGTATACAGTAGCTATATGAAGATAAGACAAAACATTACACTGTAGAGTAGATTTATGTTTTCTGTATATAGCCACAGAAACATGGTATACCATATGGTACTGTATACCATAATTAGGGTAGAGAGTACTGTAAAATTCCTCTAGTGGTTACTTACCTATTCGTAATAATGAGGTAAGCTATTCTCTTGCCTACCAACTGAAAAAAATCAGCTGTTTGTATTAATGTTGTTGATACTGTACACGAGTTCAAGCTTTTTGAACTGTGTGCATAGTTTTATTACGTACTGTATATGAACTACTGTCAGTCGATTCCTGTTCATTTACTGTACATCTCTCTGCATTGCACTTGTCCACATGGACTCCTGGTACAAATGAGCTAACAGGACTAAAAACCCTCTGTATTACAAAAAATCTACAGACATCAGTATAATGTTTCATTTTTGGCATCAACCTTAATTTATTTATTGTCCTAAGATGAACATACAGTTAATCTGCTAAGGTTGTTGAATCTGATCTGTGTAAATAGTGTTTACATTTGGGAAATTTCACACATTCATCTAAAAAAAACAAACAAAGAAAGAAAAAAAAACACGGTTCTTCAGGAAGAGAAATAAAGTGTACAATTCTGTGGACCCATAGGGGGCAGAAGATAACTTCTATATAAAACTCATGAAACTCGAGGATATGTTTAAATAATCTGTTTGACGAGCTCCAGTCAGTATAAAATTTTTTCCATACATGCAGTTTTGAATACAACAGTATTTTGTGCTGTTACAGAATGAGAGCTACAGTATACAGGTATTCACTGTAATAGAAAACAGACCTTAATTCAATAACACTTGCACATTTGACTTTAAAATCTAAATATTCATACAAAAATAAATATCAGGGTTCCCTAGTCTCTGTCCAAAGACAAAAATGGATTAACTTTGACATAAAATATTATGAGAATGTGTATGAATGGTGCTCTGTGATTTAATTTAAGGCCATATTTATATATTTTCATTTTTTAACAAGCATGTGTGTGTGTGTGTGTATGTTCAATTCATTACATTGTAAATTCTCTGCCCATATGCCTTTTTTACAATTCCTAAAGATTTATTGTGCTTGAATCCTCCCCCTGTGAACAGGTATGCAAATACAGGCATCAGGGCTGGATGTCACTCTATTGATGCAGTGAAAAAGTCCCTGTTAAACCCTGGAGACCACAGTGCAAACAACACACACCATGTTCTCTACATCTCTTCTGCTCCTGCTGACAGCTGCTTGCTGTCAGTGTTTTATCAAATTTATTAATTTACTACAATTTTAATAAACGTGCAGCATACTGTGTAACATGTGAGATATCACTGTGTGATTTCCTCCACAGATGTGCATGGTGAGAACCTGACTCAACCTGATGCCATGACAGTCCAACCAGGCCAGAGTCTCTCCATCACCTGCAAGGTTTCTTATTCAGTTACGAGTTGGTCTACAGCTTGGATCCGACAACTTGCAGGAAAATATTTGGAGTGGATAGGAATCATCTGGAGTGGTGGGAATATATATTACAGTGACAAACTGAAAAATAAGTTCAGCATCTCCAGAGACAATGCTACTAACACAATAACAATTCAAGGACATGAGCTGCAAAATGAAGACACAGCTGTGTATTACTGCGCAAAGTACACACAGTGACACAGAACATTAGATTCCCCGTACAAAAACCTTATGTGATATGTGATAAACATCTTCTGCATGCAACTACAGTAGTGACAAAAAACACAAAAAACACTAAAAACACTAAAAATGAAAAAAAAAAAAAAAACTAAAATGAAACATCTGAAATTATAATAACCCCTTTTCATTACGCGATGAAGTTAATACTAGATTCGAATTTATAACTATTCACTCATAGATATATTAGATTACACAGAGCAGAAAAAAGAAAAAGTACTTTAAAAAATATTAGCATACATTATATACATGGGTTGGACAATGAAACTGAAACACTGGCCATTTTAGTGTTGGAGGTTTCATGGCTAAATTTGACCAGCCAGAGCAGAGTGTGAAGGTTTAATGAGTAGTCTCTGGTTGAATTTGAGAAACAATAATGTTGGCTGTCAACATTTTGATGTTCAGCCCAAGAATATGTAAAATTGGAATTTTTACACCCCCGTGGTCCTGGGCACGTCAACCTCAGGACTTCCTTTTTGGCGGAGAAAATATTCCTCAGGGATTGGTCTTTTTTTCTTTTTTCTTTTTGGGGCAAATTGCGAAGCGCGTTGAGTCCATCCCCTGTCAATACGAGGGGGTAGCTGGCTCGGCACACTCTCCTTCTGCGCCTCACGCCTCGTGGGGACCAGACCTGGTCGGGACTGGGTGGCCAACTGTCCCGACAGCTGAGCATGGCAGTGGAGAAACCTGACAGAGGTCTGCTTGTAGAGCTTCGCCTCCCGAAACCTAGTGGCGGCGATGTTTACAGCGTTGCCAAAGAGGCCAGAAGGCGAGAGGGGGGGCATCATGAAAGAAAACGTGATCCCTGACCTCGATGCCCGTGAGGTTAATCACAGATGTCTCTCCGTGGTGACCGCGGCAGCCATAGAACAGACGACAGCACAGGCCGTCTGCTTGGTGGCACGGAGAAATAAATATGTGGCTCGGCGCCGTCAATAGACCTGCCAGTGCTCAGAACTCTCAGCAGGTTAGCCTGGTATGCCTGCAAACCCGCCATTGGGTGCAGGGCAGCACCAGCCTGACCTGCTGCCTGAAAAGCTTTCCCCACCAACAAAGATGTTAGTCTACATGGCTTGGTGGGCAGTGTGGGCTTTTTCAGCAAGGATGAGGTCCCAGGAGAGAGATAGCTCGCAAGGGTCTCTTCAATCTGGGGTATCATTATAAAACAGGGGATGAATAAGGCTTATTCCATGAAAGAGTTAACTCGTCATGGAGGTCGCCAAAAAAAGGGCGGGGGGGACACTCGTTGAGGAAATTATTATTATTATTTTTTATTTATTTTTTACATTTATTTATTTTTGCAGCAAGACAGGAAATCTATTCTGCCCCTTCACAAAAAGCGCCAGAGCGCGCTTGAGAAGCGGACGCTAAAACTTCCTGATCCGGCGAGAGCGCGAAAGAAAGGGGGAATTTCGTCTCATGCGCGTCTGCCCGATCGGCGCGCTATCTCCATGGAAGCAAGTGAGGAATCTCTTCCGTCTGCTCACAAGAAGCGCCGGGGGAATGCGCCGCGGCTCGCGGTTTCTCTTTAAAGAAAGCGAGCTGCGTGCGAAGCGCCCTAATAGGGAGATTGCAATGATTGCACTTTCCTTGAAACCCAAGCACTCAAAGAAAAAGTCGTGGAGATCGCCCTCCGAAAGAAATCTGTGACTGGGACGCACGCATCTCTCAACTCTTGCCATTATCGGTAAGTAAAGTTTTTCTTTCCTACCGTGATTGCACACACACACGCAAACACAAAGCGGTCCTGAAGACAAAAAGATCTGAGGATGTTTCCGGTTCACTCCTATTTATAACCTGCAGGTGCACCTTATTCGGTGACGTCACCTGACAGAGGTTGTAAGCCGAAGTATTCAGTGGTTTTGACATACACAGGCTTCACAACCGGAGAACAAAGAGATGTTCCCATAGCGTTTTCACGCAGCATCGAGTGTAGCTTTTGAAAGGGAACTGTATTGTAGCAGGATATGACAACGTGTTAGAAAAACTCTGGAGTGCATCAGGCGTATAGATGGTAGTGATCACACAGACTACAGGTAAAAACTGAAAAGCAGGTTTCAGATTTTCACAGACACATCCAGAAACACAATAACATTAACAGGACAGAACATGCAGACCGAAGACTACGGGGCCCAAAATGGCAAATGATCTCTCCTTTGTAAGTGTTATGTTCTTTCATATGTGTCTAAGATTTTTCCTGTTATATTTTTTTCCGTGTGTAATGGTATTGTTTTTCCCATGTATTTGTATGGTTTGTCCAGTATAATGATATTATTTTTTCAACTATGGATAAAAATGCATGATATAATTTTTTTTTTTTTTAATACACTGTATTTCAAATGTTATGCGCATTGTTCATATGTGCACTTTAATTTGTTGGTCATTTATGAGATACTCTTATTTTTGAACAATCACATATTCACAGTACATAAATGTAAGTTGACATTATTCATAAGGCTACATGTTTTTAAATACTTGGGATTCTTATGTAACCCATTGCATTAAGCTGTTAAAAAGGACACCCTGGTTATGTCTGCAGATCACACTTGAAGCATTCAGCTTGTAAATTTATCCCAGATTTCAGCTCATCTTCCCCATGAAACGTCAGGTCAGGTCAGCAACATCAGCAAAATAGTTGGTGGTAGTGTTTGAGCTTACACTCCTTCTGGAAGGTGTAGATAATTGTCTTCTTTACAACTTGTTAGGTCCACAGTCTTCCCCATGGTCAAAGTGAAATATTCAAATTTTTTTACATACTGGAAATGGGTAATGAATCTTTTCATTAAAGTAAAAAGTTTAACATTTTAAATTACCTAAAAAAAAAAGAATAAAAAACAAATTGGCATGATATTCTAATTTATGGAGATGCACTATAAGTAAATGTATGCAGAGTCCTGTAAAATGTTTAAGAACCTCTGCTTTAACTGCTGAACATACAGGTATGGTATTAATGTATTCATAAATATTATGGAATATGTTGTTCGAACTGAAACACATCGTCTCCAGCATGCTTCAGTTAGCAGAAAAACATTAATGATGCTTAAATCACATACTGTACATAAGCCTGTAGCCTCACACAGAGTGGAGTAACATTTGCAGCAATGCTTTACATGCACTTTAACGGTTTTACTAAAGAATAAGCAAACTGGAAATAAATTTCTCAACTATAAATTACATTAAACACTTTATTTATAAATTAATAATGTACATGTACAGTACGTCACAAAAGTGAGTACACCCCTCACATCTCTGCAAATATTTTATTATATCTATTTCATAGGAGAACGCTGCATAAATGACTCTTTGACACAATGAAAAGTAGTCAGTGTAAAGTTTGTATAGCAGTGTAAATGTATTGTCCCCTCAAAATACCTAAAAATACAGTGAGTTTCACACACATGTGCACACACGTGCACACAACGAAAACAGTTTTATCTGGAAAATAAACATGAAATCTCTCTAATTACACTCGAATGAGCGACACACTAACGGAATCACTGCTTCATTTTAAAACACACAATTGTTAACAAAATGCATTCTGTTCATTTTGAACCATCATTAAGCTTGTCATTGTATCGAATATAAAATAATAATCAGTTAAAGTAAATCCAATAAGTGGATTTAGGAATAATACAGCATGTTTACATCAGTGTCTTTAACACACAATCTGCAGTCTGTTCTCATAGTTTGAGGTGCAATATTTAAAACACCACAAGGGGCAGCAGAGTTCAGCATATATACTGCTATACTATAAATACATGACTCCAAAAAAAAAAAAAAAAAAAGTCTTTTACATTTAACATACAGTATAATAGAGTTTTTGGTTGCTTACAGTTTTTTTTTTTTTTTTTTTTGCATTCCAAACCTTAAATGAACTTTTGTTATGTTTGCTGTGTTGAGCTCACCCAGTCTGGTTTCTCAGTAGTAACCCCTGGTCATTCACTGATTCTGACCTGTAAAGTGTCTGAATATTCTAAAATAACACAAAATACAAATACTGTGACTCAATTTGACAACTTTATAGATGCTGAAAGACCATAAAGCAAATACAACACAATTTTAGAGCACAGACATTTATGATGACTTACTGTACATTAAACGTTGTCTGCTGTCAGATTCTTTATAGTTGCAAAACATTTTGTTTATAGGAATGTAGTTTAAATTGACTGTTTCATGGATTCACAATCACTCTTATACAGCCACCCATGTTTTTTTTTTTTTGTTTAAAAAAAAAAAAAGAAGAACTTTGCCTTTTTGTCAGCAATTTTAAATAACCTACATCCCCCGTACAACTGTACTTATGTCTGACCTAAGAATCTAAATGTTTCTTACAGTCTATAACTCCTTTACCGGCTCCTAATTACACAGAGAGCAATAACCAGTGTTTTAAATGACTAGCTGATATTTCAAATCGATGTTTTAATTTAATTGATATGTAAAGAAAGGTGGGTGCGTTCCAGATGAATTCTGGGAGTGGTGAATTCATCAGTTACATTTTGCTCAGTACAGACCGTAGATTCGTGCAGCTTATCAATGAGATTGGTGTCAGGAGATTATCAATAATCACTGAGAAAGTGGATGTGAACACCTGATCTCACCAATATGATGTGTTAATAAGTAACATGACAATATAGAATTTTACAACTTTGTTACAATGTAAGGCCCACAGTTAACCCTTATTTATATAATTTATATAACCAATAAATTATAGAAAGAAGTGTTATCAAATTGTTGCATGTTGTCGTGAATTGTGTTTTTTTTTATTATACTGTAAATAATAAAAATAAATAAAGTGCATAGACACATCCATTAACACCTGTCTCCTTATTTGTTAAAAGCTTCATAATTAATCATGTAAATACCTTTCCATGTCATCATCAAAAAGCATGTGAACCTTGTGGAATTTCATCATTTTTGCATTAATATGTTATAAAATGTGATTGGATTTTCATCTAAGTCAAGAGTATTGACAAATAAAATATGTCTAAAATATGCACATTATATAGTATGCATTATTTATTTTGCATGTTCACATAATGTTAATATATATATATATATATATATATATATATATATATATATATATATATATATATATATATATATATATATATATATATATATATATATATATATATATATATATGGATGAAGAATTTTGTGAGAACATTTTTGTGGTTGTTTTGTGTTATAAAGATTTTTTTTTTTTATCACATTCATCAAGATAATTGTAACTCTGCTTTATTCCACTACATTATTTCTCATACAGCACACCTGCTATGTTTTATTCCTTACCTAATGTTGTAATGTTCTATTGCGTTTTCTTATTGTTTGATTAAGACATGGCAGAGTGTTCCACATTATTATACTAATTTATTTTTCTATTTAAAATCTTTTTTTAAAAAGATGTGGAGATTGTCTTTAATCTTTTATTTTAGATGAGCAGTGTCTCTATGCAAATGTCCTTACACCTTGTAAATATACTGTATTTAAGCAATCAAGACCAAGAGCTTTTACTTATTCTACTTCAACCCACCATGAACTCTACACCACTACTGCTGCTGCTTCTGGCAGCCAGACAGTGTAAGTGTTTTACATTTAATATATAATACATTGTTTTGGTTAATTATAGATTTTAATGTTTACTAAGTTAAAATCGCTTTTCTTTAACAGGTGTTTACTGTGTTGAGCTGATCCAGACCGCATCCTCAGTAGTAAGCCCTGGTCAGTCACTGACTCTGACCTGTAAAGTGTCTGGATATTCAGTAACTGATAGCAGCTACTGTACAGACTGGATGCGACAACCTGCAGGAAAAACTCTGGAGTGGATCGGAGGGATAAATAATATTGGTGTCACTGCATACAGTGAGAAACTGAAAAGCAGGTTTCAGGTTTCCAGAGACACGTCCAGCAGCACAGTAACATTAACAGGACAGAACATGCAGACTGAAGACACAGCTGTGTATTACTGCGCTCGCAACCCACAGTGAGACAGATCAACAACATCACTGTACAAAAACCCTCCAGTCCGGAAAACTACTTGCGGTGCATCAGAAAAACAAAGTTTTATTTTGTTGTGTGTTGCATCATGTTATTCAATGTACAATGGATGAAGCTCTGCCTGAACAGTGCTTATCATGTTTTAAAATCTCTATTCCAGAAAACCATGAATAAGAAACTGAACAATGTCCAAACACTTACAGTCCAGCACCGCACAAGCACCAGCTTCCAACATTCTGCTTATTTAAAACAACACCACCAACAACGACAAAAGATTCTGATAGCAGCAAGAGAGCATCCTCTCCTCCTGAGCTTCTTCCCAGGTACGCTTTTAGGACGGGTCAGGGGACCTCATGCGTCAACGTATTTCCTCGCAAACTGGCAGCGCAGTCTCGCGAGAGTTGAGAAATGGAAATTACTGTATACTTATAGCAATGTTTTAGATCTCTTCTGGCAAAGTGACATCTTTATTCACTGTGTCTGTTAAACTTGATCCTTACACAACATCCTTACCTACTGTAGATTACAAAGTAAATATAGACATTTTAACAATAAACGTAATGAAACAATAACATTTTGTTGTACATTGTATAATGACAATAAAGACGACTTCTTCTCCTGTGGGCTCCCTGTTTGTTGGTCTACATATGTATGTCTGCCTGGACATGGAAAAATGCAAAGCTGAGTCGCGCAGCAGACGCTAAAAGTGCGAGAAGAAAGCCATCTGTCACCGGGCCAATGAGAGCTGGGAGGAGCCGTTTCAATCGATCACAAGGGGAGACGACTGAGGAAGCTTTCAGGAGCCACTGCCCACGCTGGTTCACTCTGTCATTCTGCTCACCTCTACCATTCACCAGCCTTGTGCCCACATGCCAGCAGGATACTGCCCACAGACCTGCACGGGCATCCTTTCCTTTTTTTTTTTTTTGTCCTTCTTCCCTCCTTTAAACCCTTTTCTTCCCTAATAGTCTCAATAAAATGATCCCTTTTCCATAAGTCCTTACTTCATGTCAGTGTTTGTGGGGTCGAGCATGCATCAAATGTGTTACACAGTGTATACTGTATATTTCACCTGCACCCACATTAGAAACATTTGAACATTCTGCTTTTGTTTTGCTGGACATCACTCAATTCATGTAATGTGATGTTCTCAGTTAACCGTTGTAGAACAGAGGAGACCCCAGCTCATACACCACACACACACACACACACACACACACACACACACACACACACACACACACACACACACACACACACACACACACACACACACACACACACCATGTGTTCTACATCTCTATTGCTCCTGCTGGCAGCTGCGTCTTGTGAGTTATTATTATGATTTTTAATTCAACTACTATATGAACAAAATTGTGGGGCATACATTGCGCAATGTATATATACAGTTTATCCATTGAGGTTGTTGAATCTGTTCTGTGTAAAGTGGATGTTGGTATCAGTAATGGAAACTCCACACGCTCAGCTCAGTACAGAACACACACCTGCAGGGAGAGAAACAAAAGTGTAAATGTTGTTGCACCTGCAGAGGGCAGTAGCTCTCACTTCTACTGAAATAAAACTCAGGAAACTTGCTTTTAAAGAAAGCTTTTTCTAAAGTTTTCTCTAAGAAAACAGCAGCAATAGCAAACTATACAATTCAGCTCACACGACTTAATCATGTATATTATAAACACTTACTGTATATAGACAGTACCTATGAAAACATCTAAGCAAATTGAACTATAAAAATGATTATTTTCATATGTTAAAAAAAAAAATCATAAAATGACATTTTAAGGTAAAAAGCAATTTCTTACTCTTTATATAAAATAAGTTACTCGATCATTATGAACTGTCTCGAGAATGAAGTCACAGAGATCATATTCTGCATAATTAGATTAATATTCTGAAGTTTTACCTGATCCTGAAGATCTTAATGTGTATCTTCATGGTTTTATTTCATTGTCTTGCTGCCCTAAAAACAAATATTCAGATAACTGCATAAACAAGTCAGTGCTCCTAGTGTTAATATTAAAATGTGCTCAATCATAAGAGAAATAAATACTTACCTTCTTTATCTAGATATCCAATGTACATTTAATTATTAAACACAGAATATAAATAATATTAATAACAGCATAATTCATTTATTACACACATGAAACTAGAGAGTAGAGAAATGTCACATGACTGTGATTTACAGAACACAGCTTCTTTGTAATATTTATGTAAATCTCCATCTCCTCCTGTAATATTATCAGCGTGTTTATCTAGAGAGGCAGCCGTTCTCATTAGTCCTCCTTCAGCACAAACATGTTCACTACATCTCCACTGCTGCTGCTGCTGGCTCTCGCCCCCTGTGAGTGTTTGGGTTTAAACTTTATTACTTCATCTAAACATGTGAGTTTATAATTTTTTTTTTCTTCGTTTCCTTTCCCAGATGTGTTCTGTGCGACTGAGCTCATCCAGCCAGACTCAGTGGTTATAAAGCCAGGAGAGACTTTAACCATCACCTGTAAAGTGTCTGGAGCTTCGATCACTGATAGCAGCAGCCACTATGGAACACATTGGATTCGACAACCTGCAGGAAAAGCTTTAGAATGGATCAACACCATTTATTTTAACGGGGAAATTTATAGCACAGATTCACTTAAAAACAAGTTCGCAGTCTCTCGAGACACTTCCAGTAACAGCGTGACCTTACAGGGACAGAACATGCAGACTGAAGACACAGCTGTGTATTACTGCGCTCGCCGACCCCCCCACTGTGGTACTTTTACTTAGATGTCAATACAAAAACATGTGTGGTGTAGCGAAAAACTGACCTCTCATTTTCATCATCAGTGTGTTAGATTTAAGAGTAAAATAGTGATGATACAAACGCCCTTACTTTGTTTCTTTATATTTTAGCTCCATGTGTGAAGTGTTGAGCGTTCTCAATTTGAGAATTGAGAGCAAGACGTAAACATTAAAAACATCTTTGTTGACTTTTTGTGTGCCACTGGAGGACAGTCTGTGCAAACTCACCCATCTCAACCGTGACTGCTATAACTGCATCCAGCATCACGTTAAATTAATTTACATTAAACATATTTACATTTAGGAACATGCGCCATGTTGGTTTCTTGGAAATTCACATGAATTTAAACCAGCAAGGTGATCAACTATTTTATTTATCTTCTTATAGAAAGCTTCATTTTTATCACTGACCATATTTTTTTTTATCTCTTTCTCATTAGCCTTATACTGTATTATGTGGACAGGCTCTCATACTGTAAAAACCCCTATGTAGTCACTTAATTAAATACATTGGAGAAAGAAACTTTATTGTTGAGAAAGTGATGTGACTTTGAAACAAAACTGTGAGTTATAAATCAGTAAATCAGGTGTTTACACTGCTTTACACCACAGCACTGCTGAATTGACCGATCTCATTAGACAGTACAGTAGTTTTGGTGGCTGTATTTCATGTCACATATCATTGCTGCAGTAACTTTCAGAGGGACCTGTGTCATGGATAATTCAAGAAAAAAAAAAGGTTAAAAAAGCATGTACTGTACACTGTAAAGTGATATGCATGTTTTTCTTCTTCATTTAATTCATCATTTGTCATTCAGTGCTTATGTTATCAGTTTCAGATAGTAGAACCTAAAGAGCAAACTCTTCTGTCCTGATGATGTCTAAAAAATGGTGACACTGAGTACTCCTTCCATAAATATTCCAGAGAAATCTTCTTAGAGAAGGCTTTATTATATCCTTGACCTTTTGTATTGTTAAAAACCAGCATATTTTCTAATCCTGAGGACTTCCTTAACTAGAATAAATAAATAAATAAACCGAGAAAGTGTGCTTTAATTTTGTCACAAACAGTCAGATTTACCTGATATACACTATACAGTATACACTGAAAAGTTCTCAGGGTGGAGGGCTTCACACTTTGCAGATTCTTTTTTTGTGTGAACTTTGAGTCAGAACGGGAAAATAAAATCCTAATAATTTTATATATATATATATATATATATATATATATATATATATATATATATATATATATATATATATATATATATATATACACACACACACACATATATACATACATATATACATACATACACAGTATACAGGTATGTAAGTCAGTGACTAACTTAAATTAACTTAACTTAAGTAACCATATCTGTATGTGCACGTGTGTGTGTGCGCATGCTTCTTTATCATATCAACAGTTCATGTAATTGGGTCTTGTTTTCATGAATGGTTTGTTTTCTTCATACTTTACATAGTAAATCATTTGCATTTACCTCTTTTACAATTCTTAAACATTTACTGTGCTTGTGAATCCTACAGTAGCATCATTACCAGATATGCAAATACAAGCATGGTGGGTTTATCACTCTATTTATGTGATGTGATGGTCTCTATTAAGCTTTGAAGAACAGTGGAGACCCCAGCACAAACAACACACACCATGTTCTCTACAGTTCTACTGCTCCTGCTGGTAGCTGCTTTCTGTAAGTGCTTTATCAAATTTATACGCGTACTACAATAATAATAAATATGCAGAATACTGTATATTGTGGGTGAAATCACCATGTGTTTTCCTCCACAGATGTCCATGGTGAGCAACTGACTCAGCCTGCTGCCATTACAGTCCAGCCAGGCCAGAGTCTCTCCATCACCTGTAAGGTTTCATATTCAGTTACAAGCTATGGTACAGGTTGGATCCGTCAACCTGCAGGAAAAGCTCTGGAGTGGATTGGGTATATCAGCTATGGTGGGAGTTTATATTACAGCAACAAACTGAAAAATAAGTTCAGCATCTCCAGAGACACTTCTACTAACACAATAACAATTCAAGGACAGAATCTGCAAACTGAAGACACAGCTGTGTATTACTGCGCAAGAGACGCACAGTGACACAGAACAGAGGATTCCTCTTACAAAAACCTTATGAGACATGCAATAAACATCCTCTCCATGCAACTTATAAACATCCCCATCAGATTTTACTGTCATTATTTGGAATGACGTTTTATCAGTAATTTTCATCAAAAAATTGAATACAAAGCATTCTTTAAAATCTATTTATTTATTCATTAATTTATTCATTTATTTATAATTTTTTTTTTTACAGAATATTTAATGAACAGTGAAACTAAATGTTTAATTAGTAAATTTAAGAATAATACAAAATATGTCCAACAATGTGCAACAGTCTGCTTTCAAAGGTTGAAGAATAATTACTTAAAAACACAAAATGAAAAAAAAATGAAGTGAAAATAAACTTTTCCTGAAAGTAGACATTCGGCAACCTTCAGCAGCACACGTGAATTGTGGCTTCAACAGTTCCTCAACAAACTAATAGCCATCTCAGTCCCAATACACACCTACAGTCTCAACCAGATTTCTATTCAATTAAATTCAACTTTCACAGAACTTCACCATATCAGCAGTCCTACCCACATTATTTAATTCATTTAAATTTATAGCATCTATTATGCATGTCTCTGTGTGAAATGGAGCAACTGTAGCATATTAGAACAAGGGCCTCTCTGTCATCCTTGAGGCTGGAACTACTGTCAGAGTCTTTCACACTTTGAGGACAGGACCTGCTACTTTGTCCAGGTATTTAGCATATTGGGTTAATTTTAAGAGAATTCACTGAACTTTTAAACAGAAAAAAAATGCAACTAATCAGTAAGTAAACCCGAGTGTTCGAGGTGACATGAGAATTGATGATGCATTTTATGCAAATATCTTTCCTATGTCTTTAACAATGAGGACATCTGTGTGTCAGACAAAAGAAAAAAACAATCCTCTTCATATGCAATACATTTCTCTGCAGTACAGTTGTCTACAGAGACACCTGATATAACTGAACTAGTAGGACTAAAAAACTCCTCTGTATTTAAAAAAAAATAAAACTACATCAACATAAAGGTTCATCTTTGACAGCACTATTAAATTATTTATTGTACAGAGGTGAATATTAATCCATTAAGGCTCAGTACAAAAAACATCTGCAGGAAGAGGAACAAAATGGATTTTTTGCACCAATAGGGGGCAGTAGCTCATTTTTAATGAAGTAAAACTCATGAAATTTGTTTTTAAAGAAAACAATTTATAAATACATTTTAAATTTTCATTTAAATAAAAACAGCAATAACAAATTAAACTGTTTCAGTTCAGATAACTTAATCATGAGCATTATAAACACTTCTTTTCACTTCTGTGAACCACTAAGCAAATTTAAACGTCTATTTTCACATATTGAATAAAGAATGATGAAAAGACAGTTTAAGGTAAAAAGTAGTTACTTATTCATTATATAAAATAGATTCTTTGATAATTAAGAAATTACTAAGACGTTTGAGGCGGCATAGTGGTGTATTGGTTAGCACTATCGCCCTACACCTCCAGGGTCCGGGTTCAATTCCCGGCCAGGTTTGATTCTTGTCTCTGTGTTCATGGAGTCTGGGTACTTTGGTTTCCTCCCACAGTCCAAAGACCTGCATATTAGGCTAATTAGTGTTTCCCAAATTGCCCATAGTGTGAGTATGTGTGTGCCCTGCAATAGACTGGCACCCTGTCCAGGGTGTCCCCCTCCTTGTGCTATAAGTCTCCTGGGATAAGCTTCAGGCAACCCTGAATACAGTATAAAGCGGTATAGACGATGGGTGATATTAGACTTGATTTAAAGGTTATTTTAACAGCTTTGAAGAGTTTTATTTTCCCGTTTGCTAAATTACCATTCATGACCCAGTTAAAATCACAAAGATCATATTCTTTTTCCACCATTCTGAAGTTTGATGTGAATATACCCTGTAGCTCCTGATGTGTATCTGCATGCGTTCAATATATTACAACACCTGTTTGTCTAAGAGCTCAACTATTAACAATGTTCTCAATCTTCTTATTTATTAAAGTATAAACTCAAACACAAGTCCACAACCCATCAAATTCCCACTCTGATAAGGGGTGTGTCTATGCAAATGCCCTTTCCTAAATATATTTAAGCAATGAAGAGCAAGTGCTTTTAGTTACACACGTGGACAAAATTGTTGGTACCCTTCGGTCAATGAAAGAAAAACTCACAATGGTCACATAAATAACTTTAATCTGACAAAAGTAATCATTAAAAAAAATTCTGTGAATGTTAACCAATGAAAGTCAGACATTGCTTTGCAACCATGCTTCAACGGAATTATAATAAAAAAAAACTCATGGAACAGGCCTGGACAAAAATGATGGTACCCCTAGAAAATACTGAAAATAATATGACCAAAGGGACATGTTAATTCAAGGTGTGTCCACTAATTAGCATCACAGGGGTCTACAATCTTGTAATCAGTCAGTGGGCCTATATATAGGGCTCCAGGTAGTCACTGTGTTGTTTGGTGACATGGTATGTACCACTCAACATGGACCAGAGGAAGCGAAGGAAAGAGTTGTCTCAGGAGATTCGAAAGAAAATTATAGACAAGCATGTTAAAGGTAAAGGCTATAAGACCATTTCCAAGCAGCTAGATGTTCCTGTGACTACAGTTGCACATATTATTCAGAAATTTAAGATCCATGGGACTGTAGCCAACCTCCCTGGACGTGGCCGCAGGAGGAAAATTGATGACAAATCAAAGAGACGGATAATCCGAATGGTAACAAAAGAGCCCAGAAAGACTTCTAAAGACATCCAAGGTGAACTTCATGCTCAAGGAACATCAGTGTCAGATCGCACCATCCGTCGTTGTTTGAGCCAAAGTGGACTACATGGAAGACGACCAAGGAGGACACCATTGTTGAAAACAAATCATAAAATAGCCAGACTGGAATATGCCAAACTACATGTTGACAAGCCACAAAGCTGTCCTATGGACAGATGAAACAAAAATGGAACTTTTTGCCAAGGCACATCAGCATATCAAGAAAAGAACACTGCTGTGAAACATGGAGGAGGCTCTGTTATGTTCTGGGGCTACTTTGCTGCATCTGGCACAGGGTGTCTTGATTCTGTGCAGGGTACAATGAAATCTCAAGACTATCAAGGGATTCTAGAGAGAAATGTGCTGGCCAGTGTCAGAAAGCTGGGTCTCAGTCGCAGGTCATGGGTCTTGCAACAGGATAACACACAGCTAAAAACACCCAAGAATGGCTAAGAGGAAAACATTGGACTATTCTAAAGTGGCCTTCTATGAGCCCTGACGTCAATCCTATTGAGCATCTTTGGAAGGAGCTGAAACATGCCGTCTGGAAAAGGCACCCTTCAAACCGAAATACCTGCAGAGAGGTGCAGAAGTCTCATTGACAGTTACAGGAATCGTTTGATTGCAGTGATTGCCTCAAAAGGTTGTGCAACAAACTATTAAGTTAGGGGTACCATCATTTTTATCCAGGCCTGTTCCATGAACTTCAATGAGTTCATTTTTTTTTATAATTCCGTTGAAGCATGGTTGAAAAGCAATGTCTGACTTTCATTGGTTAACATTCATAGAATTCTTATTTATTATTACTTTTGTCAGATTAAAGTTATTTCTGTGACCACTGAGTTTTTCTTTCATTGACTGAAGGGTACCAACAATTTTGTCCACGTGTGTATTTTGCTTCAACATACACCATGATCTCTACATCCCTACTGCTGCTGTTTCTGGCAGCCGTACACTGTAAGTGTTTTACATTTGATTATAAAATGCAGGTTTTGTAACTTTTTGTTTAACAACATTACAATATGTTTTACCAGGTGTTCACAGTGTTGAGCTGACCCAGCCTGCATCCTCAGTAGTAACCCCTGGTCAGTCACTGACTCTGACCTGTAAAGTTTCTGGATATTTAGTGACTGATAGCAACTACTGTACACACTGGATGCGACAACCTGCAGGAACAATCCTGGAGTGGATCGGAGAGATATGTGGTGGTGGTAGCACTAACAAAAAATGTGTTACATTTTTCTGGAATGTTTCCAGTTTATAGCTTTGGTGATGTGTATGGTTTTGTCCCGAGATATAATTTATTATTATATTACATATTACGTACTTTATTTTGAAGTTTATTTAGGTAGCACCGGTAAGGAAAAGAAAACAGCGCAAGACAGAGGCAACGACCCCAGGCTATGTCTTCATAGACACCGGTGAACGAGAGAGAGAAAGCGACACGCATTAGATAAGCATTCTTTTGAATGTGCAAAGCTGCTTTGCGACAATGAAAATTGCTAAAAGCACTATACAAATAAATTGAATTGAAAATTGGAAATTAAGCGTGTGCTCTCGGTTTGAGTTAATTTTGCCAATTTACAAAACTCGCTATCTCTCGTATAAATCCTCGTTAAAAGTTAAAAAAAGACACCATCAACTATTACAGCATCATACTTCCATGCATGATCTTGAAATTAAGTAATAGCAATATATATATATATATATTATTCATTTAAAACCAAAGCTCAAATATACTATATTACAGAAAAATGCATAAAAAACACTGTATTTTACGGGACAATTTTGTGGGAGGAGGGTTAAAGTCACGTGATTGCTACTCAGCAGCTAAATTGCTGGCTTCTGTTAACGTCTTCTTGAGAACAAAGCGCCATCTAGTAGTGGCGGACGGTAAATGAATAAATATGGCTTCAACTGGCGTGTTTACTGTGAAATCTGGACACGCCTTCTGGCAGGAGAAGGAGGGGGATTCACGTCAGCCACACGCCAGCCATAAGCCATTCACACGCCAGTTGCCTGACCCTTGGCTGTTTTGAGTTGCTACATCTGTATGTTACAGCTTGGATCTGACAACCTGCAGGAAAAGCTCTGGAGTGGGTTGGAAGCATCTACAGTATGGAGATGGGCAAACACATTACAATGACAATCTGGAATATACGTTTAGCATCTCCAGAGACACTGCAACTAACACAATAACAATTCAAGGACAGAATCTGCAAATTAAAGAGAGTAGTTGATTCCCCTAACAAAAACTTACATACTATCTCAGTGAAGTTTTACATTTTATTTAGTCAAATTAAGTTTTACTAGTCAGTTTGGGTCATTTTTAAATGTACATATTAATTTGAACTTTTACAAGTGGCATGTTTTAATAGGGACATTGGTGGCTCAATAGTACAGTAGGTTTCACTCCTGCCATGTGAAATGCCCAAGTTTGATTCCCAGCCAATGCCAAACCCAGATACAATATTATGTCAGAGAAACAAAATATAAAGACTCACATACAGTTAAATTTCCACAGTGGATTAAAGAAGATAAGTAATAACATTATTTATATTACAGGATTAATGCCTGTAGAAAGCCTTCTATAAAATATTATCAAATATATGGAATGAATATTAAAAACATTGATCAGCATTTTATAAAATAATGAGGAAAACTCCAACAGGAAAGGACTTTGCATACTGTGTATTTCTTATCTAAGGGTGGTCATAGATAGATAGATAGATAGTCCTTTCTCTATCTATCTATCTATCTATCTATCTATCTATCTATCTATCTATCTATCTATATATATATAAGTGTGTGTGTGTGTGTGTGTGTGTGTGTGTGTGTGTGTGTGTGTGTGTGTAAATATGTGTTTGTTGTGCTCTATAATAGAATAGTGTCCTGTCCAATATGTGTTCGCCCGTCACACCCACTGATCCTTAGATTGTAACACTGACTAGGTTAAAGTGTTTCCTGAGATTTTATATGTGCTCCCAAAACACCGCTGTTGTCTTCAAGAATCAAATGTGTGACAACCAATAATGAACAGCTGTACCATTAGAATAACGTCCATTTTAAAGTCCAATTTACTGTTTAGTCTTTAGTTAATACAGTTAATACAAATAAAGTCAAGCACTAAAACCTTACCACTGCAATTATCAAAACCTTTAAATTTAAACAATTCTAAATTGACCAGCATTCAATGTGCAAATACATATGCAAATTTTCCCACTTAGAGCTAGATATAGAGGAATATCAGCCTCGGTCACTGTGGGCTCTGGAGAATTCAGCACTGCTTTTAGTTAAACAATGTTCTTGTCATTTTTGCTGCTGCTGGCAGCTTCATCCTGTGAGTTTCACTTCAGTAATGAAATCAGAGATATTAGTAAATTATTGTAGCTATAACCTTTTGTACATACATGTTTTACTGAAATTGTGACTTTGTTTTCAGATGTGGAATGTGCAGTAGAACTCACTCAGGTCTCCTCAGTGATGTTAAAGCCAGGAGAATCTTTAACCCTCAGCTGTAAAGTATCCGGATACTCTGTCACTGATGATAACTACGCCACAGGTTGGATTCGACAAACTGCAGGGAAAACTCTGGAATGGATAAACCACATTTATGGTGGTGGGAGTGCTTATCATAAAGAGTCTCTAAAAAGCCAGTTCAGTATTTCTAAAGACGACTCCAGAGGCACAGTGACTTTGAGAGGACAGAATCTGCAGACAGAAGACACAGCAGTGTATTACTGTGTAAGCCGCCCCCCACAGTGATACTTCTACTTAGAAGTTAGTGCAAAAACAAATGTGCTGTAGAGACGAATTTAGCTCAAATGTTGATTATCAGTGTATTAGGTCTAAGAGATGAATATAGAATAATACAAAGATGATACAAATGCTTCTAATTTTTTACTTCATATTTTAGCTCCTTGTAAGAAGTTTTTATTGAGAGGAAGACATTTTTCAGCTAAATATTTAAAAACATTTTTTGTTTCCTTTTTGTTTTCCACTAGAGGGCAGTCTTCTCACCCAGCTCAGTCATGACATCTACTGTATGACTGGATCCAAGGTCATGTCACCATTTACATTAAACAGATTTACATTTAGCAACATGTGCTTTGTTGGTTTTATGTAAATTCAAATTCATAAGTGAAAAAAAAAGCAAGTGATCAACAATAGTTTCTGGGAACTTATGTTCAGATGCTGTCTTCCCCACTCTCATTGATCACTCGGGTTTGTTGATGGTGAAGTGATTGGTTGCTTTACATTTCCTTCTGGTTCTCCCATTTAGTTATGCTGTCATAGTTAGTCCTTATACTGTACATTGTGTGACTGTGACCATACCTAACTGTTATCTCTTATCTTCTGTCTCTCCCTGTCTCTTTCGGTTGAGCGACACATGCCACTTCTGAGCTGCCAGTGATCCAGACCCCCTCTGCCATCTGGACCTGTCTGACTCCTGGTGCCCTGGTTCTGGTTGGAAATCATGCGTCATGGATGCCCCATGTTGTCTGCTTGGGATGTGTGTGGTGATTGGGGACGATTCCACATTACCATGAAGATGGTCCTGGTCTCAGCTGATGCTGACAGCTGTTCTCTGAGGACTTGTGACTGCAGTCACTCGATCAGTTCAGGACTGGAATTTCTTACAAATCTACCTGAGCGTCCAGTAATGAACTGGACTGTATTTTACATGCCCTCTCCTCAGACTGCAGCAGATAACAGCAAAACATTATATTCTTTCAAAAGAAAATTTGTGAAAATGACAAATCACCTTTAAAAACCCACCATGTAAAGACAACTAACAAACCAGCTTAGTCAAACTTTTACATTTTACATATTCAGTGGAATAAAGGTTTAATAGTCATGAAAATTAGTTCATAGAAATTTCAAAAGGTTCACATCATTTTTCTTGCCACTGTATGAATAATACAATTCTTCTGATCTGTTCTCATAGTTTGCTATACAGTAATTTAAAGATGCAGAGGGGGGCAGCAGAGCTCAACAAATGAAATGTTAAAAATAAATCCACAAACTGTATCCTCAAGACTCATTCATCATCAAGCTTTATCTAACTACCTGAACTATTTTTAAGACACAGTTTCAGTACTTGCATTATTCATTACTATTTGTCTTTTTGCTTACTATGATTTACTCCAGGTGCCTAATCATTTAAAATACAAGATACCCAATGATTGTACATTAAATCTTATTTCATCCTTCTTCCATCAGGATCTAAAATACATACTGGATTTGAATGTTTGATTCATTTAATATATATATATATATATATCAGGGGTAAAATGTACACAATTTATATTATGCGATTATGTGAGAATCTGTTGCTTACATTTAATTTTCCTGGGGACCAAAGAGGATAATAATATCATTTACCATATTATTGTTGTCTGCCAGATTATTAAATCCTTGAATTACTATTAAACACATTTACCATTAAAACTATATAAATAATGATAATAATCATCATCATCATCATCATAAGAATTAATGAATTTGTCATATCCACTTCTTTATCATATCCACAGTTCATGTTAATGGGTTTGTTTTGCATCGTCCCAAACATCTTTCATAGTTTCACTTTACTTGTATATCCGCCCACTGTCAATAGACATGCAAATACAAGCATTGGTTATCACTCTATTTATGTGATGTGATGGTCTCTGTTAAACTCTAGAGAACAGAAAGGATCCAGTACAAACAACACACACCATGTTCTCTACATCTCTACTGCTCCTGCTGGCAGCTGCTTCCTGTGAGTGTTTTATTACATTAATTTATTTACTACAATAATAATTAATGTGCAGCATCCAGTATATTGTGAGATACATCACCATGTGTTTTTGTGTTTTTCTCCACAGATGTCCACAGTGAGGAACTGACTCAGCCTGCTGCCATGACAGTCCAGCCAGGCCAGAGTCTCTCCATCACCTGCAAGGTTTCATATTCAGTTACGAGCTATTATACAGGTTGGATCCGACAACCTGCAGGAAAAGCTCTGGAGTGGATTGGAAGCATCTATAGTGGTGCAAGTCATTACAATGAAAAATTGAAAAATAAATTCAGCATGTCGGTAGACACTTCTACTAACACAATAAGAATACAAGGACAGAATCTGCAAACTGAAGACACAGCTGTGTATTACTGCGCAAGAAACACACAGTGACACAGAACAGTGGATTCCCCTTACAAAAACTCAATGGCACGTGAAAGAAACATCCTCTCAATGACATGAATAAACATCTCAGTAAAACTTTAATTGTAATCTACTGAAATTAATATTTAGATTCATGTGTCACTGAGAATGTTCAAACAGTTGTATTGATTAAGCTACTGTATGAAGTTCTTAATTTTACAGCATATTTATGAAGAGTGAAAAAAATATGTTTAATCAGTTAATTCAGTAATAATACAGCATGTGTCCAATAGTGTTCTCTCAGGACACACACACACATACACAAATAATAATAATAATAATAATAAGAAGAAGAAGAAGAAGAAGAGGAAGAAGAAGAAGAAGAAGAATAATTAATATAATATAGTAAGAAGCAAATAAAATAGAAGATAATCAACTCTCCCTAGAGATAGAAATTGCAATACCCTTGTCTTGGTGTGTGCATTGTGGCTTTAACAGTTTCTCAAACAACTAATAGACTTCCCAGTTCCAATGCAAACCTCCAGTCTCAACCAGATTTCAGGCTAGATCTATAAAACAAACATATTTTTAAAAGTGTCTGTTCAGAATACACAGTCTGTTTATTTCAAATAATGTACTTATATATTTACTTATCTGGTATGATCCCAGTAAAACAGTACTGTATAGGCCAAACACATTGAGGGACATTTGGAAATTTACAGAGACAACTCCAAAAACATCTACAACTGACTGGCTTGAATGCACAAGACTCTGCTATATATTACTGTGCTGCATACCAAACTGATACAACCAAGTCAATCAGCTGTACAAAATCTATTAAAAGTGCCTTTAATATACATGCCAATTTCACAAGATCTGCAGGTGGCGCTAGAGCATAACAAATCCATTGTAACAGTGACACTTTCTTTAAAGTAGTTGTATTCAAAGCATAACTTATTTTATCCACAGGCATGGCTAGATACTGCATATTTTTTTAAATAATGTGTTAATGTGAGACGCTAAACACTAAGTCTGTCTTTTATAGTGAAATTCCCACAATTATCAAAAAGATATACATAAATAAATAAATGAAGTATTAATAAATGATTATTAAATAAATGCAGAATGACAATATTGGAAATGTATTATTTCGTAAAGCTATCCCTTTAAATTCTCTCAGATGGGAAAGTTCTCAGAGCTTTACTATTGGAAAAGTTTTTTTTTTTTTTTTTTTGTATAAACTTCAAGTAAGAGAAACAAAGATTCTGGTAAGAAAAGCTATTTATAAACTGCTATACCTAAAGTAATTTGATAGCTAACTTTTACCATTAAACATACATAGCTGTGGCTTTTTACTACAGAGTTTCAATCAGAATTAGAATCAGTACAAGGGATTTGTTTTGGTGACGGAGCTTTTCAGAGATGACAAAACAAACATGACGGTATTAAAAAAAGATTAACAACAAATGCAGTAGGATGTGGGTTTTATGACATAAGTCAAATAAATATCAGTGATGTTGCACAGTATCTTGCAAAAGTACTGTAGTATTGCACACAATATTGCACATATGATTATTGCACAGTGAGAAGAACGTTTAACTGCTCATGAGGGAAATTGCCTGGTGGGGGGAAAAAAAAAAAAACTGTCCTTTTGCCTGACTGTCCTGGTGTTCGGTGCTCTGTAGCTCCTACCAGGCGGGGAAAAAAAAAAAAAAAAAAAAGATAGTTTGGGTGTGAGGGGTCCAAAGTGATATTCCGAGCCCTTTTCTTCTCTCTGAATACATATAGTTATTGAAGGGTGAGCAGGAGAGTAGCGATAATCCTTTAAGTATTCTGAATCGCTCTTTGTAGTCTTCTGATGTCTGATTTTGTAGCTGAATCAAACTTGACAATTATTGAAGTATATAGTACAGACCAAAAGTTTGGACACACCTTCCCATTCAGCGAGTTTTCTTTATTATGTTCTTTATTGTGTTCTTTAGCCCAAACGCGTCTCTTCTGCTTGTTGTCTGTCCTTAGCAGTGGTTTCCTAGCAGATATTCTACCATGAAGGCCTGATTCACACAGTCTCCTCTTAACAGTTGTTCTAGAGATGCGTCTGCTGCTAGAACTCTGTGTGGCATTGACCTGCTCTCTGATCTGAGCTGCTGTTAACCTGCGATTTCTGAGGCTGGTGACTCGGATGAACTTATCCTCCGCAGCAAAGGTGACTCTTGGTCTTCCTTTCCTGGGGCGGTCCGCATGTGAGCCAGTTTCTTTGTAGCGCTTGATGGTTTTTGTGACTGCCCTTGGGGACACTTTCAAAGTTTTCCCAATTTTTCGGACTGACTGACCTTCATTTCTTAAAGTAATGATGGCCACTTGTTTTTATCTTTACTTAGCTGCTTTTTTCTTGCCATAATACAAATTCAACCTTTTTGAATGAGAAGGTGTGTCTAAACTTTTATATATATGAATATATTGTATATATTGTGTTTTTAGTTGATCACTTTATATTTTAGAGAGTTTAAACACATGTTGCAGCTGAAACATTTTAATCACTACAGTAGTTATTCAAATTAAAGGTCCATAAGTATTTGCTTATTTACATCCAAATGATGGCTTTTGTTTGGACTGGGCAGTGTAACTATCTTCAGTCTGTTAGCAGTAACCATAGAAATTTTGTTGTAGGTGTATGTGTTTGTTATCCATACTTTGCAGAGTAAATTATATGCCTCTTTTACAATTCCTAAAGATTTTCTGTGCTTGTGAATCCTCCCATCACCAGATATGCAAATACAAACATAAAGGTGGGATGTTATTCTATATATGCAATGCAATAGTCTCTGCTATATCTGTGAAACAGAGGAGACCGCAGTACAAACAGCTCACACCATGTTCTTTACATCGCTACTGCTCCTGCTGCCAACTGCTTCCTGTGAGTGTTTTATCAAATTCATTTATTTACTACAATAATAATAGATGTGCAGCTCATACCTTATATTGCACAAGAGATCGCCATACGTATGTTTTCATCCACAGATGTTCACTGTTATGAACTGACTCAGCCTGCTGCCATGACAGTCCAGCCAGGCCAGAGTCTCTCCATCACCTGCAAGGTTTCATATTCAATTACGAGCTGGTCTACAGGTTGGATCCGACAGCCTGCAGGAAAAGCTCTGGAGTGGATTGGAAGCATCTGGAGTTATGGGGGTACAGGTTACAGTGACAAACTGAAAAATAAGTTCAGCATCTCCAGAGACACTTCTACTAACACAATAACAATTCAAGGACAGAATCTGCAAACTGAAGACACAGCTGTGTATTACTGCGCAAAAGACGCACAGTGACACAGAACAGTGAATCCCCCTTACAAAAACTATATAAAATGTGTAATGAACAGCATGTCAATGCAACCTCTGTAATAACCATCTCAGAAAAGTCTAATATTTTTTAACAGCTTGTGTTTTGCTGCATGAATTGCATGAAAGGAGATTGTTTTAAGATTCATTTAGAATGATCTAAAATATGTTTTTTTAATATCATGACATTTAAAAATATGATTTTTTAAAATAGTATAATAAACAGTAAATATACATATTTATGTATGTGATACATACATTATATACATTGTGTATATACAGTACATATATTTCATGTGTAACTATTATGTACATGTTACGTGGGGCGGTATGGAGAGCCGCACCACGCGATGTTTTTTAATGATAAGAGCCCTTATGCTGGGCGTTAGAGTGGGTCAATGAAATAGGAGTTAGTGAGAGTGCTTGTGATACACACGGGAAGACCTTCCCGCTTGGAGATAGCGTGGGATTATTAATTAAGAAACTTAAAAGGAAAATAAATGAAAAGTGAAAACACAAAATAAACAGAGCTCTGCTGTCTCCGCGAGGACGGACGGGGCTCTGGAAAATGAAACAAAACTTTTATTCTCTCGGGGCCGCCGCCCTTACCGAGGATCTATGGGAGAGAGAGAGAGAGTTTGTGCTTCGTGCACTAATAAACCGTACAGAGCGCGCACGCTGAACTGATGCGTGCCACTCACTTTTTCACTTTCTCTCTCTCTCTCTCTCACTCACTCACTCACTCGCTCGCGCCGGCGTCTTAAACAGACAGAGGCTGGGGCTTTGCCTCTGTCTCTGAACAGCACACTGTATGTCTGTCTGTCTGTCTGTCTGTCTTTTAGTTTCTTTCTTTCTTTCTTTCTTTCTTTCTTTGCCCTGATACCTTCACCGGTGCTACCTAAATGATCGCACGAAGTGCGCCGGGATCAGGACCCTTAAATAAACACGCCTTCAGGTGCGGCTCGTGCATGCTGATTGCCTGACGGCGGCGTTGCCTAGCAACCGTGTGTATAAATGGCCGCGCCTCTGCCCGTTCAGAACTCTGAGTGGTAGCAACCTGTAGAACTGCCCGTTCTGAACAGCTCATGCGCGGCTCTGCCCCTCGCGCGACCCGCATCGTTACAGTACAATTCCGTGAAAAAGCATTTACCGCCTTCCTTATGACACACAGATAATCCAAGTGTATATTTACTGTTATGTGTTATTATTATTATTATTCTTTTTAGGGACAAAAGCTGTCCAAACCTACCTGGCCCTATCTGAAAAAAAAAATAATAGTAATAATTGCCTCCTTGCTTAATCATGAATGCACTGTGATTTTTGGAGAGCTGAGTTAAATCTCACTAGCCGCACTGAGGCCCGATTCCTGCCAGACCACAAATTCACATTTTATTTGTCACTTACACAGCACGTTATGCAGTGAAATGCTTAATGCTTAATCAAGAAATGTTGAATCAAGAGAAAACATCAGTACAAACAATTATATATAGTAATTGTACAATAATATTATACAGTGTGGTAAATAAGTATTTGACACATCAGCATTTTCATCAGTAAGGAGATTTCTAAGTGGGCTATTGACACAAAATTTCCACCAGATGTAGCCATCAAGTCAAATATTGAATTCATCGTCACGAACTTGGGTGAACTACTGATAGTTCGGGATGTCGTTACTGCCATAGGTTCAAGAGGGCAGGCACAGACGCAGAGGAGTCATTTTAAGCGCAAAAAGTTCTTTATTCAAAACAAAACAAACCAAACTTCCAAACTTAAACAAAACAGGCTCTCTAAAACATAAACACAGGACTTTCTAAACACAACACATGGACACCCAGACTCTAAACACTTTACAGACATACAGTACCAGCTCTTCTAAGCGTCACCTGCTAGATTCTCCAAGCCAGAATTTTAACCTCACACACCTCGAAACGCACCACACACACACACACACACACACACACACACACACACACACACACACACACACACACACACACACACACACACACACACACGCCTGCTCCCATGAGCGAACCACACAACAGGTGACAACAGACTTTTAGTTTGAACAGGCACGGCCTTTAAGCATACCCTGGGTTTTAAGCATACACTAGATTTGAAGCATACACCGGGTCTTAAGCATACACTAGGTTAAAGGAAAAACTACCAAAAGCACTCACAACACTGATCACAAACGTCTAAGAGCCTTCATAAAACAGAACCCAACTAAAACTAAACAAAACCAAATCAAGATGAAAAAAACAAACAAAAAAAAAAATGCGCACATGATATCTTTACTGTTCGACCCAGTTTCCCAGAACGACCAGCTATTTATAACCAAACCAATTAACTACCTCGGTTCAGGTGAACTCCATCACCACTTGACCGAGGTGCCTTCTGGGAAACTGAGTCGACCAACAAAACTACACAAACAGAAAAACGCACAGTGCCCTCTACTGTTGGTCCCATACAAAAAATAAAATCAGAACATTTAAGTATACAAGATGAGTCATAAGTCATCAAGGTCCTGTGGTAGGTAATTATTTTTTTGCAAATTCCCACTCATGTATTTTCCAATAAGTAGCACTTTTTGTCTACAAAAACATCACTGTTAATTTACATCTCTCTGCAGTTCACTTGTCCCCAGCGACGCCTGGAATAAATGAAATAGCAGAGAAAGACCCCTCTGTATTTCAAATATTAAAGCGCATCCACATAATGTTTAATCTTTATCGTCAAAATGTATTTCTTTTATTTTCCTGAGGTAAATATACAATTAATCCGTTAAGGTTGTTGAATCTGATCTGTGTTAAGTGGTTGTTGGTATCAGTAATGGAAACTGGTCAGCTCAGTACAAAACACACACCTGCGGGAACAGGAACAGAGTGTAAATATCTGCTCCGTATTCTGAGGCAATACTTGATCTTTTCTCATTTAAGAAAATGTTTCCTTTAAAATCTAGTTTTATCTGTTTTACTGCCCTCTACAGGTTTAAAAACATTGACATTTTCTATAAATAATAACAGCAATAAGAAACTAAATATTTCAGTTCAGATATCTTAATTATGTATGCAAAATAAAACATCCAATCGGAATTAAATGTTTATGCTTACATGTTGAATAAAAATGAAAGAAAAAAGAACAGTTTAAGGTAAAAAAAAAAAAAATATATATATATATATATATATATATATATATATATATATATATTAATTCACATATATTTGTGAATAAATTTTTTTTCTAATATACCCATGATGCACTGGTTAAAGTGATTCAAGTGTTCCTATTAAAATTGACTTAAGTAAATAAATAATTACCTTCTTTAATTAAGTATGTATGTGTATATATAATATATCTGTAATTATTTAAAACAAAATATTAATAATATTAATAAAAACATAATTGATTCATTACACACATTAAAATGCCAGGTAGGGAAATGTCACATCATGTGATTTACAGAACAAAACTTCTTTGTAATATTTATGCAAATCTCCATCTCCTCCTGTAATATTATCAGCGTGTTTATCTAGAGAGGCAGCCGTTCTCATTAGTCCGCCTTCAGCACAAACATGTTCACTTCAGCTCCACTGCTGCTGCTGGCTCTCGTCCCCTGTGAGTGTTTGGGTTTAAACTTTATTACTTCATCTGAACCTGTCAGTTTATATATATTTCCTTTGTTTTTTTTCTTTCCCAGATGTGTTCTGTGCTACTGAGCTCATCCAGCCAGACTCAGTGGTTATAAAGCCAGGAGAGACTTTAACCATCACCTGTAAAGTGTCTGGAGCTTCGATCACTGATCGCAGCAGCCACTTTGGAACAGTTTGGATTCGACAACCTGCAGGAAAAGCTTTAGAATGGATCAACAGCATTTATTATAATGAGGTTATTCAAAACAAAGATTCCCTTAAAAACAGGTTTGCAGTCTCTCGAGACACTTCCAGTAACAGTGTGACCTTACGGGGACAGAACATACAGAGTGAAGACACAGCTGTGTATTACTGCGCTCGTGATGCACACTGACACAACAAGCTGCAGCGCTGCACAAAAACATAAATAGTAACCACATTTTATAGATTCAATATTCCTCACATTCCACTTCTGCCGAGGCATTTGGATAATTTCATCATTTAACAAAATCTATTACAAAGGTTTACTCCATTAATAGCTATAAATACAGTAATGTATGACTATCTTTTATCATTTTGAAATTAAATGCATCTGAATGCCCTGTTAATTTTCCTCTTTCTTTGACTTTGTGACAAATTGCTGATGTTAATTCAATATACAACACCTAGAGGTATTATAAAGGTACTGTATTAGAGGAATAAAACAGTATTTCATGTTACTGTACAGTCGATAATCAATTAACCTGAAGGTAGTTACAGGAATGTCACTTTAGGTGAGGGCTCACCATCACTCTCCCCTAGATTACTTTCCTATAACAGCATGCCTCCAGGTGTTTTATTCCTTACGGGAATCTGTCACTAAGGCCCTCTGCTTTTGTGTTATTTAGGTAAAAATCCAAGTATTTACATAAATATATATATTTTTTTTAGAAATGCAGAACAGTCGTTTAAATATTAGAAATTATTTAATAATGCCCAAGGGCTTATGAGAACAGACAAAATATTTGCACAAGCTTATGAATTAATTTGTCATTGATGATTTGTGCCCTACATTATTTCTGTAACTGAATTCAGGGACGACTTACACACACGCTGGCAGGTTCATCCTGTGAGTTTCACTTCATTAATGATCTTAGAGAGAAAAAATATTTTAGTCATAACCTACTGTACATACATGTTTAACTGAGATTGTGACTTTGTTTTCAGATGTGGAATGTGCAGTGGAACTCACTCAGGTCTCCTCAGTGATGTTAAAGCCAGGAGAATCTTTAACCCTCAGCTGCAGAGTATCCGGATACTCTGTTACTGATAGCAACTACGCCACAGGTTGGATCTGACAACCTACAGAGAAACTCTGGAATGGATAAACAACATTTATGGGGTTAAAATACTTATCATAAAGATTCCCTAAAAAGTTCAGCATTTCTAAAAAAAAACAAAAGCAGTTCCAGCAGCACGGTGACTCTGAGAGGCCAGAATCTACAAACAGAAGACGCAACTGTGTATTACTGCACACGTATCCCCACACTCATACATCCAAAAATATACATGTGTGCTGTAAAAAAAGTTCACATTTTCATCATCAGTTTATTAGATTTAATATGCAGTAATACAGTGATGATACAAATGCTCCTTCCTTGTTGCTTTGTACTTGTGTACTCCATGCGAGAAGAGTTTATTGCAAGTAAGACTTAATTTAGTTAATTATTTAAAAACATTTTTTATGTGTGCCACTAGAGGGCAGTCTGTGCTAACATACCATTCAACTCCGACAGCTATGACTGCATCCAGCATAGTCTGTTCAATTTATATTGTAGGAACATGTGCTGTGTTGGTTTCATATGAATTTAAATAAGCAATGTGACCAGGAATTTCACTTAATTTATCTTCTTACAGAAAGCTTCATTATATCACTGACCATATTTTCTAATCTCTTTCTCATTAGCCTTATATTATGTGAACAGGCTCTCACACAAATCTCTGTGTAGTTGCCTAATTAAATGAAGACATTTGAGAATGTTCACTTTATTTTTGCGAAAATCACGAGATCAAACAAAACTGTGTGATATAAATCGGGAGTTTTTTACATTGCAATACACCACTGCTGAATTCACTTATCTGATTAGACAGTAGTTCGGGGGGCTGTAATTCACATCACACATCATTTCTATGTATATTAACTTTCAGAGGGATCTCCAAAAAAACAACAGGTTTAAAAAAGTGTAATTGTTTTATGTATCATTTAATCATCTTAAATGTAAATTGTCATTTTAAATCACTATTTCCCACTCTGTCATAGCATCTTTAACTCCTTTAATTATGTCTTCTAACTGTGACTATATATATATATATATATATATATATATATATATATATATATATATATATATATATATAAAAACCAAGTAAATCCTTTAATTGTGAACATTGGAAGGTTCTTTCTTATGGAATAAAGGGGAAATTATACCTCAGGTAAGGGGAGTCTCTATGCAAATATCCTTCCCTTTCATATATTAAAGGAACGGAGACCAAAAGCTTTTACTTATTTTGTTTAACACACACCATGATCTCTGTATCCTTTTCGCTGATGCTGCTCGCAGCTGTGCACTGTAAGTGTTTCCATATAAAATATATATATATATATATATATATATATATATACAGTTTTGATTACTTATAGCTTTTTGCATTTCCAACATGAAAATATTTTTTTGTCTAACAGGTGTTCACAGTGTTGAGCTGACCCAGCCTGGATCCACTATAGTAACCCCTGGTCAGTCACTGACTCTGACCTGTAAAGTGTCTGGATATTCAGTAAGTGGCTCCTGGACATCCTGGATACGACAACCTGCAGGAAAAGCTCTAGAGTGGATCGGAGCCATAGTTGGTAGTAGCACTGCCTACAGTGAGAAATTAAAAAGCAGGTTTCAGTTTTCCATAGACGCGTCCAGCAACACAGTAACATTAACAGGACGGAACATGCAGACTGAAGACACAGCTGTGTATTACTGCGCTCGTGATTACCACAGTGAGACAGATCAACAACATCCCTGTACAAAAACACCTCATACACTGTACATACAAGACACCTTACTTGCTTATCCAAATCTGATGGAAAAAAAAAAAGAAATTAAATAAGAGCTTTAACTTGTTAACGTTTTAAAAATAGTTTGTAGTGTAGATTTTAAACCAGACCCGGGCATTTTAAGGAGCGGGGGCCAAATATGGCCCGCGGCCCAACTCTGACTGGCGAAAGGTTGCTTGGAATTAAGAAAATAAAACCTACTTTCAAAATTTTGCATAATGCATGGACTAAAACAGTAGTGCTTTTATTTTTGGAACCTGTTTACAGTGTGCGTGCATCGTTTACGTACAGGTACTCCGAAACAACCGAGTGCATGTGATTAGCAACAAGTCATTGTAACGGTATCCCTTCAAAATGCTTGCACATGCCTAAAAGAGAAAGGTGAACGCTAAAGGCTGTGGTTTCAAGAAAATATGGACTACTAAATATTTATTCACTGAAGTCGGGGGTAAACCCGTGTGTTTAGTTTGTGTTACGTCTCGTAGCATCCGGCCCTCTACAATATTTTCTGCTTCTCATTTGGCCCCTGGGGAGAAATAATTGCCCATCCCTGTTTTAAACCAATAATCTTACTGTAATGACATTATGACAGGTACTGTTGTTGTTTTTACTTTAGTTGATAAATCTAACCTTTTCCTTAGCTATTTTGAATGAAGAAATAATCACAGCTACTAAAACACGCAATTAAACACAAGGCTATAGACTATTATAGTGTAAACATGAAATAAAACAAAATATAAATAATATGACTCAGTGTATACATTGAAAGACCACGATGGACAAACCACACAATTCACAATTCACAAACATTTATCAGAACATATGTTTAAACTCCATTTCCTGTTATCTTTTTTTTTATTATTGCAAAGTGTTTGGTTTATATGGATGCAGTTTTCCCCAGTTAAATCTTACCTGTGTTAATGGGCAGGAAAAAAAATATCTACACTTTTGCATCAACAATATTAAATAACTGGCAAGCAAAAATCATTTACTGTTTTATGTTGACACCAGTGATCATAACCTATTAATACAGTTTGTATGTCTGTCTGTATGTCTGTCCGGATTTTGTCACATAATCACGCAAAACTGAATTGGACAGAATTTAGTGAAACTTTCAGTCCTTCAGTATTTGCCTGAAGCACCAAAAATGAAATCAAGCATCTAGCAGTTTTCCGGACAAATGTAGTGTTTTTTTTTTTTTTTTTCTTGTGGTAATCATGGCTATAAACATCACACAACAGAGCAAATCAATGTGAAAGTTTACTTTGTATACACAAAGTATGAGGAAGACAGAAATTACTGTAATGTATCTACAAGGTGCCCAAATCTTGAAAAAACATGAATGAAACCATGACACAGCATGGCTTACACAGTAATAGTGGGCTAAGCAAAGGAAGTTTTAGACCATATTTAAACATTTCGTATGTACTGTACAACATATATTTAATAAACAATTAAGTAATTAAAATAATGGATGTTCCTGTGCCCTAGTAGAGATTTATATATCAGCAGTGCTTCTACTCTGTGTCATGGTCTTTTGTCAGCCTGGACACAATTTCCCCTTTTGACACTAAATGGCAGCAGTAAGCAGCAGATTGTGGGGCATTTGGTTCATGGATATACAGTATTAATAAATACAGTGGAACCTCGGATTGCAAGTAATGCGGTTTGCGAGTGTCCCGCAAGACGAGCAAAAATCTTTAATAAATTTTGACTTGAAAACTGATGAGTTTTGATTTTCGATCACCGAGTATCATCAAGTATCATGTAGCACGCATGTGCTTCTTGTTTTGACGCCGAGTGTCCCGTGCTCACAACTGAGTCAAAGGTTCTTCGCTCTCTCTTGCGCTGCGGAATTGTGGGTAATTGCCTCCCCTTCTCAGTCTTAGTGCGCGTCTCTCAGTCATATATTCAACATCTGTGCACATGTGACATGTAGTCAGCGCTTATGGTGACGTAACCTAGCAACTGCACATCTGGCTGACTGCGGATCTGCCTCTTCAGAACTGCGTACGTGGACAGAGGACAGTGTCACCTCAGATATGCCCCTTGCGAGACCTGCATCGTTACAGTTAACAGTGAAACCTCTTCAAGTGACACTGCATCACATCAGCTTGTCCTTGATTATTAGTTTTATAACTGCATGTGCCCAGGTGGTTTATTCCTTACTCAATCTGTCACTAAGCTCCTTTTGTTCTGTAGTATTTCAAGTAAAGTAAATTTTAAGTCAAATTACAATTTTTATATACTTTCCTAGAAAGGTGCTGGGAACCTTTTTACTCCTGGATGACTTGGATCAGACACGCATCTGGAAAAGTGCTGGAATGAGTTGTAAGTATCTAACTCAATAGTAGAAGCAAATATTACTCCAATGCAGTTAATTGGTCATTTAGAGACAATTGTTAGATGCAGGTGTATCTGTACATGAGCAGCGTGAGGTGTTGAAAATAATAAAAACCATGGGGGAGTTCTAAAATGTTCCTCTTACCGCTCTGGAGTTTTTAGATATTCCTGTAACTCTCTGGATCTTTTTATACATGTCCCCTGTTTTTATGTTTTTGAGCTGTTTTTTTTTTTTTTTTTCACTTTTGAAACTTTTAGGTTGATGATTACCTCAGGATCGCATTACCCCGCATACACACCAGCCATGTTGTTACTGTAAACAAAACAGAGTACCAGTCCTGCCTATGTGTTAGCTACATCACATGGTATTTAACTTACAGACATTTAAGCAAATGTAATTAGAGTTGCTTATGAGTCGCCTAACTATAAATAAATGTCCAGTATGTTGTGACAAATGTATGTTGAGATTTTGGCATTTATATATATATATTTTACAGATCTGCTCACAGTTATAAATAGTACTGGATAGACAGTATTTAGACTAATTGGAAGTGTTTTTCAATATTTTTATGGCCTATGAGGGGCGCTCATTCTCTAATTACAAAACATCAATCCAACATGTTGATGCTGACTGAAACATTGCCATAAGGATCAGCACATGGATTTTAAAGTCACATGCTTTTACTGCAATATTATTCCAAAACTATGAAATTAAACACTGGCTTTTATGATTATAACCCTTTTACACACATATACACTTGCAACAAAAGTTATTTATGTTTGTAAAATACAAAAATACTGTAAAATACAATTTTCAATGAACTATAGCTTGGACAATACAGGAAGACCTACATACAATTCCAAGAAAAATGTTAATCTAAATATTTTATCTGGTTATTAGTGGGATTTCTAATATAAAAAGAGGTGTTTGTCAAGACAATGTATTTTCTCCATTAAAACGTATTTACATAATAACTCCTCCCATTATTATCAGACATGCAATTGTACAGTATGTATTATATAAATATGCATCCGGGCTGGAAAACAATCAGTTTATGTGAGGTGATGTTCTCTGTTTAACTTCAGAACAGAGAAGACAATAGAACACACACCATGTTCTCTACATCTCTACTGCTCCTGCTGGCAGCTGCTTCCTGTGAGTGTTTTCTATACAGTAATATAATATTTTATTTAATACACTAATAATAAATGTGCAGCATACTTTATAGTGTTTGAGATCACAATTTTCTTTTCTCTACAGATGCTCATGGTTATGAACTGACTCAGCCTGCTGCCATGACAGTCCAACCGAGCCAGTGTCTCTCCATCCCCTGTAAGACTTCATATTCAGTTACAAGCTATGGTACAGGTTGGATCCGACAACCTGCAGGAAAAGCTCTGGAGTGGATTGGACGTATCTGGGGTGATGGGAGTACAGTTTACAGTGACAAACTGAAAAATAAGTTCAGCATCTCGAGAGACACTTCAACTAACACAATAACAATTCAAGGACAGAATCTGCAAACTGAAGACACAGCTGTGTATT
This sequence comes from Clarias fuscus, assembly GCA_030347435.1. Taxonomy (NCBI): domain Eukaryota; kingdom Metazoa; phylum Chordata; class Actinopteri; order Siluriformes; family Clariidae; genus Clarias; species Clarias fuscus. The sequence goes on along the minus strand of CM059222.1, from coordinate 5,032,137 downwards.
ATTGCGCAATAGAGGCACAGTGACATAGAACAGTGGATCCCCCTTACAACAAATATTTAAGACGTGTAATAAACATCATCTCAGTGCAACTAATAAACATGTCAGTTAAATATTTACAGTACAATTGTCTATTTGAATAAGGATTTAACAGCTTGTGTCACTGAAAATTAACTTTTTATATAAACATAGGACAACATAAATGTGTTTGTGAAAATGTAGTTATAGAATAAAGCTATTGGTATAGAATAAAGCATGCCTGATATAATGAAGACACAGGGGTTCAGTGTTTGAATTGTCAGAAGACAATGAAGACTTGACAAAATGAATCTCCAGTGTAATTGGAGAATAATTGTGCTTAAATCAAGTGGTTTGATTCATTCACTTATTTTGTAGACTAAAGATGACCATAAATAAGTACAGTGGAACCTTGGATTACGAGCATAATTCGTTCTGGAAGTGGGCTCGTGTTCCAAAACACTCGTAAACCAAATCATAATTTTCCCATCAGAAATAATGAAAACTCAAATTATTCGTTCCACAGCCCCAGAAATTAAATACATAAATATAATTACTACAATCTATAAAATGAAAACAAAACAGATGAATCTGCACTTTACCTTTAAAAAAAGTACAAATTAATCCTGACAGATAAGTGTATATTTTGGTGTGCGCAGTCACCGTGTGTGTGTGTGTGTGTGTGTGTGTGTGTGTGTGTGTGTGTGTGTGTGTGTGTGTGTGTGTGTGTGTGTGTGTGTGTGTGGAATTAGCCCCTTCCCTCGCCTCGTTTTACACAGTAACACTCCTCCTCCCTCTCCCCACCTCGCTTTTTAAGTTTCACAACAAACACACACACACACACAACGGAAACACCGTTTTAACAGGAAAAGAAGAAATCTCTCTGACACTGGCGTAAGCATACTAAGGGACTCACTGCTGTAAAGAAAAATAAAAAACAAATGAACCAGCACCTTACCTTTGAAAAGAATGGCGACAGAGCAGAGTTTCTGTGTGTTTGTGAAGCCGGGGAGAGGGTGAAAAGGCGAGAGCGCATCTGTGCGTGTGTGTGTCGGTGTCAAATTACACGCACGCACACACATAAGAGATGCTGAAAGAATTCCGCAGTGCAAGAGTGACGCTCGGTGTCAAAATAATAGTCGCATGTGTGATACATGATACTCGGCGCTCGTAAATTAATACTTGCTCGGTTTCAGATTAAAAATTTATTAAAAATCTTTGCTCGGTTTGCGGAACACTCATAAACCACGTTACTCGCAATCCGAGGTTCCACTGTACTGTTAACTTAAATAATTGCAATTAGTTCAAATTAATAGACCTTGATGAGTGTTTAGAACCTGTTGGTATTTATGAGTTTGTAGAAATTACACTTTTCAAGTTAGCTGAACAAATTTGATGTTTTGAGTAAATGTAAATACTTCAGTTCCACCAACTGAAAATACACAACCTATGATTTCCTCATGCTATTTTACAAATTGAATATTTTTTATGTTACACTCTAAAAACTGCTGGGTTATAAAACAATCCAACCTGTGAGGAAGAGTGAGTGCATTTTTGGTTTTCTCCCTGCATTTCTGCCTATATAGCATGACATGTTCTCACCTGGGGAAGGGTGCATTATTTGCATTTGAATGTTATCTGAAAATGTAAAGCACTCACAGTAACACTGAAACAACTGAGAATAAATAGAGGCAAAATATTATTTTGTAACAAAATTCATGGGTTGACACGTTCCATTTGATTTAGTAGATAGAATCATTTTGTTTTCAAAAAAGTTCCAAAATGTACACAACTTCACATAATATAAATACAGTAGATTGGTTGTTAGAAATACCCCAAATGAAATTAATCCGCTGTTTAAACTGCTGCAGAGATCAGCGGTAGTTTTCAAATTTAGCTCAAATCTCCGAAAATCTTGTGTTTTGGAACCAGCAAAAATTGCAGCACTTTTAGATAAAACATAATACAACTGTCCACAAATAAAAATTAATATTTAGGCCTATAGGCGAAATATATTTCACTTAAATATTACCGATCAAAACAAGGAAAGAAGACGTGCTGAGCTTCAGTTCATTGTGATGTGAACAAAATGTCTATGGAGTAAACGGAGACATTTCTTTTTCCATTTTTTGCATTGAGTTTAATCATATAGCACTTTTAATAGTCATAACAGAAGCAACCCAACAGTGTGATTAAAGTACTAGAAATAACCCTGAATTTTGACCCAGCATAAACAACCCAATAATGTTTTTTAGAGTGTACTACAGTACTACTACAGTCCTAATAATAATAATGAATGGAGAAAGCGCAGTAAAAGTGCCGGGATTCTGTGTGCTGTCGCGTTTTGTTCAGCGAGTAGCATATATTTTTGTGTTTGTTGCATTTCTGGTGGAGTATGTCTGCAGTTGTATTGATAAATTTGCTCATATCTGCGTGCGTGTTTATCAGCTTTTTGATCAAAAAGCGCACACGCAACTCACTTTCACTTTGCAGAACTAAACATTCTACAGTGGTACTTACACAAGGGAAACCAAACAGACTAAGAAACAAACTAACACATTTAACAAAGACAGCTCCATAAAACAGATGCCAGCTTAAAACAAACACAAACTAAAACAGAACATAACGAAACCAAACAAAAGCCCACTTAACATAACAAATGCTCGACCCAGTTTCCCAGAACAAACAGCTACTTATAGAATGTCTAATGAGCTGCCTCGGTTCAGGTGAGCACTCTCATCACCTGACCGAGGTGCCTTCTGGGAGACTGAGACTACAAACAAAAACTACAAAACTAAAATATAGGGCCCACCATGCCCTCTAGTGGTGAAGCCTCACACCGGGTGCGTTACTACAACAACAACAACAACAATAATAATAATAATAATAATAATACATTCACAGCACTACTCCTTCTACTACTACTAATAATAATACTGAATGGAGAAAGTGAAGTCAAATAGGAATCATCATTGAAGGAGAGAAGAAAATACATATCAGTATTTGCAGTTTGAGCTCAACACGTTCATGAGCTCTGAAAGAGAACAAAGAGTAGAAGAGCTGACTGTTGTGGAGCAGGAAGTAGCAAAAATCAGTAAGTGTGAGGTGGGGAGGGTGGGAAGAGGATGAAGAGTAGAAAGGCAGTTGGAAGTGGTTAAGAGAGGTGGCAGTAGAGTTTCTGTCTAATCTGTTTAACAAGATCTTGGAGAGTGAGAGAGTCCCAGAGGAATGGAGGAGAAGGTTATGGTGGGAAAGAGTAGTGGAAGCTAGAATAAGGGCAGAGGTGAGCATTTGTGAGCAGAAATATGGTTTTATGCCTATAAAGAAAACAACAGATGTACAGTGGAACCACAGATTGCGAGTAACCTGGTTTGCGAGCGTTCTGCAAGATGAGCAATTATGACTTGAAAAATGAGCAAGTCTTGGTTTACGAGTATCATGTATCTAGCATGCTTCTTGTTTCGACGTCGAGTGTCACATGATCAAAACTGAGTCAATGGTTTTTCTCTCTCTCTTAATTGTAGGTAATTGTCTCCCCTGCACGGTCTTGTGCCGCCTCTCTCATTGGTATAATCAACATCCCTGCATGCATGTACTGTTAACTATTACACTGTGACCATGTGTGTGCACGTAAAACATTTTATTTTGTGTGTGTGTGTGTGTGTGAAAGTTTTCCTTTCACGTGCGCATGTACTGTTTATTTTAACACATATGTGCGTGCGTGTAAAGCAAAAGCAAGTGTCATTAGCAAGAAACATAAAGATCTGATTACAAACAGAAATAGAGAGGTTTTAGTATATCAGGGAAACTGATATACCCACTATGTCTGTTAAAATGGATACTTATACAGCATCCTCACCCAGATTACAAAGTAAATACAGACATTTAAACAATGATCATAATGAAACTATAAAAATTTTTATTGTACACTGTATAATGACAATAAAGCCTTCTTCTTCTTCTTCAAATTGAAACTAAGATTAAAATGTTTTACTTTAACATTTGAGCATTTATTTATTTTATTTTTAGTTTAAATGATCCTTAACCTTGGTCTTGCATTGCACTGTCTATTTCACCTCCACCCACATTAGAAATGTATGAATTTATGCTGTTGTTTTAACTTTAAGGCCTATGGAGGGCGCTATTTCTCTATTTACACAAGATCCACCAACATGTTGAGGTTTAAACAGCAAAGTAAGCATAATAAATACGAGAGCACATTTTCCTGGGATTAACATCAAAGACATAAGCTCACTGTAAAGAATGTTCCAGTTAAAAAATAGACCATTACTGGCAGCACAGATGCCAGCAATGTACTGTAATTTTACAGAACTCATACTGTTAAATTACTTTACAGTTTATTACTGTAAACATAAAAAACTGTATATTTCTGGTATTTTTTATTTTTTTTTACAATTTATAATAGAATACTGGCAACATAGATGCTTTTTGTGTTTTCCGTTTAGTTTCACTTAATTTCCCTTCATGCAGCTCGGTCAGGTGACATGGGTGCTCACCTGAACCGAGTTAGTTATTAGTTTCTTTATAAATAGGATGTTTGAGTTCCAGTTTTCGTCTTGCATCTGTTGATTTCACCTCGTGAATGTCATTCCAGTTTAGTTCGTGTATTCCTTGTCTTTATTCGTGTTTTGGTTTGTTTTATCATAAAGTCTATTTGTTTGTTTGATTTCCCTGTTTTTTGGTTATAATAAAACATCATTCTTGGAAGACCTCTGCGTTTATGCCTCGCACCCCATATCATGACAAAATATCTATAAAATATACAATAAACACATCAGAAATGATATGAATCAAAAACTTTTACCAAAAGGTAGAGTCAAAAGATGACCCAAGGAAGTCACAGATGTTTCTTGTACTAAAAAAGTACAAACAATAGCTATAAACAATTCTTAAATTGCACATCAGAGGCTACTTGTTACCTTTAAACTCAAAAACTTTTAACAAAAAAAAAAAAAACATGGCAATTATTTATTTATGGGTTTTTTTTTTTTGCATAATGGCTGCTCAAACCAAGGCAACACATAAAAACTTGTTAAAATATTACAAGCATTTTAATTTGTAAAAATGTTCAGTAATAATAGCAATACAGGTTTATTCCAGAGTACCGCTGCAAAAAAAGCAGTAAGCAGTAATTTAGAAGCGTTCTCTAGAATTGTCAAGCACTTATAACAACTCAGATAGTAAGTTGATATGGTAATAAATAATACTGATCTAATGGAAAACAGTACATCACTGTCAGATTGTGGCTGTTTTTTAACAGCAATGTTTTACAGTGATCTAATCACAAGACTGTTGCCAATGAAGCCATTACAGATTTATTATATCAGTGTCTCACTAAACCACGTTGCATAACATTCCAAAAATCCAAAAAAAATGAAAATTAAGAAATGAAAGGAAGATTTAAAATCAGACGGAAATTCTGGAGATTATTAGTTATTAATAATCTCCATTATATATATATATATATTATAATATATAATATATTACATTATTAGATATTAGATGTCTGTTTTTTTTAAGGATTAGAGCAGTTTTGAGGGATTATTGGACAATGCCATAAGTAAGAGACGAGTGAATAATACAAGTTATGAGAGAGGAGAGTAAGAGCATACAGGATTTTCCCAGCTGAGTTGGCAAATGATCGAGCTTACATGTAGAAAATTTAGACTTATTAATGAATTTTGCAGTACACTTGTCCAGGGGGCCTCTGGACTAAAAACCTCTCTGTGTTTCAAAAAATAAAAAGACATATAAAATGTTTCATCTTCAATGGCACTAGCTGAATTAACAACAATTATTTGTTGTACTGACGTGAATATACAAATAATCCATTAATCCACATGTTGAATCTGAGCTGAGTAAAGTGGATGTTGGTATCAGTCATAGAAACTCCACACACTCAGCTCAGTACAGTCACACACCTGCAGAAAGAAAAACAAAGTGTAAAAGTTTTTGCACCTATAGGGGGCAGTAGATTACTTCTACTCAAGTAAAACTCATAAAACTTGCTTTAAAGGAACCCATTGCAGAGAGAACAGAGAGGTCAGATCAACAATCCATCAAATAAAAACAGCAAAAACAAATGAACATTTAAATCCACATAACTTAATCATGTATATTATAAACACTAATACATCATTTGTAGCACAGTGGCTACAAAACCGCTAAGCAAATTTAAACATCTATTTTCACATGTTGAATAAAAAATGATAAAAAGACAATTTAAGGTAAAAATCAATTACTTATTAAGTATATAAAATATATTTCTTGATAATTAAGAACTGTCTCTTGAGTGAAGGAAATTATGAAAAAATAAGAACTTTAACAGATGAAATGAGTTTATTTTCCTGTTTTCTAAATTACCCATCATGCCCCGGTTAAAATCAGATCTCATATTATTATCCCACCATCTATGCAAATGCTCTTCTCTGTTACATATTTAAGCATTGAAGAGCAAGAGCATTTTGCTTCAACACACACCATGATCTCTACATCATTGCTGCTGCTGCTTCTGGCAGCCGTACACTGTAAGTACACATATCTTTTATAATTGATTATGTAAAATACAATTTATTTATTTATTTATTAATTTTTTCCCCCCATGCAGTTCCAACATTACAATATTTTCTTTACCAGGTGTTCACAGTGTTGAGCTGACCCAGCCTGCATCCTCAGTAGTAACCGCTGGCCAGTCACTGACTCTGACCTGTAAAGTGTCTGGATATTCAGTTACTAGTAGCAGCTACGCTACACACTGGATACGCCAACCTGCAGGGAAAGCTCTGGAATGGATCGGACGTATATATAGCAGTAGTAGCACTGACTACAGTGAGAAACTGAAAAGCAGGTTCCGGATTTCCTCAGACGCGTCCAGCAGCACAGTAACATTAACAGGACAGAACATGCAGACTGAAGACACAGCTGTGTATTACTGCGCTCGTGAACCACAGTGAGACAGATCAACAACATCCCTGTACAAAACCCCCCCGATACTAACATAGTGTAAAGTTTCAGTATGGTCACTGACACTTTTATTTTTTTAGTGTAGATTATAATTTTTTTCCCCCCTAAATGGTCACACACATTTCTAGAAAACATCTCAGTTTTTCAATGCTCCAAACACAAAATGAAACGAGTGAACTACATTGTCAAAACTCAAAGCACAGCACTCAAACCCATGACCTCTCTCTTCTCAGAACTGATTCCGTCCACCAAAACAATACACACATCTGTCTTATGCTGAGATAATAGGGAGCGCTCTTGTATTTTGTCTCTCAATGCCATATTATTTCTGCTTTTCAGTTTAGGGTTAAAAAGATTTCATCATCGATCATACTGTATATGATACTGCACTGGATGAGACAACAAGCGAACAAACATCTGGTGTGGATGGTAAACCTTTTGAAGGCAGAATAGAAATCACCAGAGGTAATTTCTAGTCTGCTGCGACTTTCACTCGGCCAAAACATTTCAGTGACAAAAAACTCCTCCATTTAATTAATGGCTGTCTGGGAAGCACTGTATGAATTTATAGATTTATTTATAGAATTTGGACTATTATTGTGACCCTTGTGCAACAGTTTTAGTGCAGTTTAGCACAATATTAGTTACAATTCAGAATTCCGTGATCAGAAACGTACATGTTTGGGATCTTATCAGGCATTTACCACCCATTTTCAGGCTTTGCCCACACACTCAAAATATATAGAAGAGCATTCATTCATATACAACCATGTAAACATTGTAAAAATAATAATCAAATAAGTAAACAAATAAAAAATGTGAAGTTTGCTTTAGGATACACTACACTACACCTGTACACTACACTACACTACACCACACTGCACTACACTACCCATCAGCTTCAGCATGTCAGGCTTCTTAATAATAATTTTCACCTGTAGCTCATTTTGACTTTAATTTATTTATTTAAGTTCTAATTTTTCCATCTATAACTATATATTGTTCAGCACAAACATGTTAGCTTTACCTCAACTGCTGCTGTCTCTCACTCCCTGTGAGTGTTTGGTTTAAAGCTTCATTAGTACATCTGATACTTTAACAGTTCAACATGTAAACATTTGCTTTTTCCACTTTTCACAGATGTGTTTTATGCTACTGAGCTCATCCAGCCAGACACAGTGGTTATAAAGTCAGGAGAGACTTTACCATAGAGTACACTACACTACACTTCACTACACTACACTACATTACCCATAAGCCTCAGCATGTCAGGCAACTAAATAATAATTTGAACCCGTAGCTCATTATGCCTTTAATGAATTAATTTAGTTCTAGTTCTCCATATCTAACCATAAAGATTTTAAAGTTAAAGTTGTACTGTAGTTACTGTACTGTATACTGTATTTTGCATTTGTGTATGCCCGTCTCTTTATCATAGCCACAGTTAATGTTACTGGGTCTCATTTTTATGTTTGTTTTGTTTATAGTTTACATAGAAGATGATCTGCATTTGCCTCTTTCACAATTCATAAATATTCACTGTGAGACAGATTAACAACATCCCTGTGCAAAATATGTCTTACGTGATGTACATTATGAAAGAAAATTCATAAGCCACTCTCATCATCTCTCCAAGTCACAAGTACAGTTTTAATCCGTAAAACACAGAGATGTTCCTAATATAAAGGAGGAATTTGTCCATTCAAACGGTTTCCACATTAAAACGCCACACATCCTCCATGATGTCAATGTACCGTCTACTTTTAATATGTTTTAAATATTAACTCCTCCTATTATCACCCAATATGTAAATATAAGCATCGAAACTAAATATGACTCAATTTATTTTGGAGAACAAAGAAGACAATCACACATCATGTTCCCTACTGCACATCTCTATTGCTTCCCCTAACAGCTGCTTCCTGTGAGTGCTTTAGATAATAGATTTTCATTCACCGTAGTAATAATAATAATAAGAGGAAGAAATGTGCAGCATGTATTGTGTGCGATATCACCATGCATTTTCCTCCACAGATGTGCAAGGTCAAGAACTGTCGGGCCAGAGTCTGGCAACTGAATGAAATTTTAAGTAAGGTATGGAGTGCTTTGTTCTTTGTGATTTCTGAGTAAGTAAAGAGAGAATTTAGTTTGTTGTATACATTTTTAGCAGCGAAACCATAATCTCTAATGAAGCCTCACATTTTGCATGCACAGTCAATAATTATTGACTCAAATGGATTTTATGTTTTATGGTGTGGTTCTAACAACTTACTACAACATAATTACTCACAAAATGTCATGAACTCATGCACACACCACGTTTCATCCCTTGACATTTCCTTTCTTACGCTGTCATCTCTCCTTACACACCCCTGGACCACCCCACCTGCACACCGGTTTCTCATCTGGTGCTGATTTCTTCCGTCTTATTTTGTCTATTTCTTCTAGGATCTTATCTTATTTCGTTGCCAAATTATTGTGTGTTTCTTCGCCTCAATACATTGCATTGCATTTTGTTTCAGGGTTTTCACGTTGTCGACCTCGTTTTGTTTGCCCTTGCTGATGGATCACACAGCTTTTCACTCTCATTCCTCGACTATGGCTCTGCTTCATGTTTCTGCTCAACACACTCGCTGACGGACCTCGCGGCTTTGAAATCACGCTTCCGGCATCCAGCAGTACGACAGAATGAGGCTGGCCCTGGAGAGCCAGGGCACCCTCCTTGGGAAGCAGCAGCAAGAGCTTCTTATCAATAGGCAGGCCCTCGCCGATGTCACTACTCAGATGCAACAACTCCGGTTATCCTCATCCCAAGTCACAAGTTCTGAACCCCCACATGAGCCACGCTTACCCACCCCGCCCACTTATGGAGGTGAGCCAGGCACATGCAGATTGTTCCTCTCTCACTGCTCACTGCTTTTTGAGCTACAAACCTCCACCTTCTCCTCGAAACGGTCACGGGTAGCTTACGTGATCACCCTTCTTACAGGCGGAGCATGGGACACCTGCGACCTGTGTTGTAATGATTTTGAGGCATTCTCCAAGGAGATGAAGAGGGTTTTTTACCATTCTCATGTCGGCAGGGAGGCCTGGACCAGGTTGTTAAAGCTTTGCCAAGGGTCACGCTCTGCTTACGATTGCGCCATCGAACCCTTGCCGCCGTCTAAAGTGGATGGGGACGACAGAGCCCTATCTAACGTCTTCCTTAAGGGCTTATCTGAAGCAGTCAAAGATGAGCTCGTCTCTCAGGAGCTACCCACTGACCTTAACATGGATCTTGCTGGTCGGGTCGACTTGCGCCTCCATTCGAGATGAACTTCCAGGAGATCGCCTCCCACCAGGATATCTCCTCCAAGGACAGCTCACGTGTGTCTTCCTACGAGACGGACCAATGAAGAGGAGCCTATGCAGATAGACAGGACTTGAATCTCAGAGGAGGAGAGATGGCACCGCTGCCAGGAGAGGGTCTGTTTCTACTGCGGGGCCTCTGGACACTTACTTAAGAACTGCCCGTTAAAACAAGGCGCCCTCTAGTCAGACTGGGAGCATTAAAGGGAGCTCCTTTAAACAGACCCCCAGAACGACGCCCCTAGTCCCTGCTACTTTGATCATCGACGGCTAAGCTCACCAGATTAAGGAACACATAGACTGTGGTTCTGACCGTAACCTGAACAGCGCTTCTACATCTAGGGGCCTAAAAGCCCCTTGTGTCCCAGTGGAACCTAGGCGGAAGCCTAGACGGAAGCCCTCTGCCAACCATCACACGCAGAACCCTTCCACTTATGTTACAAATTTCAGGGAAACACCCTGAAGAGATCTGCCTCTTGGTCATTGAGAAGTCCCACGCTGCTGTAGTTCTTGGCCTTCCCTGGCTAGCACTTCATGGTTCACAGATTGACTGGACTAAGCATGCATCACAGGCTGGAGTCCTTCATGTTCCAAGTCTTGTCTTTTCTCAGCGCTTCCTCTGCCCTCCACTCCAGCTATGCCTCATGAACCTCTGGACATCTCCAATGTTCCCACCGAAGTACCACGATCTCAAGCTGGTTTTCAACAAGGCTCGTGCCACGTCACTGTTCTTTTTTAATTTTCCTGATCTCGGAAAGTTATCAGGGTGGAGAGATGACAGTTAAAATGTGGTTAAATATGGTACTAAATCATCTGCATTTGCCTCTTTTACAATTCTTAAACATTCACTTAAACATCATGCTTGTGAATCCTACCATCATCACCAGATATGCAAATACAAGCGTCATGGATATGCTGAATATCACTGTATTTATGTAACATGATGATTTCTGTTAAACTTTGGAGAACAGATGAGACCCGAGCACAAACCACACACACACACACACACACACACACACACACACACACACACACACACACACACACACACACACACACATACACACACTATGTTCTCTACATTTCTACTGCTCCTGCTCGCAGCTGCTACCTTTTATCATGTGAATTCATTTATTACAATAATAATTGTGCATCATATAGTATATCATGTGAAATTTCACAATGAGTTTTCTGCTAGAGATGTGGAGGGTGAGGAACTGACTCAGCCTGCTGCCATGACAGTCCAGCCAGACCAGAGTCTCTCCACAGCTCTGCTACAGCTTGGATCCAACAATCTGCAGGAAAAGCTTGATTGGAGATATATATATATATATATATATATATATATATATATATATATATATATATATATATATATATATATATATATATATATATATATATATATATATATATACGCAGTATGGCAGTGCAATTAATAGTGGGATAAACAAATAATGTTTATATTACTCACTCACTCACTTATCTTCTATACCGCTTTATCCTGTATTAAGGATCATGGGGATAATGTTTATATAGCACATTATATTTTTCATATATGCAACCGACATTTAAATAAATTAAATGAATAAGCTTTATATATAAAGAACACACCAGCTCTGTGTAATGGTCTTTTTTTCAGCCTAGACACAATTTCCCCTTTTTACATTAGATGGCAGCAGTAAGCAGCAGATTTTTGTGCATTCTGTTCATGGATATACAGTATGTGTAGATACTGGGCTTCATAATATATATTATAGTATATAAGGCTTTTAGTAAGGTTGTGAACATTGCATGCAAATGCTGTGAAAGGTTGTATGAGTTCATATTGGGTTAATTTAGGGTAAATTTAGGGTAAATTGAAATAAATGTAGTAATGTAATTGCAAATCAAAGTTTTATTCTTGTCTAGACACACATGAGATAATAGGTGCACTCTTGTACTTTGTCTCTTCATGCCAAAAGCCACCATCATCTATTACGGCACTATACCTCCCTGACAGGTAGGACTAGGACTAGGAAATATATAAAAATAATAAAATAATTTCTATAAACATTTGCTCAATGTGCTGTGTCTCATGTTGTGTTGTTGTTGGTCTCATAATGCCTTTATTTTTAAGAAAACGTACTGACTCATGTCTCTTTATGAATATAAATGAAGTATTTATGTGCATCTGAGCTGAGTGGAGAAGTCAAGTCTCATCCTCACTCTCCATGGTTATCTCATTCCCCTTAGTCCTGCTACTAATCAAACCCGGGGAAACGTTGAGTCTCTCTGTAGGGGTTGTGGGTTTCATTTTGGAAGCTACAATATGCAGACCATAACACAACAGTCACACAAACTACAGGTGTAGAAACCATTTCATAGGAGAACTAAATCAGTACTTTTTGCTTTTGCTAATTCAGTTTTTATCTATGATTGGTTAGAAACCTAGAGTAGGAAGGACGTTTTTGTGGTGTTTAAATTAATAACTGTTAATTATTAAATGCTGCTGTCAGTCTAAACTAAGTTTACATATTAAGTATAATATTAAGTAATGTTAAATAAGATTGCTGGTAATAATGGTAATTATTCTGTCAGTGTCATTAATTTAATGTTTGTTATTACCCTGAAACAACGCTTATATTTTTTTTTACTTAAATGCTTCACAAAATGTAAATATTACAATGATTTAAATGGGCATTGGAGTTGATCTTGGGAGGATGGGGGTTTGGCTGATCAGGGTTTAGCACTGTTGCCTTGCATGTCTATGGTTAGGGGTGTCCATCTGGCTTTCAGGCTTTGCATGCAGTTTTATGTTCATCCTGTGTTTGCAGTTACCTTTGGGGACAAATAAATCTTCCAAATTTATAAAACTTCCAAGAAGACATTTTTCCCCCCATATTTTTCCAAATGTTTGAATTTTTAATCCCATAATTTGAATTACCATTCCCTTCCCTCCCTTTTTCTGTCTTCTACCGGTTGAAATGGACTTCCATACCTTGACCACTTATGAGTGGGTAAATTTATATTTCATATATTGCCTACTTTTATATATTAACTGTTTCTGAAGAAACCTGAATTCCTCTGCTTTAAAAGAATGGAGCTCATAGAGGGTTAATATTGACCCATTTAGGGTAAATGAAGATAATTTTATCATCATTTTAGAATCGTTTTATCCTTATCTTGACATAGTATGAGATAAAACATATAAAATAAACATATAAAAAAACAATAATAATGAAACATCTTCTGGGAGGGTCAAAAATCGCTCCTGTGTTATGATTGGTTGCGATTGTTAAATGTTTTTTGCAGTCTAAGCTATATTTTTATATCAATTAGATTTAAATAAAATTGTTGTTACTAATAATAATTATTCTGCTTGTGTAACTCATTGTTATGGACTTCTTACTCTGACAAAATACTTTTCTGACTATTAACCCAACTGAAAACAAGACCAAGTTCTTATTTTTAAGCACAATTAAATTATTTAAAATACATTGGGAGGTTCTATCTCATGGAATAAAGGGGAAAATCTTACCTCAGATGAGGGGTGTCTCTATGCAAATATCCTTCCCTGTTATACTGTATATTTAAGGAACGAACACTAAAAGTTTTTACTTATTTTGCTTCAACACACACCATGATCTCCACATCCTTTTCACTGCTGCTGCTCGCAGCCGTACACTGTAAGTGTTTCCAATTAACATATAAATTCAATTCTGATTACTTATAGCTTTTTGCATTTTAAACTTTAAACATTTTTTTCTGTAACAGGTGTTCACAGTGTTGAGCTGACCCAGCCTGGATCCACTATAGTAACCCCTGGTCAGTCACTGACTCTGACGTGTAAAACATCTGGATATTCATTAAGCAGCTACTGGACAGCCTGGATACGACAACCTGCAGGAAAAGCTCTAGAGTGGATCGGAGCCATAGTTGGTAGTAGCACTGCCTACAGTGAGAAACTAAAAAGCCGGTTTCAGGTTTCTATAGACACGTCCAGCAGCACAGTAACATTAACAGGACAGAACATGCAGACTGAAGACACAGCTGTGTATTACTGCGCTCGTGAACCCACAGTGAGACAGATCAACAACATCCCTGTACAAAAACACCTCATACAGTCTACATACAAGACATCACTCATCGTTTATCCAAATCTGGAGAAAAAATAAGAGCAGTTTTGGAATAAAGAAATAATCACAGCAATTGAAAAGGCAATTCAACTCAAGACCATAGCCTATTACAGTGTATACTAATTATGTAAAATAACACAAAATAAAAACAATATGACTGAATTTGACTCAGGTGTTTACACTGATTACCATGATTAACATACAGCACAATTCTAGGACACAAATATTTATCTGAACATATGTTTAAACTCAATTTCCAGTTATGTTTTTATCTATTTTTATTATAGTTGCAAAGCTTTTGGTTCATAGGACTGCAGTCTAAGCTGTTTTAAAATCACTCTTAGAGAGCCACAATGACCATCTGTGTTAATAGGAAGCAAAAAATAATAATAATCCAACCATACTTTTCAACAATATTAAATAACTCACAATCACAAACCATTTACCGTTTGATTTGGACCTCAGTGGCCATAATCTATTAATAACAGCTTATTTATGTGTGATTTTGTAAGACTGTGAAATTATTAAATGCATTTGACAGGTTTTGGCTGTTAGACATTAACTTAGTCATTCAACCTGGATGATCTTATGAAGCAGACATGGATAAGAAAAGCTCAGTGAAAAGGCCTTGAGTGGATTTCATTCATGGCAGCTTCAAGTGGTGATACTAAATGATTCTGTTCAGGGAAGATTCACCATCTCCAGACACCACAGCAAGACTCAGGTGAATCATGACCAGCCTGAAGACTGAAGACACAAATGTCTATTACTCCAGAGTACCTGAGTGAACTGCTAATGGCTTGTCAGTACCCCATATTATGAAAAGCAGGGGCATAGCTTTTACTTTCAATGATAACCTTATGTTTCATATATTAGAAGACCCGAAACCAGTCTCAGAAAAATTCGATTCAGAGAAAAAAATTCGAGCCAGACAGTTTGATTCCAGTCTCTGTGTGCATGGAGTTCTCATGTTCTCCCCGTGCTTGGTGGGTTTCCTCCTGGTATTCCGGTTTCATCCCACAGTCCAAAGACATGCCGATTAGGCTAATTGGCATTCCCAAAATTTGCCCACGGTGTGTGAATGTGTGTATGAGTGTGTGTGCCCTGCAATGGATTGGCACCATGTCCAGGGTGTACCCAGCCTCATGCCCTAAGGTTCCTGGGATAGGCTCCAGGCCCTCGCAACCCTGAATACAGAAGCAGTATTGAAGATGCAGGAGTGAGTGAGTGAGTGTCTGTCTGTATGTCTGTCCAGACAGATTTTGTCACAGTTAAACCAGCAACATAAATAAAATCAAAATGTTAAGTAGAGGGAGCATTATGAGCAATTATGTGCCAGATTATGTTACAGCATTTAGCGCTTTTTTGGATAAATATAGTGCTTTTTCCCTTGAGGTGGGCGTGGCTATACACATCACGCAACAGGGCTAATCGATAGTTTTTTGAGTATGAGGAAGACACAGAAATCACTGTAATTTATCTACAAGACACCCAGATCCTTACGAAACACAAATAAAACCGCGACACAACATGGCTTACTGCAGTAATAGTGGGCTAAGCAAAAAAGGTTTTAGATCATATTAACACATTTCATATGTGCAACATACATTAAATAAATAATTAAATAAACCAAATAACAGATTGGCCTGTGCCCCAGTAGAGATTTATATATCAGCAGTGCTCCTTCTCTGCGTTATGGTCTTTTATCATCCTGGATACAATTTCTCTTTTTAACAGTAGATGGCAGCAGTGAGCAGCAGATTGTGGGGCCTTCGGTTCATGGATATACAGTATTCATACAGTAGATACTGAACTTCATATATCACTTCAAATGTCTTTTTTTTTATGACGCACTATGAAATAATAGAGGCACACTTATACTTAATTGTTATTATTTTAATTTTTTATGATAAAAAAAAAATGTGAAGCAATCTAGTTTAAATGTTAGTGGTTAGCATCTAACCTCTCAATGCTAAGCTATCCCTTCTTATAAGCTAAAGACTTCTATGTTAATCTTTAGCAGTTAACCACAAACTGCTAACTGCTAAGAGCTAATGTATAGCTTCTTATGAGCTAAAGAATGCTACATTAGCCATAAGCAGTTTGTCACTACAACTAGGAAAAAAACAGAAAGAATAAAACAAAAAAGACTGATTTTTTTTTTTTTTTTTTTTTTTTTGTGTGTGTATGCCAACTCATCGGCACCTACTAAAGTGTTTTGTCACTGATTACTAAATATGTCCATTATCAACACTACTTAGAAACAAAGACATAATGTGAAACTTTACGTTTTCTGTCTCTGTGGTTTGTCACTAACAATATGATTTTTTGGGTCTTATTACTCTCAGAAATGTGAATAAGAGAGGCTGGTGAGGGTTCACCTCTATACAGCTGAGGTAACAAGAGATCATTTTAACCACATACAGTATAACACCTCAAGGGTTGATAGTTCAATTCCTGCATCGGGGCAATTGTAAACTAGCATTGTTTGAGATATTGGGAGGTTTTTCTCATGAAAAAAGTGAACATTTCAGCTACGTAATGTCTCTATGCAAATCTCCTTCCCTGTTATGGATTTAAGCAGCGAAGCTCAAGAGCTTTTACTTACTCTGCTTCAACACACACCATGATCGCTACATCCCTACTGCTGCTGCTGCTGGCAGCCGTACACTGTAAGTACATTTAACTATATATAACATACAGTTTTTGACATTTTTGCTTTTACAACATTACAATATTTTCTTTAACAGATGTTCAGTGTGTTGAGC
The DNA here is from genome assembly GCA_030347435.1 of Clarias fuscus. Taxonomy (NCBI): domain Eukaryota; kingdom Metazoa; phylum Chordata; class Actinopteri; order Siluriformes; family Clariidae; genus Clarias; species Clarias fuscus. The sequence continues at coordinate 5,014,904 of CM059222.1, read as the reverse complement.
TGACCCAGCCTGCATCCTCAGTAGTAACCCCTGGTCAGTCACTGACTCTGACCTGTAAAGTGTCTGGATATTCAGTAACTGGTAGCAGATACTGTACGGGCTGGATACGACATCCTGCAGGAAAAACTCTGGAGTGGATTGGAGAGATATGTTATGATGGTAGCACTTACTACAGTGAGAAACTGAAAAGCAGGTTTCAGGTTTCCAGAGACACGTCCAGCAACACGGTAACATTAACAGGACAGAACATGCAGACTGAAGACACAGCTGTGTATTACTGCGCTCGGGAACCCACAGTGAGACAGATCAACAACATCCCTGTACAAAACCACTTCGTACAGTCTACATACAAGACACAGAAGTTACTCATCCAAATCTGACTAAAGAACATGTGCTTCAATATTTCAATAACATTATGGTAGAGGATTGTTGGCTTTTCTTTATTTGGTAAATCTGACCCTTCCATAATTATTTATAATAATTAATGGAAAAACAAAAGAACTTAATGACTACAATGTATGTGTTCCAGTACAATCTGACCGATTTACAAGTTTGTTCTCTAAAAAAGTGCAGTAAATTTCATTAATTTCGCATGAGGTTTAATGACATTATTCATACATGGCGTTTAAACACATAAAATGAATTAGGTATATTTTTATAAAAATGTGTGTGGGTTATAAAACTTTTATACACTTATGGTGTTCCCGGTCAAAAATGCCCAGTCATTGGAAATAAATAGGAAACTACAATTAGTGTATAAAACAGAGTTTAAGCACAATTCAATTCAATTTTATTTCTATAGTGCTTTTAACAATGGTCATTGTCTCAAAGCAGCTTCACAAAAATGAAAAAAAAAAAAAAATTATGGAAGTGTGTATGTGTGAGAAAAATGTGTCTAGATAATAATGAGATTGTCCCTGATGAGCAAGCCAAGGGTTCCGGCGACAGTGGCAAGGAAAAACTCCCTGAGATGGCAACAGGAAGAAATCTTGAAAGGAACCAGACTCAACAGGGAACCCATCCTCATCTGGGTGATAACAGATAACAGAAATTGTATAACATCATGTATGAAGTCCAGTTCAGCTCAGGGACGAGTCAGCAGGTGCCGGGGGTCAGATGGGGGTCTGGATCACTGGGAGTTCAGGAGCAGCATGTGTAGCTCTAAACCATCATGAAGAAGAATCAAGCAGGAGCCGGCCCTTTTCTGGATGCCTCAGGATCCTCACAGGATTGGCCTTTGTCTACTGGAGCTGGCAAAATCTCCAGATGCCTTGGGATGGGTAGAAAAATAAAGAGCAGGTGAAAAGAATTAGCGTACTTGCCATTCAGGATAGATGTATTGTACTGGAGTATGAGGTTTTGGGATGTACTACAGTATGTGTATGCCAGATAGTGACTGAGATGGGGGAGGTGAACACCTGACCTAAAATGGTATCAAGATGAAATCAGCAATTCCTCTCCATACCACCTAAAGCCTTTAGAGGGCAGCCCTGTACTAGAATTAGCATTTTCTATTTATTTATTTATCTATTTATTTATTTAAATCCTGTTTAATGTAAATAATTAAAGTATATAACAAAAAAATATCCTTATAAATCATAATCCACAAAAAATGCAACACAAAACTTATCTTAAAAATAATCATAAATAAATAAATTCATTAATTAATAAATAATAATAATAATAATAATAATAATAACTAAATGGGATGTGACTGTGATTAACAGCTGCAGAGGTGCACTCTGTAATATTTATGCAAATCTCCCATATTCCTCTGTAATATTATCACTGTGTTTATCTAGAGATGAAGCCGTTCTCATTAGTCCTCCTTCATCACAAACATGTTCACTTCAGCTTCCCTGCTGCTGCTGGCTCTCGCCCCCTGTGAGTGTTTGGGTTTAAGCTTTATTAGTTCAACTGATCCTTTAACAGTTTAACATGTTAACATTTTCTTCTTCCTCTTTTCCCAGATGTGTTCTGTGCTACTGAGCTCATCCAGCCAGACTCAGTGGTTATAAAGCCAGGAGAGACTTTAACCATCACCTGTAAAGTGTCTGGAGCTTCGATCACTGATAGCAGCTGCCACTATGCAACAGCTTGGATTCGACAACCTGCAGGAAAAGCTTTAGGATGGATCAGCATTATTTATTTGGATGGGAATGTTAATTAGAAAGATTCACTTAAAGACAAGTTTGATGTCTCTCGAGACACTTCCAGTAACAGCGTGACCTTACGGGGACAGAACATGCAGACTGAAGACACAGCTGTGTATTACTTTAATTGAAGACCTTGCTGACACAAACTGTAGCACTGCACAAAAACATCACTTTAATGACAACTTATTCATGTATTTATATAATAAGCACATTCAATATTAAGTAAGATTGTCCTTTAATCTTTCTCATGCTCATCACGTTCACAAAGCACAGTGACTATTACACAGCCCATACATGTATATTTTAAAATTAATTTTAAGTTTAACATGGGTGGAACAGCTGCTGTGCATGTCTGTAAGAGTGCTTACTACAGAATCAATAATACAGTACAAATAGATCTATTAGCAGTTATATAAAAACAATGCGTACCTTTTCAATTGGATTAGAGTATTCAGTCGTGTGGTATAATTGAATGCAACAGTTTGAAAAAATGCTGGTTTAATAAAATACACTCGCCTTTAGCTTTGGTTAAAGTGAGCTTTCAGCATGGCATTGTTCGAACATCTATTTTTGTCCCTAGTTGCAATAATCTTTGGCTTGAGATCTTGCATCCATTATGCGAGAGTCAATCCAGTCTGTAAATCCACGGAATTCCAGATTTATATAGTTCTTTAATCCCAGTTATGGAAAACATATTGTTCATGTGGAAACACTGGTACTTTTAGCATCTATATATCCCTTTTTATTTTCAGTATCTAACAGTTTTTCTTCTAATAATTTAGTAGTTTAATATATACAGTATCACACGGCCCGGTACTGGTCCGCCACTTGGTAGATGTTTACCACTGCTAGAGAACAGAGAAAATTCAGTACAAACAGCACTCTTGAATGTTCTCTACATTTCTACTGCTGCTTCCTGTTAGTGCTTTATCAAATGAATTCATTTATAACAATAATAATAAACATGCAGCATACCTTACAGTATATTGTGTGTGATATCACAGTGTATCTTCCTCTATAAATGTACATGGTAAGGCCATGACAGTCCAGCCAGGCTATAGTCACTCCACCCCCTGCAGGGATTCATATTCAGTTATGAACAGGTTGCTATTCTTGACAACCTGCAAAAAAAAAAAAAAAAAAACTCTGGAGTAGATTGGATGTACTGTATCTGGAGTGGTGAGAGTACAGCTTACAATGACAAACTGAAAAATAAGTTCAGCATCTAACTAAAGATAAAAATGTGCACCGACATTCAATTCTCAATACTGGACCTTATTACGGTTTTTGTAGTTGCACTATGAAAACTAGGAAAAAATAAATAAAATGCTACATTTTGTAAAATTAGTTCCTAAACGTTTCGTTAAGGATCTATTTATATCATGTTTTAATACTTGAAGTCCTTTCTGATATTAAAAAAATTCTGTTGTGAGGTTCTGCATGGAACATTATAATCATCCAGTTATTTATACTCTGAGCAGCCTGTGGTTGTGGATTTAATACATACAGTATAAAGTGCTCATGGACACGCCCTATTCAAATAGAGTCAGGTATAAGTATATTCTTGGCTGTTCTAGGTTCCAGTGAGCTCTGTGATAGAAAACACTCCTATACACTGTACGTCTGCGTGAACCAGAACTCAGAGAATGATGATTTTAGGATATTGCATTTTATTTGTACTTTTTTCATGTAGGTTTTAGACATTTTCATTAATATTGGAAAATGGACCATTCTGCCTGTTATTACATCACTAATACTTACTTTCTTCTTTTCCAGATTCTTATGGACAGTCCCTGACCTCCTCTGCTTCTGTGGTGAAGAGACCTGGAGAGTCAGTCACTCTGTCCTGTACTGTCTCCGGATTCTCAATGGGCAGCTACTGGATGAACTGGTTCCGTCAGAAACCAGGACAAGCACTGGAGTGGATTGGAAGCATTGATGGTGGCACTAGCACTTATTTCGCTCAGTCTCTGCAGGGCCAGTTCTCCATCACTAAAGACACCAATAAGAACATGTTGTACCTAGAAGTGAAGAGTCTGAAAGCTGAAGACACGGCTGTTTATTACTGTGCACGAGACACACTGACACAACAGACTCCAGAGCTGTACAAAAACTCACACAAGCACTTCCTCATGAGCTGTAAAGGAAACTGAACCTCAGAGACATTTATTATGAACATCATCTATTCACACTCGACATGAAGATTATAGGTCTTTGTTTCAAATTCAGCTGCAATATCCTCAATTTATTAGAATGTCATTGCACTGAATTTCTGTACCTTGCGCTTCCACTTCAACGAAGGTATCCAACCCACATGCATACTGAAATAGATGTGTGAACTTACAGGACACAGCTGAGAGCAGCACGAAGAAATACTGTAAGCTGGCAACATAACTGAAGTTGAAGCTGTACTATAGATGTAACTATTTGCTTTTGCTGGTTAAGCTTTATTAAAGTAAAGGTGGTACAGAGAGAAGCTGTAAAACTACATTTACAGTTACTTTCTGTTTTTTGTCTGATGTTTTTGATCATCAGTGAAAATGTATTTAGTTATTATTAAGCCTCTGGGGATCAGAGGAGGTCAGCAGTCTAGGGCTCTTTGCCTGCTGGGTTCCATGCGCAACAGTATCTGGCACATTGAGTGTTCTGATACCTTTCTATTGTGGCCAGAATTATTATTATTATTATTATTATTATTATTATTATTATTATTATTATTATTATTATTATTTATTTATTTATTATTTTTTCATGATTATTATTACTTTTGCACCTTGGGTGCCCAAGATCCTGTCACCAGTTTACTGATATATAACTGGAAATCAATGTGGTTCAGTTCATCTTGCAGTAGTGTTAATATTCTGCTTTTGTCAGTTTATATGTACCTTCATAACTGACATTAAGAAAGATTGTTTCTAAAATTCTGAGAATCAGGAAAGCCGAGAGCGATAACGACTGCAGGATGATTAGAGATTGGTAGCACATGACTAAAAACATAACATTTAATGACTCGAGACTGACCATTACAGAAAGCTTTTTTTTTTTTTTTTTTCCCTTCATGGCTACTCTTCTGTGATTCCATTTTACATTTGAACCATTAATCCTGAACAACATACAGTACCAGGAGTTTGTGTTCATGCACAGCAGCAGTAACCATTTTAATTCTTTAAGATGAGACTAGACAGGGTTTTAATCTACTTTCTCTAACAATGTTTATTTAATGCTAGTATTAACATTAACATTATAGTAGCAAGCATTTCCTTTCTGTCTCGTCCTTTTTTATTATTGTATATTCTTGTATTACAGATTCCTTCAGTCAGACACTTATCAAGTCTGATTCAGTCATCTTCAAAACTTATCATACTGTACACTGATCTGCACAGCATCTGGATTTAATTTTGGTAGCTACTGGATGGCTTGGATCAGACAGGCTCCTGGAAAAGGACTGGAATTTGTTGCACCTCTTAAATTTGACCGTGCTAGAAAATAGTCTGATTCAGTAGTACTGACTCGACTCGGCTGTGTGTCCTAGTTAGCTCTACATTGTCACAGTGAATGTTATTGGTTTTTGTCTGTTACATTTGCACAAGGGCACATAGTGCTGTCTTTTTGTATAAATTTTTAGCTAGTTTTGTTAATTTACAGTATATCATTTGTAACACCTTTATTTTAGAGGAACGTTGTTTCATTTCACTGTGTATTGATCTGTATATGATTGAAATGACAATAAAAACCTACTTGACTTGACTATTACTCCAGTGCAGTTAATGGCCGCTTAACCGTCTCCAGAGTCAGCAGTAAGATGCAGGTGTATCTCTACAAGAGCAGCATGAGGGACTGCAGTGTTTTACTGCACCATACACATACAGTGATATGTATTTGTGCATACTCCTGTTTCAAAAGGAAAAAAAGAACAGCACAAAGACACTATGCATGACAGCTATATCTAAAATATTAAACAAATAGAATTTTTGTATTAGTGAGGAATAAAACACATGCTGAAAAGAATCAACAACACGGTGTGTTATGAAACACTGCTGAGTTCCTCTTTCTAAAATTGAAGATTTTCCTTTAACTACTGGCGCTACACCGATGGCGGCCAGCAGAGGGTGGGAGATACACAGAATTCTCCAACCTGATCAATCTGGATTGAACACAGAGCTTCATCACTCATTTGTAGAAGGACGTCTACAGTGGGTCAAGGCATTGTCTAAGAAGAAAGAAAAGAAAAAAGAAACGCAGAGGAAAAGTGAAAAAAGAGGGGGCACAAGATTTTTAATGCATGGCCAAGAAAAGAAGCAGAAACTAAGACAAAGATAAAACAAGCAAAGCAATAAAAAGAAACATGTTTTACATGCACGAACACACCAAAGAAGGCTTGCAGGTATTTTTGCAGAAAATTTGGAAGACTTAGAAATTAACCCACTGTGGGATGAAAAATGTGGGATATTATATCTTGTCTTATTTTCACTCCCCAATTGAGCATTTATGATTCTGTTTTTATTTTTTTCTTCATGCTTTACATTTACAAATATTTAAATTAAACATCAACAAAACAAGCTGCTCCTATCAATTGCTTACATTATAGCAGAACCAACAGCCTTCACCTGCCTCCCTCACTTTCTCCTCTCATTAAGTTGCAGCTTGTTTTACTGATTCATCTTACAGAACATTATATAGAAATTATTTTGATGATAACAAAAATTCTTTACCAAAGTCACTTTTTTTAAACAAATAATTTTTTTTTTTTTTTTTTACTGTAAATAACAATTAACATATATACCAAATAACAACTTTTGTGTTCCTGGTCAAAACTGACCGGTATGATTCCTTTATTGAAAACAAAAGCCCACATTTATACATGGAAAACTTAACTATATTAGAAATATAATTCTTGACCCATACACTGTATGGACATATTTACAATTTTAAAGTAGCCCAGCTGTCATTTTTAGGACCCCTACCACCTAAAACGGATAAGATGCTCATCAACAGTGATGTCAGGACCTGGTTTATAAATGATTGGCAGGCACTATGAGTGCATTAAAGTACCATAAATAAAATAAACATTAAACGAGCCTCGTTTATTTTATGTGTTCAAATGCCATGTGTAAACAAATTCATTGAACCTCATGAGAAATGGATCAAATTTACTGGACTTTTGCAATATTTTGCGATGACTTTTTGTTTATCACTTACTTTTCTCGACATTGGAAAGTTCTTAGGGTTGAGGGCGTCACTCTTTGCAGTTTCTTTTTTGTGTAAACATTGATTGCGAAGGAAAAAGTAATCCTAATTAAAAAAATATACATATAATATACTGGAAAAAGTAGCAATGTGTGTACAGTATGTGTACATGTGTGTGCAAGCTTCTTTATCATGGCATCTCTGGGCACTCACACATACACACACACTCACATTCACACACTATGGACAATTTGGGAGTGGCAATTAGCCTTATACATGTTTTTAAACTAACTGTGGAAGGAGAACCAGCATTGGGAGCACATGCAAACTCCACACACGCGCAGACTTGATGCGGGAATCAAACCGTGGACATGGAAAACGATAGTGCTAACCGCTAAGCTACTGTACCATGCCAGCCAAAATGCCACATATTCTTGTGAAAAATGTATGTCCTGTATACCTTAAATATGTTTTTAATACTATCTCCTCCCATCATCACCATATATGCAAATACAAGCATCAGGAATGGATATCATTCAGTTTATGTGAGGTGATGGTCTCTGTTAGACTTTAGAGAACAGGAAAGACAAACAACACACACCATGTTCTCTACATCTCTACTGCTCCTGCTGGCAGCTGCCTCCCGTGAGAGCTTTATATAAAATAATATGTTTATTTAATACAATAACAATAAATGTGCAGCATACAGTATATTGTGTAAGATATCACAATTTTCTTTCCTCGACAGATGTCCATAGTTATGAACTGACTCAGCCTGGCGCCATGACAGTCCAGCCAGGCCAGAGTCTCTCCATCCCCTGCAAGGTTTCATATACAGTTACGAGCTATGGTACAAGTTGGATCCGACAAGCTACAGGAAAAACTCTGGAGTGGATTGGATATATCAGTAGTAGTGGGGGTACAGGTTGCAGTGACAAACTGAAAAATAAGTTCAGCATCTCCAGAGACACTTCTACTAACACAATAACAATTCAAGGACAGAATCTGCAAACTGAAGACACAGCTGTGTATTACTGCACAAAAGGCCTCACAGTCACATGAACAGTGGATTCCCCTTACAAAAACCTTGAGGCATTTTAGAAGCATATGCACAATGCAGCTGATGAGCCCTCTGAATAAAATGTAAAACACTGAGAGGGTTTATTAGTTGCATTGTGCACATGGTTTTAAAATGCGTTCTGAACAGTGCAGCATATATATTTTTGCACAGTTCTGTCCCTCATGAGAGCTGTGTCATTACAATTATGGCATGATTTGAACAAATTTTATATTAAAAACAGTCTATTCTCATAGTTTGCTATTATTTAAATGATATTTTTTAAATTATTATTTAAATTATTTAAAAATGAGGAGAGATGCAAAAAATAAACCTCAACAAATAAAGTGCTAAAAATAAATCCACAAACTGCATCCTCCTGAGACATGTTCACTATTGCCCATTAACAGACAAATACGTCAAATAGTTTAAGACACGTTATAAGTATTTGCATTATTATATACCTCCAAACTTCATGTGGCTTTTAGATTACCTCGAGGAACAGTGCATAGAGAGCTTCATGGAATGGTGAAATAAAGCACTGGACTCTACAGCAGTGGAGATGTTCTCTGGAGTGATGAAACTTTTCTGTCTGGCAATCTGATAGACGAGTCGGTCGGGATTTATTTGTACTTTTACATAAGGTAAATTCCAGGTTCATTTGTTTGATTTTTACTTTATAATTTTGCATTAATTATTTTTATATGGTTATTTTTGTGGGCTGTGGAACAAATAATTTGAGTTTTCATTATTTCTTATGGGGAAATTTGCTTTAATTTACAAGTGTTTTGATATATGAACATGCTTCCAGAACAAATTATGCTTGTAATCCAATGTTCTACTGCATTTTAATTTCTTTAGCATGTGTCAAATGCAGATAAACAAATAAGAGAATAAATAAAAAGTAAAAATTTATAATAATAATAATAATAATAATAATATTATTTATTTTTATATTATTATTATTATTATTATTATTATTATTAAGTGTTACAGGATTACTGTTGTCTGCTGAAAACTTTCAATCTGAGAGCCTATCCCAGGAGACTTGGGGCACAAGGCAGGGTACACCCCGGACAGGGTGCCAATCTATCACACCGCACACACACCGCAGAACTGTCCAGGCTGGTTAATCTGGATTACCTGCACCTGCCAGGCCGGATGTTGAGCCCTCATGTTGTGGTTGTTTGTGGCTCACACTTATAATGTTCCCAGTCACTTTCGACCGGATCATATTATTTCATTATCACTCCACAATAATACATATATTATCACCTAATGTTCTATTAAATATTTTTATCTCCAGCTCTTGTAAACTTTACAAGTTTTAAACCTGTATTTGCTGTGTACGTCCTGCAGGCCTTATTTACTAGAGCTCATGCCACTCATTTCTTTAGGGAAATTAACTTAATATAGATATTATTTTGACTATAACATATAGGTGAAATAAAAAAATAATAATAATAATAAAATTAAATTTTAATTTAATTTATAATGATCATATAATGATCAGAGAGTACGTATTACAGTAACAATCTATAAGTTCAGAAAAAAAAAAAAGCCAGAAAAAGTATACAATGGTGGACAAAAGTATTAAGACAGCATACGGAATGCCATGTGTTATAGTTGTCCTTGTGCACAAAACAGGTGAACAGGTCAGTAATTAGTTGAAGTCTATATGCCTGAAGAGTTGTTTTAAGTAGAATCACTTGGTTTGGATGGAACAAATACTGTATGTGGCAGGCCCTTTATTTTCTGAAGTTGACGTATCATCCTCTGTACTAAAATGGCTTAACGTTTGTGGAAATGATCTTCAGGAAGCAACCAAGCAGTCATGGATTAAACAAATGACACCAGAGTTCTGACATCTGACAGACGTCTTTTTGACTCTGTGCCCAGCTGAATCCAGCAGGTTTTGAAGAATAAGGGACTTGATACTAAATATTTTTTTTGTTGTTGATATAAATAATTTGATAACATAACATAACTTATTACTCTTATTATCTTGATTGTAGTCAGTTGGAAAAAAAAAAATCCATAAATTCAGTAAATCATAAATTCACTGAATTTTACTTTTGCTTAATACTTTGGGTGACTCCAGTACATTATACAATTTCTGCTGGATTGGAGTGTTTCGTTTATTAAATATTTAATTTCTTCAGCAGCTGTCTAATGTACACTGTTTATATGTTGTGTTTATATGAGAAACTGAATATTAAGACTATCACATACTGTACAGTTAAATTTCCACAGAGGACAAAAGAAGATGATAAATAATAGCATTATTTATATTACAGGATGAATGTCTGCAGAAGGCTTTCTATAACTGGGGGAGAGGGGTGGTTGAGGGGGTTGGCAGTGTTTTCTCAGTAACTTTGAGAGAGAGAGAGAGAGAGATTATATGATGGTTCTTTTTTATCTGAAAAATTGCCAAATCATTGTAGTTGCAAAAGCAGAATAGAAAAAATTAAAGTATAAAAGACACGAAGGTGTGAGATAAACTGCATGGGTTTAATGAAAGCTCCATCACATACAAACAGACACTTTCTAATTTCCCCTTAAAATTACAACATCTGTTTGTCTATCAGCTCAACCTTTAACAAATGTTCTTAATATTCCTATTTATTAACGTATAAAAACAAACAAAAGCCAGCAAATTTCCCCTTAAATGAGGAGTGTCTTTATGCAAATGTCCTTTCCTCTTATATATTTAAGCAAGGCAGAGCAAGAGCTTTTACTTATTTTGTTTCAACACACAATATGATCTCTACATCCCTACTGCTGCTGCTGGCAGCCGTACACTGTAAGTGTTTTATGTTTGACTATATATACAGTTTTTTTTTTTTTTTTTTTTTTTTACTTTTTGCTTTTCCAACATTATAATACAGTATTTTCTTGTTAACAGGTGTTCACGGTGTTGAGCTGACCCAGCCTGCGTCCTCAGTAGTAACTCCTGGTCAGTCACTGACTCTGACCTGTAAAGTGTCTGGATATTCAGTAACTGATAGCAGCTACTGTACAGACTGGATACGACAACCTGCAGGAAAAACTCTGGAGTGGATCGGACGTATGTGTGGTAGCGGTAACACTTACTACAGTGAGAAACTGAAAAGCAGATTCCAGGTTTCCAGAGACACGTCCAGCAGCACAGTAACATTAACAGGACAGAACATGCAGACTGAAGACACAGCTGTGTATTACTGCGCTGGAGACCCACAGTCAGACAGAACAACAACATCCCTGTACAAAAACCTTCAGTACAGAAACCTCAGTGCAGTGAAACAGTATACAGTCTCATTATGATCACTGGCATGGTTATATCTAAAGTATATATTATTACAGTTTTTCCCCAAATGCTTAACCATATTTCCAGATTTTTTTAAAACTCTATACACAAAATGAAGAGTAAAGTATTTTGTCCAAACTCTACAAATTTCTTGCTAAATAAAACACAGCACTCAAAAATCAACACAAAGTGATCAAATGTTGATTTCTTACAGAGGATCAAATAAACACTAATGTGAAAATTTTCAAACACTGCTTTCAAAAGTCTTTATGCATGTTTTGTCTTCATGAGGCCATGTCACATTTTCCAATGCACTGTAAACCCGAATACGTTGGCAAAATAAAATTAGGTACTCAGTTACATATTTTTTTTTTCTCCAATTTTAAGTAAACAGAATTATCAGGTTTTATTTATTTATTTATTTATTTATTTATTTTTAAAGTTGTTGCAAATCAAATACATTTTTTGTTGGTCTTTCGGTAATGGGTCGCCACAGCAGACAATCCAGTTCGCATATACGCTTGGCATAGGTTTTACACCAGATGCCCTTCCTGATGCAACCCTCCCATTTTACCTGGTCTTGGGAGAGGCACTTCATCCAGTTGTTGGGAATCAAACTTTAGGGAAATTTAGGGTGACAGTTGCTGTTACTTACAGTAAGTACTTACAGTTACTTAAAGTATTACATTTGTTCAGTTAACTTGAAAAGTGTCATTACTACAAACTCCTAAATACCAAAAAGTTCTAAATATTCATTGAGATCTATTAATTTGAACTAATTGTAATTATTTAAGTTAACAGTACTCAATATTGTTTAATTACATTGAGCATTAGGGTTTACAGTGTGCATCAAACTTTGTGGAAATACGTTTCTTGTTTCTAGATTTACTGAAGTGTAGAATTTTGTCCTGAAATATCATTTATTGAACTATGTTTTACACTTAATATACTGTATAGTATTGACTCAAATCATGCCTTGTGCCAAACGTCTCCTGGAATAGACCCCAGGCCCCTGCGACCCTGTACACAACAACTGCTATGAAGGAATGTGTGAACAGAATAACAGAGGTCCTGTGCCCTAGTAGAGATTTACAATATAAATCTGGCTATGTCCCTGCTATGTGTGGTGATCACAATTTCATCTTTTTACACTAGATGGCAGCGGTAAGCAACTGATTGTGGGGCATTCTGGTCATGTACAGTATATACGGTACTGTATTTGTAAATACTGGGTTTAATTTTTCAGCCTTTTAATAAAGTTGGAAAGTTGCATGCAAATGCTTGCCAAACTTAGTTAATGAATAAATAGATTAATAAATAAATAAAAGTAAACTTTTAATTACACAATGGCAGGAAGTCACATTTTCTTTCCATATTCTTTCATTTTCATATGTTTTTTAGGGTCAGAGTTTTATGTTTTTCTTATAATTTTAACTTTTTATCTCATAATTTAGATTCATCATTGTTATTACTTCTTTTCATCATGACAACATTTCTTCCCTTTATTTTTTTTCCTTTACTGGTGGACTTCCATAACTTACAGTATAGTATAACTGCATACATTTATATTACTTTTTATCATACACATTTAACTGTTTCTGACATAATGAAGATATTATCTAAATGTACATACAGTGTAAGGATGAAGCTAATTTGGGGGTTATCTCAAACCTATTTAAGGTAAATTAAGATAAAATGTAAGCATTAAATTGTAAATTAAACAGTTTTATCCTTGTTTTATGCCAAAGTGTAAACACACTATACGATAATAGAGTATAATGAGTTCTCAAATATAATATGTGATTTAATGCATCTGTATTAATTTATCTGGATTAATTGAATATTTTACATTTTTTAGCAAGTGTGAAATCTCAAAGTCTCACGTCATTACAATCAATAGTACAGAACAAACCTGGAGAAACCATGAGGATCTCTTGCAGGGGATCTGGATTTAATTTTGGAAGCTGCAACATATACAGGATCAGACAACAGGTGAACAAAACACTGGATGGATGGAGATATCTGTAGTGATGCCAGTGACAGTGTTATTTTACAGTGTTAGTTTAAAATCCTTTAAATTCAGAATTCAGAGATGTTCTTATGTTCTTGTTTGCTTATGTAAATTTCCTTTTGGATAAGGAGTGTCTCCATGCAAATGTCCTTCCATTTTGTATATTTAAGCAATGCAGGCCAAGAGCTTTTACTTATTCTGCTCCAACACATCATGATCTCTACATCGCTACTGCTGCTGCTGCTGGCAGCCGCACACTGTAAGTGTTTTACATTTAATATATAATACAGTTTTTTGGTTAATTATAACTTTTTTTTATTTTTATTGAATGAAAATAAAGTTTCTTTACCAGGTGTTCACAGTGTTGAGCTGACCCAGCCTGCATCCTCAGTAGTAACCCCTGGTCAGTCACTGACTCTGACCTGTAAAGTGTCTGGATATTCATTAACTGATAGCAGCTACCGTACAGCCTGGATACGACAACCTGCAGGAAAAACTCTGGAGTGGATCGGAGAGATAAATTATGGTGGTAGCACTTACTACAGTGAGAAACTGAAAAGCAGGTTTCAGGTTTCTAGAGACACGTCCAGCAGCACAGTAACATTAACAGGACAGAACATGCAGACTGAAGACACAGCTGTGTATTACTGCGCTCGTCAACCCACAGTGAGACAGAACAACAACATCCCTGTACAAAAACCCCCAGTACACAAAACTAGAATTAAAGTTTTATGTCATGCAGTGTATAAAATGCATATTTTGCTGAGGTTCACTTGGATACATTTATATAAAAAAAGTTCATTAACATTCATTAAGAGTGGTTCATTGGATAATTAAGGAGCCTTAATGTCTTAAATGGATCAAATTTAAAATGTTCCTTAATAGTTAAGCACCCTCATAACTTACAATCATGCACTCATCTATACACTTAGCACCTGTTATTGTGGATTAAATAAATCCATAGTGCTCCCTATTCAAACAGAGTCGCGTATAAACAGCATGTTTCATTATATTCCTGACCATACCTTTTTTGTATTATAAAATAATGGCATTTTTTTTTTCTAATCTTTCTCGTCTTATATCATTTGGACAGGCCCTCATACATCCCTGTGTAGTCCATTAACTAAATAAAGGAATTTTAAAAAGTTCCCTTCATTGCTGTGAGCCAAGAGACCTGGAAACAAAACTGTGATTTACATCACATTTC